>CM020179.1:11937238-11952919 GCA_009805545.1 Oryza longistaminata | reverse complement strand
GAACCAATATAGTAAAAGGAATCAAGGGTGGAAGGTGGCATTATTTTCAGATAGGTTGCAACAACAACATTGACCAGAAGAGATTAAGTCAAGCATGATATTGCGGTATTCAAAAATATTTTGCTTTCTGTTTAAGTATGGTGGTTTGTGTGAGAATTTCAGTTGGGAATTTCTGAGCAGTAACCAGTCATTCATCTTGGAACAACCCAGGTTCCACATATGGATAGCAAACTTATTCATTGGTTACTGTAACATAAAATTTTCTGAAGTATCGATCTGATAATACATTCTGAATTCAGTAGAAGATTATGAACAAGAGTAAAGAGTATGGTTAATAATAGAATAGGACATACCTGATTTGAGCATTCCTTCTGCACGAAGGTAGCCATGAAGAAATTAAACCTAATCTGCAGCTCCTGACAGAAAAGATCTTTTAATTAAATTAAACATGGGGTTTCTGCAATTTCTTACCGGCGGTTGGCAGACCAGAACGATGGGCGGGTGGCGGTTGCAGAGGGTGCCCGCGGGAGTTGACGGCGGCAGAGTGGAGCTAATTAGCTAATAAGATTCAGAGACAAACTCAACAAATCACATCAGGTAACTTGAATTGGTTCTATGCTGCATTTAGTGCTCAGAGCACCAATGCTATGGAGCTCCTAAATAAAAAAGCACAACATTTTTTCATGCGAAAAGGGCATTATAAAATGCTAGAACAGTATTACCACTTTATACTAATTATGGCTAGTCCAGATCAAATCAGTATGTGTCATATTTGCAAGATCAAGCACCGTCTCAGTCAGTAAGGTTAGTAATATATATGTAAGTCTACATAGAAGAATAGAAAAGTTTTAATAAGAATTCAGTGGCCTGCAAATATTTTAAATTCTTGAATATATAGACAAATATGGGGTACGAGACCTCTTATTTGAGTCCTAATAATTGTGCCTCATATTTTCTCAGATGATTTCGGATTTGCAGCATACCAACGTTGTTGAAAAAGCTAGCAGCTTTGACAAGAGGTTAAATGTAGACAATTACTGGGGGAAAGGGTCTTCAGTCTTATGCCATTACCGAGCAAAATCGACAAAGTTACGAGAAATGTGAAAAAATAAAACTTTTCTTATGAGCTGTAATTTTATAGCTCAACAGTAGTAAGTATTCTGTGTAAGATTGACTGGATTAATGGCTGCAAATTTAAGGTAAATTTTACCATCAATTTAAGCTTTCACCCAGATCAAGACCAGTCCTATAAATCATCAAATAATAAAAGTAAACAACCGATGCTGGAAAAAATGGAAAATAATTATTGACCCATAATCTGAAAACAATGCGGCCCGTTTTTAGATGGCATATCGGATTATCGAATACCAAGTCCAGCTATGTTGGCTTTATTACAGGGGGGAACAAGTCCGAACGTAAATTATGCAGTTAACCCACGAAGTAATAAACATACAAGTGCTAATATACTATGGTTTCCCCAAATAAGTGCCCTGTAATTGCCATGAGAACATATATTCATCATTTGGGAAAGGAAAAAATAACAGATAGTTGGGATATGTTGACTGATAGCATATGTTCATATAAACACGATAGCACTTGTACATATTACAATAGCAGAAACAATAGGTCAAAGCTGTCTTTACCTTCAATTGCATGGGACCAATCGAAATGGATTTCCAGATTGAAATACAAAGCGGTCTTTTTGTTTGAAGCTATGGGAAAAAGTCTCAGTGTCCTCGATGCAACTGTCTGATGTGAACTACAATAATCAGGATAATGCAGTTACATATGAATACAAATTAGAGGCTCACCTCGTCGATGGCCCAGCTTATCAGTCTATGGCACAAGTACTGCTCAGTTAAACTCCTTCCTAGCTATCCTGCACCTCGGTAGCGGAAACTGCAGGCCTATCTGCCATGATCATTCTCGTTGAAGTGCAGTGATGCTATTAGGTACTAACTTATTACTGAGATTTTGGAGTCTTCATCAACTGTTAACAATTCAATATACAAGTAGAAAATCATGCTTATCATTACTCTAGAACATGACGATCATGTAGCACGTGATTTAATATTTTTTAGAACCTCTGTCCGATATCGGATTCAATTATTTTTTTATTTTGTCTTCTCTCTGTTTTTAACTTTTTTTTCTCATTTCATTCCCTTTTTTTTTTTTATGCTCCTTCCCTCCCTTAGGCTGGAGCTGGCCGACTCCCATTCCTCTTGCACACGCTTGCGTCGTCGCCGTCTCCCAGCCACACCATACAAGCTGCCGCGTCAGAGCTGTAGCTAGCTAGCTAGGTGGTCGGCAGGAGCAATTGCTAAGGAGGCTATAGTCGTTCATCGTGTCCGCTTCAGCCCGGCATGTCGTCCGAAGTTGGAGCCAGATGGGGATGGGCAGCAGCGGCTCGGGGCTCGTAGGAGAGTAGGTGGAGAATGTGAGCTGTCATCGTTTTGCTCAAGATCTGGCGCCTGAGCTCGTCCGGACAACCGGTGGCGGCCTGGACGGGAAGGCAGCGGCGGCGGCTGGAGGGCGAGCCGGCGACGGGATCGGTGGCGGTGAGGAGCAGCATCGGACGCGGGTGTGACGGTCGTTTATCGTCAAGTTTTCGCCGCTAATGTATTACAAAAATAGAGGAGAAACTAGTGATGCTTGCGTAATGCATAATACTGTTAGAATAATAATATTCCACTAGTACTTAGTATTACTAACCTCTTGTTCATGAAATGACACTAAAGTGTTGAGGGAGAATCGACATAACACAGACGATAAATCAATCGACGATGTTCGAGAACCAGACTTATTATGAAGGGCTCAAGACAGACAATGACACGACTGACATTCCACAAATTTCACAAGTTGACGCGAATAGCAACAAGAGAGGCCGCGCCAAATTGGGCTCGGTTGGGCGGCCCCAGTGGTCGCGAACCTGGTAGGTTGGCCGAACCTCCCTCGCGGCCGTTGGATCGGTTTTGGCTGGACGGCGTGGATAAGCCCTAATGACGGTTGAGGGTATTCCGACCACTCCACCGTCCAACCGTCGAAGTCAACCTATTTAAGGAGCTTCCCTTCTCACTTCACACACACACCTCAAGCAATAGCTCTCTCATTTCTCTCAAGTTTAGTTTTAGTAGTATCTAGCTGGTGGATATAGAATTAGAATGGGGTCAGGAGCCGGAAGCCTTCGGAAGTGTTCGGGTATGGCTCTAAGTAGCTTTTCTCTTCTCTTTTGTAAGCTTGTACCTTTATTGAATACTCTTCTATATACATTTATGGTATTAAAATACTTTCAAGTATATGAGTACCTACTTTACATTATGTTCATGTTATACTGAATATACGGCTAGCTTATCTGGGAAGATGCTTTGTGCGGGTATAATGTTGCTTGTGCAATTACTCTATGTCATGAGATGATATTAGGGTAGTATCTGGTAGTTTAGACGTGGTGTCTAGATTACGGGATATCATTATTTGGGGTTATATATTGCGGATGAGAGGTGGGCCGCTGATGGTGACAGCTCAGTACGGTATCTCTCTGCGCTATATATAATCCTAAGTTAATTCCCTGGGGAGGGTATTCCTCCGTATTTAGCCCCGTTGTATGGTCATGACGGCTGTCGTAAGGGAACTCGGCAGTCAGGGGTGGCTTCTCGAAGTACCAGGAGGGATCGGATAGAGGGTATTACTAGTTATATCAGTTAACTAGAATGTATGTATACTATGTATATTAAAGTATAGGAAAGATTTGTTTCTTTTCTTTCCACCTAGCTTAGATATTATTATGAGATGAGTAGTTAATGCTTGTGTCACTCTACCCTTGGATTATTTTAACCCCTGCTTAGAATATGATTATCACAAGTAAATATAAATTATTAGTTGAGTTCTCTTCTACATGATCTTCCCACGGGATAAAATAAATGCGATACCCTTGGAATACTTCGGGTGAAATGCTACAATGGTATATCCGTGCGCTTGCGGATGATCTCTGTAACCATAATATACCAGAAGTATTCTGGTGCCATTGCTGGGAATTATATTTCTAGTAATGTCGTTAAGAAATACCAACAAGCATCGTAGGCGCCGTTGCCGGCGAGAGATTCATAATAGAGATTACTTGAACTAATACTTTATATTACCTCTGTATAATCATTTTCCTTTGCAGGCTACACTTGGTTGTTTCACTTTTTGTTGTGGAAACAGGGCAGTGCATACTGGTTTCAACCTGCCGAAAAACGTTGCAAGAAAATCCAGAAGCTTTCTTCCGGAGCGTCAGGCCGAGTCGTTGCTCCGCAGACTCCTAAAACTTACGACAGAGAAACCAACGTACCGCACCACCGACCTTCAAGACATGGCCAGCAAGACTCTTCGCGAGTTCGCTGCTCCCTCTGCTGACAATGTGGCCATTGGGCCGTAGTCAACATAGGGACGTGGATTTCGACTCAAGTCAGCCTCTATCACGATGGCGCAGGCTAGACCGTTCTGTGGCAAGCCTAATGAGTATGCCAATGCTCATCTGCACAGTTCCTGGAGATTTGTAGCACGTATACCATCAAGGGCGTCAGTCCCGACGCCGTCAGGCTGCAGCTGTTTCCGTTCTCCCTCGTCGGGAGAGCAAAGCAGTGGTCTATGCCACCTTGCTGCTATCAACACCTGGGATAAATGCTCCACGCTCTCGAAATTCTTCCGATGGGCAAAACCAATGCTCTTCGTGGAGGATTTCCAGTTTCCAACAGACAAGGGATGAGTCCTATTCCGGAGAGCATGGGAGCGTCTGCAGGAATATGTGGCCGCCTGTCCTCATCATGGGGATGGGACGACGGCTGATCCTACAGAATTTTACAATGGACTCACCCCAATGTCCCGCGACCTAGACGCGGCAGCTGGAGGAGCTTTCTTCTTCTAAAGCGGTTCAAGGAGCCATTTGAACTCATAGGAAAAGATGGTCTCCAATATGGGTTGGAGCGAAGAACAACTCCAAACCGTCGGCGCGGCATGCACACCGTCAAGGAGACAGAACTGCTTTGCTGCCAAGCTGGACTCCTCATGAACATTTGGACGACACAAGAAAAGGCCACAAGGCACGTCAAGGCCTTGGACTCACACGTCACTGTGTGAGGATCTGCGGTGGCACGGGTCATTCTGGGAATGACTTGCCAGAAACCCGTAGGAGGCGATGTACAATGGGCAACAAACAACGGGTACCGTCCACAAGGAGGTCAGGGGTGGAACCAACCACGCCCATATTATCAAGGAGGTAACAATAACGGTAACTTCTCAACCAGCCCTCTTGAAGGATCTTGTTTTTGCGCAAGCTAAAACTACTTGATCGCTAAGCAAAAAGCTTGCTGCCAATGATAAGGTCCTGGGAAAACATAAATGTCAAATTAGATGGCTTTGCTTCCGCATTTTAAAATACAGCTGAGCTTAATAAAATGATAGAAACCCAGTTAGCTCAGTTGGCATCTTTAGTCCCTGCAAATGAAACTGGGAGGATTCCGAGGCAACCCGACTCCTCCATTGAAATGTTAAGGCAATCAGCGACGAGGGAGGTAAGTCCACTCGTGATCCGCCGTATCCTAACCCTGCAGGAACTGTAGGGTCAAAAGAAGCGCCATCTAGTGACTCGGCTGACAAAGAGGTTCAGCCAGAGAAGACAGAAGCCGCATGAGTACTGCGACACACGGTTGCTGCCATTCCCCAGCGAGTAGGAAACCGTCAGTGGACGAGCAGTTCGCTCGTTTTGTTGAAGTAATCCAAAGATCCACATCAACGTGCCGTTATGGACGCTATGCAAGTGCGACATACGCCCGTTGTCTCAAGGCATACTCAACAAACAAGAGACGCTCCCAACAACGGAGGTGGTCAAGCTGACGGAACAATGCAGCGACCTGATTACTCCAAAAGCTCCGGAGAAGAAGAAAGATCCGGGGTGTCCTACGATCACCTGCTCGATCGGGGCACAACAATTCGACCAGGCCTTGTGCGACCTTGGAGCCAGTGTCAGCGTCATGCCAAAAGACGTTTTCGACAAACTTAACTTCACGGTGTTGTCACTGACACCGATGCGCCTCCACACTGGCTGATCGTCAGTCCGTTACCTGGCAGGGATACGGAGGATGTGCCAGTCAAGATACGGGATTTCTTCATTCCGGTTGACTTTGTGGTGCTGGACATGCACACAGGGAATGAGACGCCGCTCATCCTGGGCATCCGTTTCTTAGCCCGTAGGAGCCAACATTGAGTAGGAACGGGGAGTATCCGTTTCCATATCAACGGGAAGGAGGAAAGGTTGAGTTTCAACCGAGGACGGAACAATGCTCCATGAGTTAGAATCAAGTACGGGCCAAACCCCAGAATATTCAAGTGGTCGAAGTAGAGCCACCCAAAACGGATAGCCTGGCGGAATTCATGCAGAATTTCCAGGAGAAGGAAACAACGATGCCTAGGAACCGTTATTGGAGACGCCGGTAAAATCACCTGTACCGGCCAAGAAGTTAGAGCAGCCGGCTCAGAAGAAGCCGTCTTCCGCACCAGAAATCAAAGAAGGTGTGGAAGGAAAAGCCAAAGACGCCCACTCCATCACCTCCGGAGAGGGTGAAAATCCGCCACTGAACCGAAAGGAGGTACGGTCCTACACGTCGGACCTAAAACGACACGACCTTCGCCAACAGGTAAATTGGTATGTATCAGCATATTTGCTTTCAACAATTTGAATTTTGCATCATCACATGTTTAAATTTCAAAATTGTATTTAAGATTTTTGAATTTTGAGAAATTCTTCAACTGAATTTTTCAGAGCAAACCAAAATAAAATTTTCAACGAAAATTCACTTTGCCACGACCACACTGACCGTTCGAATCCAACGGCTGAAAGTGGGGCCGGCTGGGCCCACCAAGGTTCGGCCGAACACCCTGGTTCGCGGAACCGGCCAGGCAACGGCTCCCTGCCACTTTTTGCAAGGTAAAGGCTAGTGGGTCCCACATGTCATTTCTGACCGTTGTGGGCACCCTATAAAAAGCCAGCCGGCTGGGAGAGGGAATTCCATCCATTTCAACAATTTTTATTCCCTCTCCAAAGTTTGCTCTCAAGTTCATTCAAGCTTTGATAGTTTCCCTCAAATTCAAATTTTTAGTTGCATATATACAAGTTGCTTTGGTGAAACTAACCGGCGGTGTGAAACTAATGTCATTCCTAACCCTCGCCGAGTTAGTCCGTTCTTGCTTCATTATGCAGAATGGGAGGCGATTGTCTCGTCTGTTCAAGGGGGTCCGGCTCTTCATCAAGTCATCATGATGGGCTCAGTACTCGTTCATCAGCTGATGTCTCGATGGAAGACGCCGAAGCTCCGTGACGACTCCTGAACGACACCGACCTCGGACCTTGTCAGTGATCGGAGAGACAAGCCTACTACATGCTGAGCGACCGGAGTATGCTCACACGCGAGAATACTCACCGGAGCTGCTGAAAAAGATAGGTATCGGATGTTGAATTTCGTTCTATTTGGAAAGCTATGGTTGGCAGAGATAAATAATCTAAGCTAGGTGGAAAGAAAAGAGAAAGGAAATCTATTCCTATACTTCTAATATGCATAGTATACATACATTCTAGTCAACTGATATACTAGCTAATTCCCTCTATCCGATACCCTCCTGGTGCTTCGAGAAGCCACCCCTGACTGCCGAGTTCCTTACGACAGCCCGTCATGACCATACAACGGGGCTAAATACGGAGGAATACCCTCCCCAGGAAATTAACTTAGGATTATATATAGGCGCGGAGGAATACCTGTACTGAGCTGTCACCATCAGCGGCCCACCTCTCATCCGCAATATATAACCCCAAATAATGATATCCCGTAATCTAGACACCACGTCTAAACTATCAGATACTACTCTAATATGATCGTCATGACATAGAGTAATTGCATAAGCAAACATTATACCCGCACTAAAGCATCTCCCAGATAAGCTAGCCGTATATTCAGTATAACAAGAACATAATGTATGGTAGGTACTCATATACTCGGAAAGTATTTTAATACCATAAATGTATAAAGAAGAGTATTCTAATAATAGTACAAAGCTTATAAAAGAGGAAAGGAAAGCTGCTAGAGCCATACCCGAACTCTTCCGAAGGCTTCCGGACTCCTGGTTCCAATTCTATTTATATTCCACCAGCTAGATACTACTAAACTAAACTTGAGAGAAATGAGAGAGCTATTGCTTGAGGTGTGTGAGTGAAGTGAGAAGGTGAAGTCCTTTTATAGCTGAACTTTGACGGTTATGACGGTTGGAATGGTCGGTAATACCCTCCAACCGTCATTGGGGCTTCATCTCAACCATCCAGCCAAAACCTGGATCCAACGGAGGCGAGGGAGGTTCGGCCGAACCACCAGGTTCAGCCGAACCTGGGGCTGGCCCAATCCAGCCCAATTTCGGCTGGCGGCCTTGTCCATTGTTCTTCTCCGCAAACTTGTGAATTTTGGCCCAATGTGTCGTGTTATTTCTGAGTTCTTGCCCCATTCATATATAAGTCTGGTTCTCGACATCGTCTGATTGATTTATCGTCTGTGATGATGTCGATTCTTCTCCACTTTAGTGTCATTCCCTACAAGAGGTTAGTATACCTAATACTAGTGGAATATTATTATTCTAACATATTTATACATTGCAAGCATCACTAGTTCTCCTCTATTTTGGTAATATTTACGGTCGGGGCGTCTTTGGCTTTTCCTTCCACACCTTCTTTGATTTTGGTGCGGAAGACGGCTTCTTCTGAGCCGGCTGCTCTAACTTCTTGGCCGGTACAGGTGATTTTACCGGCGTCCTCCAATAACGGTTCCTAGGCATCGTTGTTTCCTTCTCCTGGAAATTCTGCATGAATTCCGCCAGGCTATCCGTTTTGGGTGGCTCCACTTCGACCACTTGAATATTCTGCGGGTTTGGCCCGTACTTGATTCTAATCATGGAGCATTGTTCCGTCCTCGGTTGAAACTCAAACCTTTCCTCCTTCCCGTTGATATGGAAACGGATACTCCCCGTTCCTACATCAATGTTGGCTCCTACGGTGCTAAGAAACGGATGCCCCAGGATGAGCGGCGTCTCATTCCCTGTGTGCATGTCCAGCACCACAAAGTCAACCGGAATGAAGAAATCCCGTATCTTGACTGGCACATCCTCCGATATCCCTGCCAGGTAACGGACTGACGAGTCAGCCAGTTGGAGGCGCATCGGTGTCAGTGACAACACCGTGAAGTTAAGTTTGTCGAAAACGTCTTTTGGCATGACGCTGAACACTGGCTCCAAGGTCGCACAAGGCCTGGTCGAATTGTTGTGCCCCGATCGAGCAGGTGATCGTAGGACACCCCGGATCTTTCTTCTTCTCCGGGAGCTTGTGGAGTATCAGGTCGCTGCATTGTTCCGTCAGCTTGACCACCTCCGTTGTTGGGAGCGGTCTCTTGTTTGTTGAGTATGTCCTTGAGACAACGGGCGTATGTCGGCACTTGCATAGCGTCCAATAACGGCACGTTGATGTGGATCTTCTGGATTACTTCAACAAAACGAGCGAACTGCTCGTCCACTGACGGTTTCCTACTCTGCTGAGGGAATGGCAGCAACCGTGTGTCGCAGTACTCATGCGGCTCTGTCTTCTCTGGCTGAACCTCTTTGTCAGCCGAGTCACTAGATGGCGCTTCTTTTGACATCCTATCAGTTCCTGCAGGGTTAGGATACGGCGGATCACGAGTGGACTTACCTCCCCTCGTCGTGATTGCCTTAACATTTTCAATGGAGGAGTCGGGTTGCCTCGGAATCCTCCTAGTTTCATTTGCAGGGACTAAAGATGCCAACTGAGCTAACTGGGTTTCTATCATTTTATTAAAGCTCAGCTGATTTTAAAATGCGGAAGCAAAGCCATCTAATTTGACATTTATGTTTTCTAGGACCTTATCATTGGCAGCAAGCTTTTTGCTTAGCGAATCAGTAGTTTTAGCTTGCGCAAAAACAAGATCCTTCAAGGAGGGCTGGTTGGAGAAGTTACCGTTATTGTTACCTCCTTGATAATATGGGCGTGGTTGGTTCCACCCCTGACCTCCTTGTGGACGGTACCCGTTGTTGTTGCCCATGTACATCGCCTCCTCACGGGTTTCTGGGCAGTCATTCCCAGAATGACCCGTGCCACCGCAGACCTCACACGTGACGTGTGAGTCCAAGGCCTTGACGGTGCCTTGTGGCCTTTTCTTGTGGTCGTCCAAACGTTTCATGAGGAGGTCCAGCTTGGCAGCAAGCAGTTCTGTCTCCTTGACGGTGTGCATGCCGCGCCGACGGGTTTGGAGTCGTTCTTCGCTCCAACCCATATTGGAGACCATCTTCTCTATGAGTTCAATGGCTCCTTGAACCGTTTTAGAGAAGAAAGCTCCTCCAGCTGCCGCGTCTAGGTGATCGCAGGACATTGGGGTGAGTCCATTGTAAAAATTCTGTAGGATCAGCCAGTCGTCCATCCCATGATGAGGACAGGCGGCCACATATTCCTGCAGACGCTCCCATGCTTCCGGAATAGACTCATCCCTTGTCTGTTGGAAACTGGAAATCCTTCCACGAAGAGCATTGGTTTTGCCCATCGGGAAGAATTTCGAGAGGAATGCCGTGGAGCATTTATCCCAGGTGTTGATAGCAGCACGGTTGGCATAGAACCACTGCTTTGCTCTCCCGACGAGGGAGAACGGAAACAGCTGCAGCCTGACGGCGTCGGGACTGACGCCCTTGATGGTATACGTGCTACAAATCTCCAGGAACTGTTGCAGATGAGCATTGGCATACTCATTAGGCTTGCCACAGAACGGTCTAGCCTGCGCCATCATGATAAGGCTGGACTTCGAGTCGAAATCCACGTCCCCTATGTTGACCTGCGGCCCAATGGCCACATTGTCAGCAGAGGGAGCAGCGAACTCGCGAAGAGTCTTGCTGGCCATAGTCTTGAAGGTCGTTGGTGCTGGTACGATTGGTTCCTCTGTCGGTAGAGTTTTCTGCGGAGCAACGACTCGCGGCCTGACGCTCCGGAAGAAAGCTTCTGGATTTTCTTTGAAGTTTTCCGGCAGGTTGAAACCAGTTATGCACTGCCCTGTTTCCACAACAAAAGTGAAAACAACCAATGTTAGCCTATAAAGGAAATGATTATACAGAGGTAAATATAAAGTATTAGTTCAAGTAATCTCTATTATGAATCTTCCCCGGCAACGGCGCCAGAAATGCTTGTTGGTATTTCTTAACGACATTACTAGAAATATAATTGCCAGCAATGGCGCCAGAAATACTTCTGGTATATTATGGTTACAGAGATCATCCGCAAGCGCACGGATATACCATTGTAGCATTTCACCCGATAGTATTCTAAGGGTATCGTATTTATTTATCCCGTGGGAAGATCATGTAGAGAGAACTCAACTAATAATTTATATGTTACTTGTGATAATCATATTCTAAGCAGGGGTTAAAATAATTCAAGGGTAGAGTGACACACAAGCATTAACAACTCATTCTCATAATAAATGATCTAAGCTAGGTGGAAAGAAAACAGTAAGAAAATCTATTCCTATACTTATAGTATACATAGTATACATACATTCTAGTTAACTGATAAACTAGCTAATACCCTCTATCCGATGCCCTCCGTGGTTGATCCATATAGATTCCCTCCTCTAACTCTCCATTGAGGAAAGCTGTCTTAACATCCATCTGATGGACGAGTAGACCATGAGAGGCTGCCAGAGCGAGTAGTACTCGAATCGTGGTCAAGCGAGCAACCGGTGAATAAGTGTCGAAAAAATCCTCGCCTTCTTTTTGGGTAACCCTTGGCCACAAGCCTTGCCTTATACTTTTCAATTGTACCATCAGGGCCTAAGCTTTTCTTGGAAAATCCATTTGCATCCTACAGGCTTGTACCCATATGGACGCTCGACAACTTCCCCAAGTACCATTAGACATAATTGAGTCCATCTCACTGCGTACGCGCTTCCTTCCAATAGTCAGCGTCAGGGATGAATATGCTTCTTCAATGGTTCTTGAGTACCATCCACAAGATATACAATGTAGTCATCTCCAAAAGACTTTGCAGTCCTTTGTCTCTTACTCTTTCGAGTTGCTACAATGTTTATCCTCCTCAGGATTTTCCTCAAGCGTTTGATCAATGTGTTCTATCGGCACAAAGTGCTCAGGGGATAAAATAGGTTCTTGACTAGAAGTGCTAGGTGCATTTTTCATAGGAAATTCATTCTCAAAAATGGTGGCATCTCTGGACTCAGTAATTGTACCAACACCGCATGTCGGGTACTCCAGAATTTACTATTAAGAACCTATATCCCACACTGTGGATAGCATAACCAAGGAACACACAATCTACGGTCTTTGGTCCAAGTTTACGCTTTTTGGCTATAGGTACATTTACCTTGGCCAAAACAGCCCCATGTGCGCAGGTGAGAGAGATTTAATTTCTTCCTTTCCCATTCCTCGAATGGTGTTACTTCCTTATGCTTAGTAGGAATTCTATTCAGGACATGACACGCAGTCAATATTGCCTCACCCCACCATTCCTTGGAAAGTCCTGCAGTGTCTAACAGGCATTCACCATCTCAGTTAGAGTGCGGTTCTTTCTTTCGGCTACCCCGTTTGACTGGGGTGAATAGGGAGGCGTCCCCTCATGAATAATTCCATACTCTTCGCAGAAAGAAGTAAACTCATTGGAAAAATACTCTCCACGCCCTATCAGACCTTAACCGTTTGATTTTCCTTTCCAGTTGGTTTTCTACCTCAGCCTTATAGATCTTAAAGTAATGTAATGCTTCATCCTTTGTTTTCAATAGGTACACATAGCAGAATCTAGTGCAATCATCTATCAGTGTCATGAAAATATTTCTTTCCCCTTTAGTCAACACGCCGTTCATTTCGCACAGATCGGAATGAACAAGTTCTAGTGGTGCCAAATTCCTCGCCTCAGATGCCTTGTGAGGCTTGCGAGGTTGTTTCGATTGAACACAAGTATGGCACTTAGAGCATTTGACTAAAGTGAATTTTGGAATTAAGCTCATGTTGGCTAAGCGTGTCATACAACCAAAATTCACATGACAAAGTCGCGAATGCCACACATTGGACTCATCATCATCATCGCTTACATGGTTCACAACTTTATTACACATATCATCCAAGGAAAAGCGAAAACAACCTCCGCTGTCATAACCTTTTCCAATAAACGTTCCATATTTAGATACGACACATTTATTGGATTCAAACACAAGTCTAAAACCATCTCTACACAGTAGAGAGCCCTACCTAGATTCTTCTTTATTGAAGGGACATGCTGCACGTTCTTCACTGCACGATCTTTCCCGAAGTAAACTCCAGATCGACCGTACCAACCACCATGAACAGTCGCAAGCGATTTGTTTCCCATCAACAAGGAGGAACCTCTCCCGACTTGATAAGAAGAAAACAGGGAAATGTCCGCACACACATGAATATTAGCACCAGTATCACCCACCAATCAGGTGAGTGACAGACAGAGAGAACTGTAGGTAAAAATTTACCATACCCCAATGTTCTCCGCCCTCACTAATAACCATGTTTGCAGACTTCTTGTCCTTGCGCTCAGGACAATCCTTGGCCCAATGCCAGGCTTGCCACACACAAAGCAATCTCCTTTTACCTTTCCCTTGCCTTTCTTCTTAAAATTGGTTGTAGCCTTGGATTTGACGTCATGTTTGACTTTCTTGTTGTTGTTGTGGGGATGCATGAGGGTTCTTCTTCTTCACCAAATTGGCGCTAGAACCTCCCTCGATCTTTTTGCCCCGGTTGTCTTTTGCCCTCGCCTTCTCCTCACCACCCAAAGAGTCCAATAACATCAGTAACACTGAACTCTTGCCGCTTGTGTTTTAGAGAAGTAGCAAAGTCCGTCCAAGAAGGTGGCAATTTGGCAATAATGACCTGCCACAAACTTGTCTGGCAACTCACAGTTATTGTTCTCAAGTTCTTTGCCAGCATCTAAATTTCATGAGCCTGTTCCACTACAGAACGGTCATCGACCATCTTGTAGTCATAGAACTGCTCCATGAAATACAGCTCACTGCCGGTCGGAAACACCGAACTTGGCCTCAAGAGCATCCCACATGTCCTTCCCTGAAGGCATGTGCATATACACGTCCACAATATTATCGCGAGCACCACTGATCAATGCTCCACGGAACAAGCAATCCGTAGCCTCGAACTTAGCCTCCTCCTCAGGAGAGAGAGGCAGTTCACTCGGTTTGCCCCGTGAGACAAAGAAACAATGCATCATCGTCAACCACAAAAGTGCACGTGCTTTCCATCTTTATAATTTGAACCATCGAAAGCATGTGGTTTTAGTGATGCAGCAAAGCAACTACCAAAAAAGAGCTATCAGTTTTTGGATTGTTGGAAATTTGGTCATAATTCGGCATATTTTAATCCAAAATATTAAGACAATAAACATGATATTTGCAATATGAGTAGATCTAGTGACAGTGCTAGATGTATACAACTTGAGTATGCTTAATATGAAATAAGCATCAATTTACATAGTAACGCAATGCTGCCATTGCGTAGAGTATTATCAAATAAACATCTAATAGAATCGGGAGAATAAAAGTATACCCCGAGAACGTCCCAACCGCTGGATTTTGAGGCAGTATTGCCTCCGTTGATGTTGTTCATCTTCTTGTCTCCAATCTTCGTTGACATCTTCGTGAAGGCGCCGATGCAGCAGCAGTAGCCGCGAAGAACAAGAGCAGTCGCGCTTGAAGCGCTACCCAAAAACTTGATCGCCCGCCTACCCGTGTAAGTTCTCAAGCGGACGGAGTTCCGGAGGCACCTGCTCGACCCGTACACCTGTGCGCGCAGGTGAACAGAACCGGGGAAGGGATTCTGCAGCTCAGGAACAGAGGAGGGGAACTCGAAGTGCAGAGTCGTGAAGAACTTCGTCCGTCCCTTCTGGTCGCTGCGGAGTATATATATGCGAGCGGCGAGAGTAACGTTCGGAGTCATCAACCGCGGTGTTTAATTTCGTAACCGACGCGCTCGTTAATACGGAATCATTCACGGCGTTTAATTCCGTAACCGACGGAATCAATTTACGACGTTTAATTCCGTACGACGGAATCAATTCACGACGTTAATTCCGTAACCGACGCGTTCATTGATACGAAATCAATTCTCCGTATTTATTACCGTCCGTTACAAAACGAGAGAGCGCAGCAGCAGCAGCTGTCTGCCTCGCTCTCTCTCACCTCACCCCGCCTGGTTGTCCGCGCACCATCTCATCCGGTCAACAGAGACTCTCCACTAGCTCCGTATTTAAGTTGAGACTCTCTCATTAGATTTCCAAGGTGATATTATTACCCATAGCACTTAATGTGGGCCAATGGAATTTATTAGGATTTAATTGGCCTAGCCCATTAATCTAACAGCCTGGGCCGTGTTGTAGCCCATCGGCTGGCACGGCACAGCATGGCTTGTTCGTCGGGCCGTGCCGGCCCGACTGACCTCGGCCCAGGCCCGGTCGTGCCTGGGCCGTGCCGTGCCGGGCGGCCCATATGGCCAACTTACCATCCCGAAACGCCGCGCCTCCCCTCGTCATCGTTCCGCCTCCTATTGCTGCCGGCCGCCACTGCATCT
>CM020179.1:11913411-11937213 GCA_009805545.1 Oryza longistaminata | reverse complement strand
CTGCATCCTTCTCCTGATCTCCTTCCCATGCCAGGCACCACGGCAACCTTCTCCTCCCCATCACCGCCTCCTATCCATCCCCTTCAGACGTCACCGCTGCACCATCCAAGCCACGCCACCAGTCCCTCATCGGACGAGCTCAAGGGTGCCAGATCCAGGCAGAACGAGCGCCGACGCTGCCTCCTGCCCATCCCTATTCTGGGCTCCCCTCGGACGACATGCACGGGCTGAGCGGCGACGCTGTCGACAACAAGACGACGACGACAGCCTCCTCAGCGAGATGCTCCAGTCGACCACCCCCGACGGTCTCTGGTTAATCCACAGCTGCTGCAGCTTTTCCTCCTTTATTCCTGCTCATCTTTAGGCCTCCTTCTCCCTGACCTCGCTGTGGAGGAACGAGCTAGACGGCGGCAGCCTTTCATCCACCTTCATCCTCAATTTTGTTTATTCTCTGGCAAAGAGGCAATAAAGCTCACCGGAGATGCACACAAGTTACCAATGCCAGTGCTCGTTTCTTTAGGTGAATACTGACTCATCTACACTTTCTTAATTGAACTGGAAAAATGCATCTAGATATTTTTTTTCTGAGTTCAATTAATTTATTAGCAAGGTTTCCATATCTGACATGATGCTTCATGCTTTCCATGCATACAATCAGCAGATTAATGACCCGTAACCTTCATGTATATTATAATCTGATGAGTATGTGTCAATGGTTGAGGACGTCAATCAGATATCGATCAAATGACCTCCAAATCATTTCATTATCTGTATACTTTGTTAGCAGCGATGCTTTCACCTATGGTCAGGTAGCTGCTACACTAATCTGCAAAAGGAAAAAGAAAGAAAGAGAGAAAAAGAAAATATAGCAAGGCATTTTGAGCTTAAATTTAGTTAGCATTAGTTAAAAAGTTAGCAGTTATATAAGTTATTTACATGATTGTTCGTTAAGATCCAAAACCTTTTGCTTATACCCTGATGCTAATTTTATGGACATTTGTCAAGTTGTTTATAAAATCTTCTTTATCTTTTTTATGGCACGGAGTAATCTAGCAAAACTAACCCCAAGAAATCGTTTCTACTATGCTCACATCAGTGGGACAATTTTGACCTATAAGAACAGCAGAAAGAAATTGCCCTTTCTATTTTGCTTTTAAAACTAGAGTTTCTTTGCTTTCCATTTTCACCTCTGCATGAATGAAGATCACAACCAGAACTTCTGCTTGGGCTACCCTATAGTCACAAAGAACTTTGTCTTGATAACAAGCTGCATTTCTTTTAGATCACATATACTTGTATTATGCTCTCTCAAAATTATTTGTTTCATGTTATATTCTGATAACCGAGTCACTGCCTTATCCTTTAGATATTAAAATCTGAATTAAAGTCTACCATAGCTCAAATTCAAGGGGCTACATTGTTAATGTTATGTTATGTTCCATGTTATGTTTCATGTTATGTTCTGTTTCTTCAGAACACATGTTTTTTCTGTTCCTTATTTACATTTTCTTAAGTTGACATAGAGTGCTGGGACTGAGAAATGCAGGTGCAGAACTGGGACTTTAACCACTGTACAATTCAGTGAGAGAGCAATGCTCATGCCAAACAAGGCTGTAGTAAATGAGATATCACAAGACGGTGGATTCAGTGATAAGTTATATTATTATCCTCACTAAAAATATTGTCTTACTTTCTATTCATTACAAATAGTTAAATCTCCTTATTTCATCATTGATGCTAATCACAAAGTATTGGTCATGTAATATCTTTGTAAGGAAAACATATTTGATATGAACCTCATATTGTTTTTATAAGGAGAAACAAAGTTGATCTCTCATTGTCAGTAACAAAAGCAACTGAGTTTGATGGTATGTAAAACTAGATTATCGGGTAAGTTGAATGTAAAATTTTATGATTATGTAGCCCTTTTTTTTGTTTTGGATATACATATTTAGTTATGATCAATTCTTATTTACCTGACTTCATAATTAACAGTGCACTGGGTCCATCCAATTGAGCTAGCCTATATATACTAATGTATTTTCTAGTGATAGACTTATTCTACTCCAAAATAAAACACCGTTTTTGATGGTCCAAGGCTTGCTTGAATGACCAGGGCCAAATCGGTCTACTCCCAAAAAAGATCAAGTTAGGCCGATTCTCTCATTAGCAGATATATGCCTTGAGAAACCTGGCTTAACAGTCTTATATGATGTATCACGAAAGTTATTTCCATGATACGTATAGATACATCTCTCGTCTTAACTTAATTCCTGCCAGAATGTGACGTGCATGCGCACACAAGAGCCATCCGGCTAGTATACTCCAGTACTCTGCGAAATTCTTCAGAGCACACCACCGGCCGGAGCGGTCCAATATTTGGCTCCCAAGCACTATAGCTGAGAGTCCAAACATATATATACGTGTTCTTATCTTAACGGTACACGTTACAGTATTCTCTATCCAACAAATCAATTAAACATGCCATGACTTGACTTGGCTGCAGATAAGTATGCAGTACCATCGCCTGTTCGTAGAATTCTTTGCTAGCACAAGGAAAAAACCGGCACACCTCGCCAACATTTCCATGCAAAACGAAGAAAATTCTCTCACACGTCGACTATAAATACCCCTGTGCATGCATGTACCAGCTATATACAGAAGTAAGAAAGCAGCTACGTTTACAAGCAGAGATGGAGGCATCCAAGCTAGCAATCTGCAGCTTGTTCGTGCTCGCCGTGGTAGCCGCCACAATGGTTCACTGCTCCGATGCCCAGAACTCGCCGCAGGACTACCTGTCGCCGCAGAATGCGGCCCGGTCCGCCGTCGGCGTGGGTCCGATGAGCTGGAGCACGAAGCTGCAGGGGTTCGCGGAGAGCTACGCGAGGCAGCGGAAGGGCGACTGCCGGCTGCAGCACTCGGGCGGGCCGTACGGTGAGAACATCTTCTGGGGTTCCGCCGGCGCCGACTGGACGGCCGCGGACGCGGTGCGGTCGTGGGTGGACGAGAAGAAGTACTACAACTACGCCAGCAACAGCTGCGCTGCCGGGAAGGTGTGCGGCCACTACACGCAGGTGGTGTGGCGCGACTCCACCAACGTCGGCTGCGCCCGCGTGCGGTGCGACGCCAACCGCGGCATCTTCATCATCTGCAACTACGAGCCCCGTGGCAACATCGTTGGCCGCAGGCCCTACTGATCATACGACGTTGTTGCAACAAGCTATATATATGTGTCTAGCACGCATGCATCGTCCCTCGCTCGTTACATGCACGCGCTGTGTGTTTGTGTTATGTCTTAATTAGAGGGAGTAATAATAACATTAGTCAAATCAAATAAGTGAGTAAATGATGTACTTCAGCTTGGATTGAAATAAAGACAAAACCACGATCGATGCGTCTTGCTCTTTTCCTACATAATATTGCTCTATTCCTGTATATAGTATAACTCCAAGTTCTAAACTATAATCGATCAATTATGTATATATATTCGAAACAAGCTCTAACAAACTCTACCTTGACGAATATATCACGCCAACCTGAATCTGTCACTTGCTTGAATCTCAGTGTCCTAGGACTTGAGTTCACTACTACAAAAATGCACATAGATGTTGGCACTATAGGTGCCGGAAGTACTAAAACCGGTACCTATAGATCTTTTCCCACTTCTACAGGCTTAAAGTTTATAGAACCGGCACATTTGAGCAATTATAAGTGCTAGTTCTAAATAAAATCCACCATCAATACACATAGGTGTCGGTTTTTCTTAAAACCAGCACCTAGGTGCCCGTTTTATTAAAAAACCGATACTTGAAAAATCGAGCCAAGACCTAAAAAATCACCACACCCACCCAACCTCCTCTTTCCTCATTTCCTCACCCACCCATCTTATCTCCATCTCTCTCCTCCTCCATCCACCGCTCTATCCCTCACCTCTCTCAGTTCTCTCTCACTACACCACTCTCTCCCTCTCTTAGTGGCGACGGTGGGAGGGGAGGCGGCGGTGGCGCCCTCCTGCTCCTCCTCTCCATCCGACGACGGTGGCAGTGGTGGAGAAGGCTGGCGCGGAGGGCGAGGTTTCTTTTAGGTCTTGATGTTAATGTGTTCTTTATGTTCTTGATGTGCTTGGGTCGGCTTGATTGAGCTGAGTTGGAGTTTTTTTTTTCTCATGTTCATCCTTGTAGGTGTTGGTTCTTGGGTAAAACTGGCACCTATACATTATTATAGGTGCTGGTTCTACAACCAGCACCGATGGCTGAAGTCATCGGTGCCGCCTGCTGGGTGCCTATTGGAAAACCCGACACCTACGACCGGTTCCCAACCGACACCAATGGACTTTTCTGTAGTAGTGGTTGATTCTTCCGTTGCTTACGTCAAGCCACCCCGATGAACCTTCACCAAGCTCACCATAATAAAGAGACTTCGCTATCCCTGTAACTTCTTTCTCTTGACTCCACAAATAACAGTGCTCCACCTTCTTTTCATGGTTATGGATACCACATACCCAATAGTAATTGACTAAACTCAGCGGGGCCCATCATATACCAAGTCTTATACAGAATTATATCTCGTATATAGAAGGAGTTCCGGATAAGGAAGGACGAGTAGAGTTCTATATGGAAACAACAAGGACTACTCGAATTGTATCCATATTAGTCTCCCTAGTTCTACTTGAACAAGGGGACATCTATGGGTATAAATACAAGACCCCTTAGGAGGAGAGGGGAGATACAGAGACACACACTGGACACGAGAAACAGAAGCCAACACACGCCGTCAGACATCGACATCACAGATTAGCCTGGACGAACCCAATATGGTGCCTACGGAGGCCGACAAGAGGGATCTAGCGCTATCTCTGATCTCGACGAGTTTGTACTCGAGGAGGAAGACTACCCTGTTGTCGACTACGTGTTGGTTATCTATGCCGCCAAGTCGATGACAGCTAGATAGGCTATCCCAAATATTGTACTTGTGTGATTCTAATGAATATAGAGCAACACCGGCTACGCCCAACAGGAGTAGGGCTATTAACTGTCAGATAAGGGGCCCGAACCTGTATAAAAATCCTTGTCTCTATCTCTTTTACTTCAATCTCGCATATACCCTGGCACCAACGATCTCCATACCATGCAAATACCGTAGTCGTGACCTAAAACGTCGAAAAGTATCAACCCACCAATCAGGTGAGTGGAAAACAGAGAGAACTATAGGTAAAAATTTACCGTACCCCGATGTTCCTTCGCCCTCGGTAATGACCATGTCTGCAGACTTTTTGTCGTTGTGATCAGGACAATCCTTGGTCCAATGCCCAGACTTACCGCACAAAAAGCAGTTGTCCTTAGCCTTTCCCTTACCTTTCTTCTTAAAATTGGTTGTTGCCTTTAGTTTGACATCACGTTTGACTTTCTTGTTATTGTTGTGGGGTGCATGAGGGACGTTCTTCTTCTGCACCAGGTTAGCGCTAGAACCTCTCTTGACCTTTTTATCGGGGTTGTCCTTTGTCCTCACCTTCTCCTCAACACCCAAAGAGCCAATGAGATCAGTAACACCGAACTCTTGCCAGTGTTTCAGAGAAGTGGCACAGTCCGATCAAGAAGGTAGCAATTTTGCAATAATGCCATCCGCCACAAACTTGCCCGGCAAGTCACAGTTTTTGTTCCCAAATTCCTTTGCCAGCGCCTGAATCTCATGAGCATGCTCTACTACAAAACAATAATTGACCATCTTGTAGTAATAGAACTGCTCCATGACAAACAACTCACTGCCAGCATCGGAAACTCTGAACTTGGCCTCAACTGCATCCCACATATCCTTCGCTGAAGGCATGTGCATGTAAACGTCCAATATGTTGTCAGCTAGTACACTGATCAATGCTCCACGGAACAAGCAATCCGCAGACTCGAACTTAGCTTCCTCCTCAGGAGAGAGAGGCGGTTCACTCGGTTTGCCCCAAGAAACAGAGAAGCATAGCCGTCAAACACAATAGTGCACGTGCTTTCCACCTCTTATAGTTTGAACCATCGAAGGCATGTGGTTTTAGTGATGCGGCAAAGCCAACTACCGAAAAAGACCTATCAGGTTTTTGGATTGTTGGAAATATGGTCATAATTTGACATATTTTAATCTAGAAAAACAAGATAATAAACATGACATGTGAAAAACGAAATGATTTAGTTATAGTGCTAAACATGAACATGCTAGTAATAGTAATAGCATCATCTAGCAACATGTTTAACACTAAGGTGAATAGAGTAATATACCTAGAGAACGCTCCAGAGAATGAGGCATTGCTATTGTTGTTGTTGCCTCCATTGGTGTTGTCGTTCTCGCCTCCTCCAGTACTGCCACCGACATGTCCACCGTTTACGCCTCCATCAGTCGACATATTGATGAATGAAGTAGACATTGACGAATAGTGAGTAGTCGCGCCTCGCGCTCCCCAAAAACCTGATCTCTCGCCCGTCCGTGCAAACATCGCAGCAGTGCATGGTTTCGGAGGCCTAATCTCCCAACGTATGTGCACACACTCGTCAGGATGAGATTATCGTGGCAGCAGCCGCATTGGAAGTGGATGAAAAGTGTGTATATCTCTTTTCACGCGTGAGATCAAATCCATTCTCATTTTATAGGAGAAATGAAAGATGAAGAGCAAGATAGTCATGGAATAGGAAGATGAATAGAGTAACTAATTGTCATCAACTATCCTCCACTACACAACCATCAATTAGGAGAGTACTTGATATATGTTAACCAATAAAATAGGAAGAGGAATAGAGTGACTGATTGTCATCAACTAGCCATCAACCATCATCCAGTACACAACCATCAACCAACCATCAATTAGGAGTAATTGATATAGGTTACCAATTCATTAATCAAATGGATTAATTCTCAAAACTCTTCATCCCACTGATATTCCATAAGAGAATGAATATACACAAATTCCTAGCATAATGAGCCTTGGAATTTATTTGATTTGAATGGATCAATTACCCAATTAAATCAACGCTTTGGTACTAAACGCAGGAAGAAAGATGAGAGATGACAATCCTATATACAGAAGAACATAACGTGTGGAAATAATATATTCTTCACTTAATGATTCCTAAAACAACAAATGTGTTACCCATATTCTTCGCTGATTTCAGATAACGTGGACAAAACTTTACAAATAGAATCATGCAACAGGTCTTGACCTCTGAATGCTATTACCAGTATAAAAGCTGGTCATGTCTGAAGCTACCGCCGCCCCCCCCCCCCCCCCCTCTTCCCCTCAATCACTTTTAGTTTTGAATTTTTACAGTGGTATACATACATATCAGGCACAAACATAATCAGTTGGCATCATAGTAAATCACTGAACTATTTCAGAGTAATGCTTAAACCTGAATATAACATGCTGTGATGCCCTGACTGCTTCCTTTTTGAAATTATATGAAATTCATAAAGAATATGGCTATTGTGTCGAGGTATGGAGATTTGGAGGAAAGTTGGCCCAATGAGTCTATCTCGCTCATTCTATTCTCATTGCGGTCTATTGAAATTGATCATTTTTATAGTTTTCTCTATTTTGCAATTATTTAGTTTACACTTTCATTTCTACCAAAATTCTAGTATGTTTTTATGGTAAAATTTACTACATGACTTTTAAAGTTGCTGGACATCTTAAAAAAATGTGAGACTGTTGTACTACGCCAAAAAAAAGGTAATTTGCTAGGGCACCACGACTATTTATCTATTATATTATTAAAGGAATAGAAAAAAGAGCCTCCACGTTCGCTCTCATGGCCTAGAAATCTCTCACATTAATCAGAGAAAAAGAAAAAGTAGAGTCCATATAGAAATACAATTTAGAAATACCTGAAATTCGAAATTAAAAATAAGGAATATTAGAAGGGGAGACTAGAGTCCATATAGAAATACAATTAGGAAAAGTTGAAATTCGGAATAAAAATAAGGAATATTAGAAGAGGAGACTAGAGACCAATATGAAATACAATTAGGAAATAACTAAAATTCGAAATTAAAAAATAAGGAATATTAGAAGAGGAGACTAGAGTCCATATAGAAATACAATTAGGAAATAACTGAAATTTGAAATTAAAAATAAGGAATATTAGAAGTAGAGTATAGAGTCCATATAGAAATACAATTAGGAAATAACATAAATTCGGAATTAAAAATAAGGAATATTAGAAGTAGAGTATAGAGTCCATATAGGAATACAATTAGGAAATAGTATAATATTTGGAATTAAAAATAAGAAATATTAGAAGTAGAATATAGAGTCCATATAGAAATACAATTAAGAAAAAAAGAAAGTCAAAATTTAAAAATAAGGAATATTAGAAGTAGAGTATAGAGTCCATAAAGGAATTTTAAACTAACTAAAATATGGAATAAACATAATAAAATTAAAAGTAAAGTTTAGAGCCCGTATGAAAATACAATTTACAAATAACTAAAATTCGAAATTAAGAAAAACATGGGAATGAGAGTTTAAGGTCAATATAGGAATACAATTTAAAAGTAACTGAAATTAAAAACTAAAAATGAAAGAATATTGAAAGATGAGTTTAAGAGTCCACATAGATAAAATTCAGAAATAAAAAATAAATAATATTGGAAGAAGAGCATAGAGTCTATATAGAAAAAAATTTACAGAAAATTCGGAAATTAAAAAATAAAATATTAAAAGACGAGTCTAGAGTCCATATAGGAATATATATAATTTACAAATAACTAAAATTTGATATTCAAAATAATTAATAACTAACACGTATATATAATTAATATATGAAAATTCAAAAATAAAAATAAATAATATTAGAAGAAGAGCATAGAGTCTATATAGAAAATATAATTTACAGAAAATTTGGAATAAAAAAAAAAAGAAATATTAAAAGACGAGTCTAGAGTCCATATAGGAATATATATAATTTACAAATAACTAAAATTTGATATTAAAAATAATTAATAACTAACACGTATATAAAATATAATATGAATATTACACATTAGTAGTTTTTTAAAGTTATTGTAAATTAAAATTATGTTGTCATTTAATATATTTGAATAATATATGAGAAAACATATAGGTTATTATATGAGAGAAAATATAATGATACTAGACGCACAATCTGTGCCGGCCACCATGCTAGTTATTTTATTATTTTGGAGCCAAATGGAGAGATATATGAATTCTCTTATTCAATATTGTTTCTAGAAGAGATATGGCATTCAGACGCCTAGGATTTTAGGATGCCATGCCATCTCCTATGTTAGGCAGCTGATTCTTGTCTTCCACGTCCACGTCATCCAGTCCATCATGGCAGCAACGCTCGAAGCTGTCCGCGGCGGCCTGCGGGACGGACACAAGCGCGGTGGCGCCGCGCGGGTCGCCGATCACCGGGAGGAACAGGCAGTAGACCTCGCTGGTAAGCGGGCCAAAGTGGACCGGCGTCCCGCCCCGAAGTCGATGTCCTCCAGCCCTTGCCGCGTCAGCGAGGAGATCGTGAAGGTCGCCGCCAAGTCCGGCAAGCAGCCCGCCGCACCTCCAGGAGGTCGATCACGGACCGCACGTAGTCGTCGTCGACCCGCTGCTTGGTCTCCTGCACCAGCCTCGCCGCGTCGGGCGCCGAAGCCGCCAGCTGCCCGGCCGTCGACTCGGCACACGCAGCACGAAGCCGTTGCCGCAGTAGCAGCCTCCCGACAGCTCGGGCTTGACCAGCCGGCGTATGCCCATGGTGAAGAGGAGCTTGACGGGGAGTGAGGCCGGCGGGTCGAGGGCACGGACCCACGCGCGCCAGACGTGCGCCGCGAGCGCCTCGAAGGACGTGCACTGCTCGAGAGGCGACGCCGACGGCGCGTACAGCTTCTTGAGCCGCGCGACGTGCGCGGCCGTGAAGGTCACGGAAACCGGCGACAGCGGCGGGGCGAAGAGGCGCGACGAGGCCTCCGCGACGGCGGAGGCGTCATCGCCCCCGCTGGCAGCGGTGGACTCCGGGTGCGCGAACGCGATGCGCGGGGTGCAGCGCGGCGCGAGGGCGCGGCGGTCGTGGCAGGGCGCGACGGCGGGATGCGCGAGTTCGGAGTCTTCGGACATGGCGGCGCGCGCCCAGGCACGGAGGAAGTGCGCGGCACCGAAGGCGTCGGAGACGCAGTGGGCGATGGCGGTGCAGAGGATGGTGCCACCGCAGCTGAGGTGAGTTACCTGAACATGTCCGTGCCACGTGGATACGAAAACCATGGTTACGTCACCTTGACTTACAATTAATGATTTTTTTCTTGGAACTACCTATATTTATGCCATCATATTTTTCTTAAAAAATAATCAGCATGTAATTACATTGTAAATCCCTAAATTACATATGTAATTTTAGTGTATATACAATATAAGTTCTAAAATTACATACGTAAGTCGATATAAATAGAAGAGATGCTAGTATAAATTCAATGGGGGAACTAATGTATAACAGGAGCAGTAGGGTTGTAGTAGACTTAGCGAATCAAACGTTCGTTAAATCAAGCATCGATAGTGTAGCACGAATCTACATGATATTCAACGGTCAGATTAACCGACTGTGATCAAGGTGTGTCGCCATAAATATAGCATGTCTGTTTTTTTTTCCGTTGCGAAAGAAATGCATGTGACTGCTAATAGCTTTACGAAAAACATGAAAGTTCAACCACATAGGTCCATTTGCAGCCTAAATACACATCAACTCATCCGTCTTTCAGAAAATTCTAAATTAAAACAAATTCAGAATATAGATTAAAATGTTGTATGTCACTCCACAGCCATCCAACATGAAATTTAATCCAATACACATATCAAACCAAAGACACATTTTTTTTTCAATGAATAGCGCCGGCATTATTCATAAGTGAATTTGACTATTTTGTAATACCTCTGTTTCATATTATAAGCAGCTTTGACTTTTTTCCTAAGTCAAGCTTTTTTCGCTTTCACTAAATTTATAGAAAAATCTAGCAATATTTTTCAACATATATTCAATGTTAGATTTAATAAAACTAATTTTGTGCTATAATAGTTGCTCTATTTTTCTATAAATTTGGTTAAATTTTGAAGAAGTTTAAATTTAAAAGTCAATACGACCTATTTCTACTATTATAAAAATTGAAGATATTTTTGCCAGTATTTTGGTACGTCATCCGTGTATGAGTCGGTTTTTTAAGTTCGTTTTTTTAAATACATATCTATATTTGAGTCAGTTTTTAAGTTCGTTCGCTTTTGGAAATTTAGGAGTCTTATAAGAAATCTCTTAAAAAAACTCAGATGCTAACTTGAGACGATGGATTTCTAATTGCAGCTCATGATTAGCTAAAAATAAAATATATATCCAAGCGAATTCCCACAGTGTATTTCACCTTGATTAAACCATATAACAATAACAAGATTAAAATAACGTTCACCCGTTGCAACGCACGGATATTTTTTCTAGTAATATAAAATTATAAAACGGAGGGAGTATGTCTTTATATGTCCAACTTCATGTCCCATCCCCACAACCCGTTAGATCAACCTGTGACGTAATCTCTGTCCAACCATCTACTAGATCGAACATGCACCCTCTTGGCAGGTGTTACTCGATGTCCAATATTTAAGGGTGCAAGCGGCTACCCATGAAAACCCACTTATATGCTAAACTAATCTACGAACTCGTTTATTTTGATCTATAAGTGGGTTCGCGGGTGACCCACTTGCACCCCTACCAATATTTGTAAGTATCAGAAAACGAAGCAAATATATATGACCATATATAGACTATCTGCATCGTATGATAAATATATAAGATATGGCCATAGACTTCTCTAATTAATTATATGAATGGAAGTAACTATATAAAAGTACTTACTTGTACGACTAGTGGTGGCGTGCACACAAAGCTCTGCTCCTCATCTTTATAGAGCAGCTTCTTCCAAGACTTATGAGGCTTGGCATGCCCTAGGATGAAGTCCCTAGCAGTGAGGCCGGGCAGAAATCCCTCAGCAAAGAGAGCCCCCTCTGAGTTGCAGTCAATGATGAGTTTGCCATCGTGCTCATTGCTAGCCCTCAACCTACCAGCGAGTGGGTAATAGTCAACAAGGACTCTAGAGAGTGCCACCTTCAGAGTATCCATGTCAAGGGTGCCGGTGAAGACGTAGATGTACTGGATGGGGAAGTGGAGGAGGCGTTGGTCATCGAGGTTTGAGAGGTACAGAGCAAGCTTGGGCGTTGGTTTGCTTGGGGTAACCAGCACGGGGGGATTATTGTAGATGCACTCACCTACTATCTCCATTGCTCCAACTAGTTACACCACACAGGACCAATGGATGTATGTTCAAGATTTGATGTTAAGAAGGAGAGGTGAAGTCTTCAACAGATAGAAGAGGCATGCATGTGAGGAAAAGGACCTATGTGGCACGAATTTGAAATTTATCTAACAAATGAGGTCAAGCAGTTTTTCTAAACTATCTATCTATCTATTATTATCGTATCGGTCTATCTATCAATCTATGCTTATCTATATATCTATCCATCAATCATTCAGCCAACATGTCTATTGATTTGTCCGTCTATCAATATGTTTCTTTATATATATCTATATATATACTATATCTATAACTAGGAAAAATATCTTGTGGACACAAGCTTTTGTGTACACATCATGCACGACAACTAACTATTTTATCAGAAATTTTAAAACAAAACTATACAGCCAATAGTATTAAACCGATGCGTAAATTCATAATCTCATTCATTATATTTTAGCCGTATCAAATTCTTTTTGACAATTTGAAAAGTATAAATGTATTAAAATTCAGTCTTCTTTTTGTTGTTCCCTAAATATAATGTGAATATGAGACTTTACACATAGATGTATTGCTATTAAAAGTAAATGTCCAAATTTTTCTCTTTTTTTTTTGTGAAATTTGCTAGTTGATATGTACGGCGTGTACACGAGAAGACTTTGTGCGTAGGATACGTTCACTATATCTATATCTATATCTATTATGTCTTCCTATCATCTACCTATTTGTCTATGACTAATTTGTCCATCAATCAATCAATCAACCAGCATGTATATCTGTCTCTATATCTATATCTATATCTATATCTATATCTATATCTATGTTTGTATCTAAATTTATATCTATATCTATTACTATGTCTATATCCATATCTATATGTCTATCTATATCAACATCTATATATATATGTCTCTATCTACATATTTATATCTATCACCAAAAGGTCTATTAAACATCCGAGCCCTCCTAGGACTTCTATTATACTTTTAAAAAAGTTGAGAAAGTCATAAAAACAACAAAACTCTCAGATCGTCGGTTTTCACTTAAACGAATGGACACATTATCTTAGACCACTCGATTTCCTCTCACTCCCCTTTATTTCCCTGTATTCATCCACCCCCACGCGAACCATCCTATTATCCAAGGCATGTAGGCACCCCCCACGTCTCCCTTTTATCTCTACAGTACTTTATTTGGGAATACCATACCATAATTTCCGATAAGTATTTCAAATAATCATGACACTCAAATCAAATTCAATTTCTTAATCTGTTAGCATCATTGTATTATTTAAGATTAAATAAACAATTCAAGACAGACTGATATTGACTATGTTTCAACTTGTAAAAATAATATTATTTTAGCATGCATATCGTAACCCTTTGCATGTCACCTAAATAAATCATGGAGTATTGTAAATAGATTGACAAAGATGCATAGCTAATTAGTTCTACAATGTCACTAAATAAAGTAATCCAATAAATTGAATAACAACCTCATGCAATTATTACCTTCATACGTTCTCAACGAAATGATATCTTACAATCCGTGAAACAAAACACCAAAATCTTAACTGGCTAAGATGTGGAAAAATATGTAATTTGGTTGATATGTTGGAATGACATTATTAGATTTTCTTTACGAAATATACTTTTATGTTGCTTTTAAAATATTTTTACGCAAGTACTATTCACTGGTAGGGAAATGCTCTTTACTCCCGGTTTAGAACCCCCTGTAGTTCCGGTTTTCCAACCGAGACTACAAATCTGGGACTAAATATCGCTATCTTTAGTCCCGGTTCAAATACCCGGGACTAAAGATCGATCTTTAGTCCCGGTTACCAACCGGGAGTAAAGTGGGGAATCTCTAAAGAGGTAGCACCAGTCTCATTCTTATTTTTTTCCATTGTTCTTTGCATATTGATTTCACACCAATCTCACCAAAATCACAAAATCATCACAAATTCCAAATCGAGATGCTCCCTACATCCCCAAATCAAAGTAGCAACATCACAAATCATAATATTCACATCACAAATTGTCAGGAAAAAACATCACAAATTCTAAAAAAAAAATTACATCACAATCACAAATACATCACAGATCACAAATACATCACAAATCAAATAACACAGATCCAGATTTAGATCCAATGAATCACAAATTATTAAAAAAAGAAAAAAAGGAAAAAATCCAGCCACCGAGCTCCTGCCGCGGGCGGACGCCACCGCCGACCGCCGCGCCTGGCCCCCGCCGCCTCGCCCCGCCACTCGCTCCTCGCCGGCTACCACGAGAGGATAAGTGTGAGAGAGAGACTTAGAGAAGAAGGAATAGAAAGAGACTTAGAGAAAGAGGATAAAAGTGTGTGAGAGAGGAGGAGGAATAGGAGATAGAAATTTTTGAGGATAAGAGCAAGGGATTATATACAGTATATTGATTTTTAGTCCCGATTAGAAACAACAACCGGGACTAAAGTTAGGATTTTATTCCTGGTTGGTAGTATCAACCGGGACTAAAGATCTCTAGGGACTGACAACCTCTGACACGAGATGAACCGGGACTGAAAATCATCTTTAGTTCCGGTTGGTGTTAGATGATCTTTAGTCTCGGTTGATAACACGAACCGGGTTAAAGATGACATAGTCCCGTTACACTTATAAACCGGGACTAAAAATGCTTTTTAGTCCCGGTTTTTCATAGAACCGAGACTATTGTGGATTTGGGTCGACCGATCAAAGATGGTTTCTCTAGTAGTGATTAGAAAGAAAAATATCAAATATACTTTGGATACCATTTCGATGCTTGAATAGGCATGTTAAAAAATGGAGTGTACGTATATTTTCTGCTTTCTAATTTTGCAGAACAATCGTATTGCATATATATGTTTTTTTAATAAACTACTATAATATCCTATTAAAGATCTTCTAGACTTTTTTAATGAGAAATAGTAGGAGAGGCTCATACTGTGCTATATTAAAATAATTGTGACATCCTGATCTAATTAGGATGTGGCCTATATGGCCAGGGGTGTTGCGTGCACTTGATTAATACCGCCTTGCTAGTTCAGCAAGAGTAGAACCAACTTATAAAGACTTATCCCTTCAACCGTATCACTTCTGGTTTGACCATTTTACACTAAGCAAGCACGAAAGTGTAAGTAGGGTGGTATGTGTAAGCGGGCTCGCCCATCGGATGGACTGGGCTGCGTGGTTCTCGAGGACATGCTATCCCAAATAGTATCAGTGCCGACCCTCGCAATTGCACTACACTGGTCAGAGTGCGGGCATATAGCGCATGGCACGCGTAAGATCTCTGTCTAATGCACATGTCATGGCATATGGCATCGACACTGAACATATGGATGTGCGCTAAGAGGGGTTGCATTCCTGGATATTTGCCTGTATGCCTATGTGGCTCTGTGGGTAATTTGGACCGCGAGGGATGTTGGGTCCTTGGAGGTGGGTATGTGTGACATGCTGGCCCAATTAGACGTTACGTCCTTTGAGGGGTGTGTGTGATATCCTGGTCTAATTACGACGTGGCCTGTGTGGCCGATGCGTGTTATGTGCACTTGATTAGTATCATCTTACTAATTGAGTAAGAGCGAAACCAACTAATATAGGCTTGTCCCTTCAACCATATCACTTCTGTGTTAATCATTTTACACGAAGCGAGTACAAAAGTGTAATTGGGATGGTATGTGTAAGTGGACCTGCTCGTCAAATGGGCTGGGCTATGCAGTTCTGGAGGATGGGTTATTACAATAATATATAGAGTAAATTTCACAAAACCACAAATACATTAATCATATTGTCATAAAACAATAGACTTAAGGTGACGTGTCATAGAACTACAGATTTAACAACAAATTTATCACAAAACTATAGATTTAAGCAAAAGTATTGCAATACTATATATTTAAAAAAATATCAAAAATATAGATTTTAGGGTTTAAATCCTTAGCACTAACATTATATTTGAATTATAAACCTCCAAGTTTTCTGATTAAATTGGTGCTAAGCACATAGTTTTGTGATCACTTTGTTACTTTATATGTAGTTCTGCGATACTCTAACATTAAGTAGTAGTTTTGTGATATTTAATATGTTTGTACAAATTATTTACAAACTGGTTTTACATAAGAGAATCAAGCAATGATTGCTATTGGGGTTTGTCGATGTCCTTTTTCCATGTACATATGCACACAAAATCCTCGTTAAAATTCTTCTTCATACATGGAAAGATACTTGTATGCTGTTGAAGATGGCATCATTTCTTCTACATATATTCCAACAAGCAGTCCAATAACTTCGACAATGAAAGGTTGTCAAAATTGCATTTTATTGTTTAAATCATAGTCATGAACTCCATAGATGGATCCGAGTACAGTTCAAGGCATTGCCAGCACTTTTGTGCAAAAGTGCAGGAGAAGAAAAGATGGATTACATCTTCCAGCATTATATTGTTGCATTGCACACAGTTTGCAGCACCTTCATGCAAATTAACCTTGATTTTTTGTAGCATATCCCTTATGTTCAATCTATCTAGCAGAAGTAGGCAGAACATGACCTTTACTTTTATTGTGCATTTGCTCTTCCATATCAATGTGATAGCAGGGGGTGGTAAACGTTTTTTAATTTGTGTTCAGCTGAGCCCCAGAGGTATGTCTAGACATCATTCACTTTAGAATCAAGAAAGTCATCCAGTTTGGTAGAAGGTCATGTTACTTTCTTAATGCTTGAGAGGTCAGTGGTAGGTTGAAATTTTGATATGATTCTTGTTGCATAAAAGATCTTGCAGAGATGTCCTCATTTATGGCATATGTGAATTGGTCCTAAATTTTTTCAGTATCTCATTGTTCCATTGATCCTTCCAGAACAGGAAGGAGTCTCCTTTTTAAGAAAGTCTCATCCAGTTTGGTAGAAGGTCATTGTTGCATCCTATAAACCTACATAATTCATCCCCACTTTAGTGTAGTTAATAATATTTTCCAGCCTTCACATGCTTCCACGTCACCCAAATTAATTCTTTCTCAATGTCCGAATCCAATCGTGAGGCAAGCCAACTGCTTAGCCATTAGCAGGAACAAGAGGCCCCACGTCTTCATCTAATGGGCCAAACCAAAATCCGGCCCAACTATACCTGAGAGTAGATTTTTCTCCCTCAACCGTTTCCATGAAGCATGCACAAAGAAGTAGGGCGAAGGCCAACCGGCGCATCCCGTGGTGTATCCCCCGCTCTATCCCCTCCCCTTCTGATTCTCCGCGCGTCCTCCTACCTCCCTGCCACCACGCCCTAGCCATCACCGACAAGCCATGAATTGCCCCAAATTAAGGTTTGTTGTCCATAATCCTTCTTGCGCCGCATCGTTTCTTGACCCAATTGAGTGGCGATAAAAGCCACTGGCGGTAGCAATTTCTCACCAAACATTTGTTATCAATATTGGGTAAGAAATTATACACATTGAGCGATCCGAGAGTATCATTTGAGGAACATTAGTTTTATTTGCAACGATTCTTGAAAACCTCTAGAAAGAAAGTTTTTTTTTTGAAAAGTAACCTCCAAAAAGAAAGTTGAACAAACAGTAGGTGACTGATACTCTATTATCTGTTGTATCTCTCGACCACGAGTGGAAGCTAAAAGCCCCATAGGGAGTAAGGTAAGACATGGTCATAAGTACCAATTCTAACCATCAGCTACCTCAATAAATAAAGAGAGAACTAATATTTTCTATGCGTATATTAGTTATAAATAATGTAGTTCCACTTTTCTTGGAGAATTACTATGGATGTAGGTATTAAACACTAAAGTGAAGGAGACATGAGTCGGCATGCAAGGAAACACTCCGCCAGCGAATCACATGCGTGTACATAGATCGATGGGCCCACTAGGCAGCTTAAAACTAACCTAAAGTGGGGCCAAACCATCCTTAATCTTCATAGGAGCCCACATGTCAGTCCCTGGTGAAAGGCGGTTGAGAGGGGTGGGCCCAGGGTTCGGCCGATCCTCCATCACTCCCTCTCATCTCCACCCTCCACGTGGTGTTCCTTGGTGGCTTCTCAATGGCGGTTATGGGAGTTACCGACCTTCCCAACCATAAAAGGAGGAGCTCTCTCACTTCACAATACACACCTCAAGGAGCAATTCTTTCATTACATATACTGTATTCTCTCTAGTAGTAGTGGAGCTGGGCTTAGGCTATGTTCGGAAGGGCAAGTTCCCAACCTTGCCTCCCGACACGGAAAACAAAGCACACGATTATAGTGAGATTAATTAAGTATTAGCCTAAAAAACTTGAAAAATGGATTAATATGATTTTCCAAAGCAATTTTTATATAGAAAACTTTTGCAAAAAATACACCGTTTAGCAGTTTGAAAAGCGTGCGCGTGGAAAATGAGGGAAGTGAGTTGGGAAAGAGGGGAAAAGAACACAGCCGAACCGTCCTATAGTTTACTGTGATATGTATTTAGTACGTTACTCTTCTTGTAAGACTAGAGTTGCAATAAAGGAATTATCTTATTTATTTAATTGTGTACATAGTTCATATGCTATTTTACTTACGTGTTTTATGAATACTTTACATTTCAGTTATATGCTTCGCTTGATTTGGCTAGTCGATCTATACTACGTTAATTGTTCAATGATTTTAATGGGTTGCACTAGTTCTAACTTGTCCATCCAAATGGTGTGAGTCCCAGGGGAATTAGTGACATTGTTTATTAACATAAAACATGGTGCTTAGGTTAGATAAATGGCATTGGATGCGGGTATGCCCCCACGAAAAGTGAGGTAGATAGCAGGTGGTGACAACCCTGTCCTTTTTTTTATTCCTTCATGCCTAGGTATGACATAAGAGTTCGTAAAATGTAATAACCACGTTGACAGATCAACAGGTAGTGATCTTTCGGTAGTACCTGGATGCGTAGAATTAATTACTAGCCTTGTAAGCATGTATATGTCAAGTGTATACTAAATATGTTCATATAAAAGTACATATGAACCTTAGCTCTCTTTAGTCCTTCTGCACTACCTAGTCTATATTTATTAGAGATGAATCTCCTGTATCGTCACACTACCCAATTATCATTGTTATCAATTAATCCTGTTTAGACTATGGTATATCAATTATAGCATGCATGATTACAAATATATGAACTTTCTCTTTACACCGCCGTTTTCCTTTCGGAAAAACAAATACGATACATTTGGAATACTCACAGCAGTATGCATGCGCTTGCGATAAAAACAAATACGGTACCTTTGGTTTGTGACAGGACTTCTCCCTGACACAGATGAGGCTTGCCGTCCGATTAAGATGAGCTATCCTGTGCTAGAGATTTTTATTTCTCGATGTGTGAGTTAAGTTTTGACTTGATTTTTGTTAAATAGTTTATTTATACTGTATGAGTGTCGGTATTTTTTTTAGAATTTTTAACAATTATATATTTGGGTTGTCTTTGAGCCTACCATCAAGAATTCAAAAGAAAACTTACCCAGTGACAACTGACAAGGCAAATTAGAGAAGTGCGACGATGGAATGGACCATCTGCTAGCAACTGGCACATGCTTTTAGACGGTTTTATAACTCCCTCCGTTTAAGGTTATAAAACGTTTTGACTTTCGTCAAAATCAACTACTTTAAGTTTGATTAAGTTTGTTCACAAATATAGTAATATTTATAGTATCAAATTAGTTTCATTAGATCAATAATTGAATATATTATCATAATAATTTTGTCTTAGGTTAAAAATGCTATTATTTTTTCTACAAATTTAGTTAAATTTGAAGCAGTTTAACTTTAACCAAAGTTAATATTTCTTATAACCTGAAACAGAAACAGAGGGAGTACTATTTATTTTTACTTGTACGACATGACGCTTTAGAGAAGGTACAATAGCAGGTTATAAGCTAGCTGTAAACATATTATAAGTAGATAAATGAGGAGAGAGAAGGACAGCGGGCTACAGATTTGTTGCCAGCTGCAGCACGGACTCCAAGACGCAGTGTATGTATGACAGGTGGGACCAGGTATTAATAGTGTAGTATGTAACTATTGTATGAATGAGCTATTAGATTGGCTATAGATGAATTAGAGCTAGTAGTTGGCTATACTATTGAACTTGCTCTTATAGAACATAGTAGAAAAAACCGGACTGGGCCGGCGGTTCAACCGGAAAAAACCGGAACCAGCGCTCTCACCGGCTCGGTTTCCTCCAAAGATCGTTCAAGCAATCGACCCGAGATGAACCGGCTGAACCGGGCGGTTTTCCATGCGAACCGATGAACCGGAAGACCCTGAACCGGCCGGCTCAAGCTAGCTGGGCCACTTCATGGCATTTTTCTGTATGGGCCTTGTAGGAGTTAAGGCCCAACTTGACATTATATGAGAAAAAATAGTGCAGGCGGTGGGATTCGATCCCTCACTACTAGGATTGAAGCTAACGCTTCTAACCACTGGACCAAACTAGCTATTGTGGCTAAGAGGAAATACTAAATATACATAATGTATAAACCGCGGTTCAACCGGTAACCTAACGGTTGAACCTGTAGACCGGTGAACCAAGCACTCTACCGGGTCGAGGACCGGTCCAGGTTTTCTTACTATGGTCCAAGGTGCAATTCACTCTTCCAAAAATAAATCATGATGTCCAAATAAGACCTCAAGATCTTTTTTTTTCTTATTATAATAAAAAGATTAGTAATAAGTGTCCCGTTCCAAATAAAATAACTCCGCAACGCATAAACGTATCGGTTCGGCTCATTTTGGTTCTTTTTGTTTCAAACCACTCGAAGTTGGAACAATATTTTCGAGCCCACCGAAAGGCAATCGACGACATCGCAATTCAACAACGCACAAGGGCAGACAAACAACATCGAGGAGGTGGACGACAACTTTAAATATTGCTCAATAAAACACTATCTGGAGACAACACACACGAGAGTCATATCCAGAGGAAAACAATCAGCCCAGACGGACCACTAGCACCAAATGCAAAGCAATGGGAAGAACTAACTCGACCGCTACCACCCTAGTAAAAACCAGAGAAGAGAGAGGAGGGGGGGACAGGAAGAAAAACATTCTAGTAGAACAGGAGAAGAATCCATCCATCATGGTGACAGCAGCATGAGGCATCTAAATCAATGGTCTCCAATAACAGGCGGCGTTGTGGAGCCTCACGTAGTCCTGCGGGGAGTTTTGAGCTTGGGAGGGGAGTGCCATGGCGGCTACCATGGCCAAAGCAATGGCCAGCTTGGATACCTCCATAGTTAATCAAGCTCACACTTAATGTACGTACTTACTTACGGTCGATGATTCTACCTGTGTAGCTTTGATGTTGCAAGTATTTTTTTGTGAAATGTGTGAGTATTTATAGACTGCAGGCTGTGTAAGAATTTTCTCGAGTTGGCCACGAAAAACTTTGCAGAAATTTTGGCAACATACGTGTAGAAAATTTTACCCCCGCAAAGTATGCACTTGGACATAGAATTCCACGAATAAGACATGGCACCGGGGCAACTCGACCTCGGTTGGAAGGCGATGTGTATGTCTTGAACTATAGATTTGTACGCAGGACTTGGGATTTTTACTTTCCTTTTATTTTACCTTTGTTCCTTTTTGCACTGCAGAACTCTTATACTTTCAATGAAAAGCTGGGTGGGTGACCATCTTTTGTCTAAAATTAGTCAAGTCAAGAGGGTAATATTCAACGTAGTTATTACGACCAGATGTTGTATGCAAATGGTGTTCATAAAAATTAAGAAAACAAATCTGAAATTTTCGTATTAAACTTATCTATAATAAATTTAAAATGGTGATCCAATGTATTAATATATTTGGGAGCGTAAAACATTGAACAACATATACAAAAACTATCTTCTATCTATCTATCTGTTGGCAACTTTTTGTGACATGTCGACAAGCACGATCGCAACACCTAAACGCCTTGCGGTGATATGGAGTCGCCAACCACCTCGATCTAGCCAAAGGGCCAAATCAAGATGGGTTTTGCAAAAAGAGAAGCTAAACCGGCTAGCGAAGCCGATTTAGAGATCAAAATCAGCCTCTAGGCCGATTTAGATCGATATGAGGATAACTACCCGTCTCGTGGGCAAAACGGAAGGTTTTCAGGACAAACCTACAAAGAGGTGTCGCACTCTCGCAGCGGCGGCGGACGGTTTACGGCGCAAACCGACAAAGGTGGATTAAAACTAGGGTAAAATAGAAAACATAGTAAAATAACGATTCAAGTAGATTGTATTCGGGGGTTTTACAATGAACCGGCCTTGTCCCTTAAATAGGGGTTGGTCTTGCCCTCTACAGGCCCTTCTCCACATCCAACTCGGGATAGAAACAAAAGGAAACACGAAACCTGCCTTCCCGAGTAAGGAAACCCGAGACTTTCCAAACTTTGGCAATTTTTCCTTATTTCGTCCATAGGTGCCAAATTTGGGTGTAAACACATGCCCCCCTGCCTTTTTGGTGAACAGACGTGAACCTAAAAGCATAGAACATGTTATCTCAGGACGATAATCCAATTACCGGACATAGGACTTCGTAAGCATCTTGCCAAATTGTCGGGAAGTATTTCTTCAAGTATTTCCCATTAATTGATCTCTTAAAACACCGTCTTGAAGTGTCTTCATCTCCCTCAAAGTCTTCAAACTTTCGTCGATGACATCTTCAAAAATTACTTCCCATCAAGGTCTTGTAATCTTCAATCGACAAGTCGCCTTGCTTGAAATACCGAAGAGAGCCAAGATTTACCTCAACTGGCAAAATGGCAATTTCAACAATGTTTTATTACTCGACTCGGCTTATCCATTAGCCTGAGCTTAGTAAAGAGAAGAACTCAACAACTTAATATCATAAGATTCGGCAAAACTTCTCACTTCCTTAGATATAAAATAAGCTCCTTTAATGTTTGAGGAATACCGAATCTATGAACAATATGCTTCAAAATAAAGTCAATTACCTCCGTACAAGTAATATTCTCGAGCGGCACGGCTTCGGCTCAGTTTGTGAGGTAATCCATTGCAAATAGCACGAACCAATGCCCTTTTGATGACGAAGGATAAATTTGACCAATGAAATCCAAGCCCAACCTTGGAAACGGCTATGGTTTGATGATAATATTCAATATAGCGATAGGCGCTAATTTGAACATTGCCGATCCGTTAACAAGCTTCACTCCCTCTATAGCATTTGAAACAATCATCAATTATTTTCGCCAATGAAACTCCACTCTCCTCAACCAATTTATCTTACGGCCGATTGATGAATTCCACGAATCCTTCATGTACTACTCTCCTAGCAACTTTAGATTGATCATTATCTAAGTAATACTCCATCTATTTTTCGGCGATATAAATATTTGAACACTTGCCACCGAATCTTTCGATCAACCTTAAGTGTAGTATCTTTCAAATATCTAATCAAAGGAATTCTCCAAGCTATTTCTAACTCATGGGCACAAATGTCCGAATTCC
>CM020179.1:11875514-11911872 GCA_009805545.1 Oryza longistaminata | reverse complement strand
GATTCGGCTATAATGGTTTATTGCAATTATTTATCCACGCTGCTAGCAAGATAATCCGAACCAACATTTGGTTCGGCTATAATTGTTATGGCATCATTGCACAAATTATTAACACAATCCGAACCGTCGCTTGGTTCGGCTATACATGATATTGCATTTTCATCCAAACTAGTTTGTAAGCTATTGTCATCCACTCGGCTTTCCTGAGCCAGAGCTTCATGCAACATATGATCAACATCAAGAAATATTTGGCCATTTAATTTCTCTTTAATAGAATCAAGCAATCCATCATATGCAATGTTGGCCAAATCTTTGTCAGTTATTCTCAAACTAAAACATCGGCTTTTAATATCTCTAAACCTTTCAATATAATCAGCAACAGATTCATTGTATTTATGCCTAACCGATGTTAAATCAGACAACTTAAGCTCAGTTTCATTAGTGTGAAAATAATCATGAAATTTTTGTTCTAATTGAGCCCAAGTACCAATAGAATATGCCGGTAAAGAATTAAACCATATCAAAGCAGTACCGGACAAAGATAAAGAAAACAAGCGCAACTTACATGTATCCATACTACTAGCCCTACCACATTGCGCTAAGAATTGATCTACATGCTCATATGTAGTCCTACTATCCTCACCACTAAACTTGGTAAATTCAGGAATTTTATAATTAGGAGGAAACGGCACATTATCATAATAATCAGGATATGGCTTTTTGTAAGTTCTAGCACGATTCCTAGTTTCAATCCCGAATCTATTCCTCATAATATCACTAATCATATCCTCCATGTTATTAGGCCCTTGTGGATTTGGCGGTGGGTTTGATGGCATAATAGGTTGAGTTTGTGGCGCAATATGATTATATTGGCTTTGCCTAGTATCGGGAGGGTATCCCCTATTAATATCATTGTAGGCATTAGGGATATGTGGGGGAATTTGAGGACTAGTGGTGGCAGTAGATACAGGAGGATCACATGTTTTAAAATGATACAAATAACTAACATTAGTCATTGGATCTATACCCTGTATTGGGACGATTGCGCCGGTCTGACCGGCCCAGGGCCCGGTCTGACCGGCGTCATGGTGCGCGGTCGGACCGGCCTGAGAGCCGGTCTGACCGCTGGGGTAATACCCGGTCGGACCGGCCGTCTGGCCGGTCGGACCGACGGCGATGTCGCGGTCTGACCGGCCATCAGGTCCGATCGGACCGGCTAGATGCGCCGCTCCATCGGTTCCACTATTTGTTTGATCTATAGGAGATTGGTTAGTAGTGATAGAGGCTTTATCCCTTAACGTGTAATCGTCCATAAGAGGGCCGAATTTAATCCTTAAGAACCCATCAAATTTATCCTTAAACATTACATCTAACTTATTTTTAAAAGCAATCATAGATGAATCTATTGTAGATGCTACTTGTTGTTGGATAGATTGTATTACCTCGTCATTGCTTACCAAATCGGGAGCGAGCTTAGGAAGTGGCCCGGGCTTGATGATCACGCCTTGACGAGTCCTAGTGCACGCCCTCATCAACGCCTCCTGTGTGATCTCCTTGATGTACTCCTCCATGGACTTGCGGTCTTCTCCTTCGAAATCATCCAATGTGACCGGCATGATCTCGTTCCCGCTCATCATGGTTGATGAAGAAATTCCTGTGATTAATTTCGGCCATATAACTCATAGCCGAAATTGCTGACCGAATAGATTAATATATGGTCTTTGATTTCCGTTGGTATATTTGATATGAGCACGTAGCAAATTAACCAATTTGATTAACCGATGTACTGTACTTGCGTCTTTTTTTTGTGTGTGTACAGTAGATCGATTTTTTGATTTGATTTTCTAATCCTCCTGTTACTGTACGTGTGCAGTACTAGCTTTGATCAATCAAATCCTATCGATACAATAGGAGTGAGCTTTGATAGCCTGATTTTTCTCTGTTGCCGTGTGCTGCTGCTCCTGCTGTTTTTGCTTGCACGGGTATGCAGTAGTAGATCGGCACGGTTTCGGCCGGCGGAAAGACGCCAAATAGCACGATCGGGTGATGGCAGTAACGTAGATTAATTTCGGCTGTTTAGCCGAAATTCTTTATTTTGACGAAACAATAATTACTAGATTAAACGAAATTCGGCCGTGATATGGCCGATTAGATCGTCCCCAGCGGAGTCGCCAAAAATCGTGTTGGCAACTTTTGTGACAGTCGACAAGCAGATCGCAACACCTAAACGCCTTGCGGTGATATGGAGTCCCAACCACCTCGATCTAGCCAAAGGGCCAAATCAAGATGGGTTTTGCAAAAAAAAGCTAAACCGGCTAGCCGACCGATTTAGAGATCAAAATCAGCCTCTAGGCCGATTTAGATCGATATGAGGATAACTACCCGTCTCGTGGGCAAAACGGAAGGTTTTCAGGACAAACCTACGAAGAGGTGTCGCACTCTCGCAGCGGCGGCGGACGGTTTATGGCGCAAACCGACAAAGATGGATTAAAACTAGGGTAAAATAGAAAACATAATAAAATAACGATTCAAGTAGATTGTATTCGGGGGTTTAACAATGAACCGGCCTTGTCCCTTAAATAGGGGTTGGTCTTGCCCTCTATAGGCCCTTCTCCACATCCAACTCGGGATAGAAACCAAAGGAAACACGAAACCTGCCTTCCCGAGTAAGGAAACCCGAGACTTTTCAAACTTTGGCAATTTTTCCTTATTTCGTCCATAGGTGCTAAATTTGGGTGTAAACACTATCTATCTATCTATTATCTATCTATTATATACTAAAAGTCCATTAAATTTCCTACAAACGCTCTCAAGCCGCCATGTGGCGCTCTAATAAATTAGACAAATCCAAAAAATTCTATCTATTATTATATACTAAAAGTCCATTAAACTTCCTACAAACACTCTCAAGCCGCCATGTGGCGCTCTAATAAATTAGAGAAATCCGAAAAATTCTGAGAAAAAAACAAAACATCCGTCCCTTCGTTTTCATTTAAGTTGGTGGATCTAATATTATAAACCGTTAGATTAGATTAACCTTAAAACTAACAAGACACCAGGCCCCACCTCTTCTACTTCAGTAGTATGTACGTGCGCGCGTGTACTTACAAAAAAAAAACCTCCCAATTCCCCTCCACACCGAACGTATGCCATCATTTCCTTCCATCTCATCATTTTTTTTTCACTATACAAAAAACATCTGTACAAAAACTCGCTGTGCACTCCAAGGCTGCATGGCCATGCATACATGCATGAATACTAAGTAATACTACATTTTTCAATGCTCTTAAACATATATTCAATTCACTATTTGTCTGAACAATTGTATGTTTTAATTACCCATATTGACCTATATTTAAATGCCAACAAAATTGATACATGTTAGACCCACACATGTCATCTTGAGGCCAATTTTTTTTATTAAAGATCAAAATATCCAACCCTTTGACCTATGACATATACACATTAACTTTGATGCTTAAATAAATAAACGACGTTAATATAATCATATTATCTACTTTTTAAAAACACGGTACAAACATAGGTACTCATAACGCCAGCACACTCACCCCTGTGAACACACACGTATACCCTATCCCTAGCTATGAGCACATACAAAAGATTAGGCGACAAATCTTGATATTGACAAAGCCATCACAGGTGTTTCGCTGTTGACGGGTACATCGTCTAAGAATAATTAGCCGTAAATGCGAGCATACGCGTCAAGTTTAGAACTTGAACATGAAGAGGTTAGTTTCACCACAAGGAATCTAACTAATTGAGCTATGATTACATTTCACCACAAGTCACTAATAAATTTTCGGAAAAATCTTAACGTTCTCATTTTTAACCTTTTACATCATAACGTACTCCCGCCAACACTTAAGGGAAAAAAAATTGATCAGTTGGACAACCATCATGCTAGGTTGTAGCGAGCACGCCTAGCTAGCTGCGTGCAGCACGCTGGTTGCATCAAAGAACATGGCAACGAAAACTGGCAAATTAGGTGCCCTCAGCATCATATATTAAGTTAATTCTAGAAGGTTATTAAAACCTATGTCCAATTGTTTTTGGAAAAAATTGCTATAAGGCATCGTAAATCTGTGGCATATGTCGTAAGACACTTTGGTGCTAATTTGCTAAGACACACCAGGACCATTTTTTTAACAATTGGCACAATTGTTTTTTATTTTTGCAAAGATGGGTGTCAGGGTTACGGGTCAGGCATACCCTCTACCCCTCGATATACGTCACATATCGACAAGGCCTATCCACGTGTACACGGATAAATCCTTTGGGATCTAAGGAAACTCTTCGTAAAATCAATAGACGAGGAGAGACCTTCTCGGACAAGAATTGGGTTACCTACGTATCGTGCCAGGTCTGGTATGTTTGAGTCCTACTCGGAGAGCACCCAACCTACGGTATAAAAGGGACCCCCCGGGGAGGGCATAGATGATCGAATCTCAGAGCCAACACAACCTACACAGCCTGCAAGGAGTCAAGTTGACGAGAGCTAGTCGAATCATCTCGACTACAATCTCGCCGAATCCCCCGAGTTCCATCTTTTCCTTTGTAATCTGTGTTTTCCACCATATAATCCCATATCAACTGGATTAGGGCTATTACCTTTCAAGGGGCCTGAACCAGTATAATTCTCGTCTTTTGATTGCTCGATGTCGTACTACGTAGATCCTTATACCAGCGTACCCCAATACCCTCTATATCCGGTCTACGGGTGTCCCCCGTCGACAGTGGCGCGCCAGGTAGGGGCACTTGGTATTCAAGGTTCTACTACTATGCCATCAAGCTTTGTCGACAACAACGCCAACACCAACTTCGGTCAAGTTCTTCCTACCAAAACAATGCTGGTATGGACTCAAGTCGGCGAAATCGTCTACCCGGTTTACACCACAATGCCGATCTCAACCGGTCCCCCAATGACTGGAAACGAGAACGCAGTGGCTACGAACCAAGACGTCTCCACGTCGAAAAATCCACCCGTTGAAACGGAGAACGGATTACCGACTACATCCAAATTCGTGAAGGATTCTGATGCGGCCAGGCCCTGTCCCTCCGACATAAATCGCGGGCCAACAAAGATGACTTCCGAAACCATCAGGTCTTGGTGTCCTATCAAAAAAACCAAGAAACATACTCTTCAAGATTGCTGGGTATTCGTCAACGCTCGTGTTGAAATCCGCGCCTGCAAAAAACGTGGGATCCAGCGTACTTCTCCAACTCGGGACGTCTATTGTCCTATCCATAAGACAAAGAATCACGATCTCTCGAGTTGCAAAGTTCTACTCGGCGCCATGAAAACTCCGGCTCCTAAGTCATACGTCCCCGTCCGAGATAATGGCAAGGAACAAGTAGCGACTCCGGCCCCAGATCGATTCGTTGGGGTAATCGATCTCAATCCCCACGAACCATCTGTTTTACATCTCCTCGAAGACTATGGGTCATCGACATCAGACGCGGCGCAGGAGGTGTTGGCTATCGATGACGTTGGCACGTCAGCACAAGCCAACGCGGAGACGGCGAATCAATCGACTACCCCAGCCCAACATATCAGGGCTGTTCAAGCCATACTGAGGGAAACACCTTATGATCCTGTTCTGAACAACGACCTCGAGCGTTGGACGGAACGACTACGGGCATCGGTGACTAACCTCAGCAATGCATTCGAAGAAGCCGCCACCGCGGCACAACAAAACCGATCACCCGTCGGCGATGCTAACGGTGAAATCCCAGAACGGTGAGAATCATCTCGACAAGCTACCCCTCCACCTCGTGGCACTGGCGATCTTCGAGATCAAATCAATGGTCGTCGAGAAGCACGGCGCGCACGGGATGACGCGAACCGCTCTCGGCATCATGTCTCCTCACGACGCCATGATCGAAGAAGCCGTCCAAACGAGGACCGAGACTACGATGATCGCGACCGGCGGGGGCCGGACAACACTGGTCAGGGCCGTCGCCGTAATGACGAAGATGAAGAAGATCGGCGTCGAGACAACTGCGAGAGACGAAGACAAGATTCCCGAGATCCAGGTCGTCACCCTCGTAATCGTACGCCGGAACCAAGTGACCCATCGTCATCATCATCATCATCCACGTCCTCTTCATCGTCAGACCGACATCCACGAAGGTCACGCGACCGCCGACAACCCACCGCTCCAAGCGCTGGGTTTAGGGCTTTCGGTCGTTCCCTACGTGATGTCCGATGGCCTGAGAGATTCCGACCTGGAGCTATTGAAAAGTATGATGGGAGCACCGACCCAGAAGAATTCCTTCAAGTCTACTCGACAGTACTTTATGCCGCTGGAGCAGATGACAATGCACTGGCAAACTATTTGCCAACCGCGTTGAAGGGTTCTGCACGTTCGTGGCTGATGCATCTCCCCCCATACTCAATTTCTTCGTGGTTAGACCTGTGGCAGCAGTTCGTCGCCAATTTCCAAGGAACGTATAAGCGCCACGCGATCGAAGACGATCTTCACGCGTTAACACAGAACTCAGGTGAATCTTTGAGGGAATACGTTCGGCGCTTTAACGAGTGCAGAAACACCATCCCCGAGATCACCGATGCTTCTGTAATTCGCGCCTTCAAGTCTGGTGTCAGAGATCGTTGCACTACCCAGGAGTTGGCAACAAGGCGCATCACAACTACTCGAAGATTATTCGAGATCGTTGAAAGATGTGCCCACGTCGATGACGCACTAAGACGCAAAATATGGTAAATTAACTGGTGCTACATGGAGTATAGGCTCCAATAGAATCCTGGATCTTTCCATCAGCATTAGGCATGCATGCATGTACTGACGTGATTGAGTTTCCATTTATACGCTCACTCCTATTGTTTCCATATAAACTTTCATGCACCTACTTTCCATTTGAAATATTAATATGATTGCGTGATAATTTATTATCCAAATTTAAAATGACTTTCCATATTTGAAATATTAACATTATCACGCTAATATTTATTTCCAAAAATTTGAGATTGCACTGAATCGAATCCACTAATTTCGATTTTTTTTGCTTTATTTTCATCAATACGAGTAGAGATGCCATTCCATTCTTTTACACACTCCACTTTCGGCTCCACGCTGTTACACCGCCGCACGTCGGCGAACTTCTTCATTGCCGAGTCGTTGTGCTACCGGACGTGCCCGACCATCTTCGTCGTGGGCTGCTGATTGTTCGTGAGAGTCTTGGACGTACGCAGCCGGTTATCCACAATCTTCGTCGCCAACCAGTTGCGCCGCCGAACATCCACGAGCTTCTTCTTTGCGCCCGCTCATCGTTCGCGACAATCGCAGCAGTCGCTTGATGTCCGCGACTCCATCCCAAGCTCGCTCCTCGCCCCACGACGTAATTTTCAGCTTCCAGTTCCTCCGTTTGAATCTTATCGGTGAACCACGTTCAGGTATGTGCTCCATCCATCCATCTTTTCTGGTTTATGTTTCATGTGGCTGAGGCACTACTCAATATATTCAATGTTTTATTCCAATATATTCATGCATCATGATCAGTACCTATTGTTATTTTTCAATGTCCAGTGTAATCATTTCCCATTGTTTGTTGTTTACTGGAGACATATGCAGATATCCTCGCTGATGTCAAGATTAGAGTTGATCCTCCCAAGTTGCTCGTTCGTCATGATAGGGATCAATTTGAAGATCAGGCAAAACCAGCGACCCTGAAAGCGTGCGTGGATTGCAAGCCATCTGACAACAAATAATAATCTAGGTTGCTCCTTTGTATTAAGAATCGTATATTGTAATAATCACCTCGTGGCACCTAGCTTTGAACAATGTTATTTTTGCTTTAGTTGCTGGACAATTTTTCTTATCTTATTATTCCAATCGAAATAGTATAACTGTTTGCCCAAATTTCGTGTCTGTTATCCATAAATTAGCTAAACTTTCATATTTCTATTCCGGTTCATTTTATCTTCCATTATTAAATTGTTATTAAATTGTTCATAAGTATTCCTTGTCATTATTAATTGGCACGAGAACACATACATAAGTATAAAGATATTACTGTTATGAAATATTTGGGTGATCTCATCCATCTATATGGATAGAGCAGCAATAAATCTGGGACACGACGGTTGGTCGTGCCCCACCGACACAAAGAAATCATGGTGCCCCATACACAAAACAGATAGACATTCTCTGGAGGATTGCCTTGTTTTCAAAAAGTCGCTCGAGAAGCACATGGCGTTTGAAAAAGGCAAGCGAGTACGTGTTGTCGAGAAGAACGAGGAGTCACCTCCTCACGAATCGGACTCCGCGTACCCAGACTCCGACCTCCATGTTTCACACATCTTCGGCGGATCCACGACGTACTCCTCCAAGTGAGAATACAAGAAAGTGGAACGCGAAGTTTGTTCGACGTGGCAGGGGGCTGCACCCAGGATGAAGTGGTCTGAGCAAAAGATGGAGTTCTCGAAAGCAGACCATCCCAAGACCGCGGTTATCCCGGGACGGTATCCGATTATGGTCGAACCCACTATTCGGAACATCAAGGTAGCACGAGTTCTCATCGACGGGGGCAGCTCGATCAACCTCCTTTTTGCCAGCACTCTGGATGCAATGGGAATTCCACAAAGTGAGTTGACACCAACTGATCAACCCTTCCATGGAATTACTCCCCAATCATCATCCAGACCTTTGGGCAAGATTACGTTGCCGGACGCGATGGTTCCCAAACCATTGCGTCTTCTGTTGCCGCCTCTCTTCCCCCTATATATGGTAACCATTGTTATCAATAAAGATTCGCTCATTCATTCTCTAAACTTGTGTGCAATTCTCTCTCTCACTCAATCTCTCTCGCTCAATCAATTCTATTCACAATAATTACGCTAGGTTCTTTTGGAACTTATCACAATATCACATACAAAGTATACCTAAGTTTTACATCCCATACCCAGATTTCTGTACACATAATTTGGGTACGTACGTATATTAATTTGGGTCTGTATTTTAATCTTGTTCCCATTAACAGAATACCCGGTATATTTGGGGACATACTTATATTTGGGTCTATATTTTAAACTTGTTTTTCCTAAACCGAGTACCCTGCATATTTGATTATATATGTCTGTTTGTGTCTATATTTTCAACTTCTCCCAAACTGAAAACTTGGTATATTTGGGTATATATTTTCAACTCTTGCGTATATACACGCCGTACGTCATATAAGTATAGCTAATTTTACTTCGAATACCCAAATTTTTTATCATAAACTTAATACATAATAACATGAAATTTTGATCATGGTCTGTAATTTTTTTCCCTTACATACACAATCTTTGAGTATATGCCCATGACACATGTTTGTACTCATAACCTTATATAACAAACCACAATTTTTGCATAAACCGAATAAACAATACACATGTCTTTTGTATTAAATTTTAAATAGAACTATTTGGATAGATGTCATTGAATTTCTCGCATTTTCTATTTGCCAAAAGGTTGGGTTTAATTTTCTGACAACCAGATATCAAGATACCTTTTTCATGCCGTGCGAATTTATTTCAGGCCCATTAAGAACTAATGCCCCGCGTTCATACCTAATATTTGGGTATATTTAGTTCCAGCAATCAAAAATCACGCGTGTATATTCTATGTATAAATATGGAAATATAGCCGTAGTGCATATTTTGTACGTCTAATAGCTAAATTAATGACTCCATAAATGGAAGTATATAGGTATGGATACATTACCATATACCCAGCCACAATATATTTCCAAATACCTAGTTTCCTTTTTCTAAAATGCCGCTGATCACTATTTCCATATACTTAGTTCCCGTGTTGCCAAATACCGAGGATCAGTTTCTAGAATTAGATACTTAGTTTAGGATAATTCCTTTTGTTTTTCCATATACTTAGTTTCAATTTTCCAAATTTCGCACTTTCCATGATTCGTATATATATTACCATTTATTCAAACCCCAACTTCAGGCAAGTGATTTTCCATATTTTCGTGATACTATTCCCAATTGTATGGCATTAAATGTTTCCATTTTGAACTTTACGTGCAATTATGGAAATTATATCATCCGATTGCATGCATGCATTGAAACGTATTAATTCAGTGTATTTACTATCTATAACTACGTTCAAATATATGGAATTCATTCACTATTAACAGCTATATTCTTAACGGGTGTATACCCATTAAGCTAATATACCAAAATGACTGCACCGATCATCCACGATCCTACGGCTCCCGACATTGGAGCCCATACTCCATGGTGCCCCATCCGGGCGTCCTATATATATATTCTACATCCGGGTATAGAATAGCTCCCTCCAACCCACCTCCCCTCCTCCTAAGGGCCCAAAACTCACCTCCCACTTCAGTCAAAGGCCGGTCAAAGGTCTCCCACGTCGGTGAAATCTCGGTCAAACCTGCCGGTGACTTTCCCCACCACCTCCTCTCTTCTTAGCTCTCGTCTCAGAACGACATAGTAACGTCTTGTTCATCGTGCAGTAACACCGTGTTTTACTTGCAGTAACCAAATTAAAATTTAGTCATAATATAACCATGATGGATCTACTTTTGATAAGCACTTTTTTTCGAACGTCATGGTGCAAACGGTTTTTAAAATTAGTAAATGATGTGAGAGATATTACCTTTCAAAGATTTGTTTTGAAAAATTAACTCTCTACAGGCAGTAATACTATATCAAAAGTGTTATAACTGCATGTTTTGTGTTACTACAATCACATCATGTCGTTACTACAAGATGTAGTAACGATTATAAGTTTCACAGTAACATAGTGTGTTACTGCAATTACTTGATAACGTTACTACAAGAATATGTGGAATTGGCTCAGTTTACTTGCGGGGCAAAGGGTGGAGAGATATTACCTTCAAAGATTAGTTTTTTAAAATTTAACCCTTCACAAGTAATAATACTATATGAATACTATATCATAAGTGTTACTATCACGATGTTACTGTAAAAAGTATAGTAAAGACTATAAGTTTTGTAGTAACAAAGTGTCTTACTGCATTTTTGGGTAGTGTTACTGCATAAACGTGGTAACATGTATCTGTCTTGTAGTAACTCTTTTACTTTTACGTAGTAACAAGTATATGGTTGGCATATAAGACTTTTAACACATATAATTTTTGTTTGAATTCCTGATTTACTATAATTCACCACAATAGTACTGTCAAAAGTGCAGTAACGTCATATACATGTAGTAACACTATATTGGAGGGAGGATACCGGTTTTCTTGAGAAGAGAGAGGAAGAACGGTTTCTTGAGGAGGGGAGTACGTAGATGCATTTTGAAGTTTAACCCTCCACATGCAGTAACACCATAGCGTCATGGTGGAAACGGTTTTCAAAAATAATATATATCTTGTGAGATATTGCTTTTCAAAGAACATTTTGAACTTTAGCCCTCCACATGCAGTAACAGTATGTATAATTTACAGTAACAAGGGCATATACATGCAGTAACATGGTTTTACCAAATGTATAAAATTATTCAAAACACTCATACATCAATTAGACCTCGCTCAAAGCCACCTACAGACTTTACCTATGGCCCACCTATTCGATCTTCATCTCGTAAAATTGACATAGTAACGCTACAATTATCGTGCAGTAACATAGCTACTTGGAAGTAGTAACATAACTACTCAGAAGTAGTAACATGCACTTATCATGTAGTAACACTTATACTTTTGTGCAGTAATAAGTATACGGTTAGCATATGATGCTTTAACCTATCATGTCAAAACACATCCTTTTTTTGCCCTACCACGCATGTCTCCTCACCTGCCTTGTGTGCACTCTCCTCCCTCGTCCGTACCATTCAATTCATTGTTCAAACAAAAACACATAGTAAATTAAATTTAGCACGTGTAAGATACATGGTACAATTTCGTAGCAACCATCATCACGGAATTAAAGTAACATGCTAGGTTACTACACAAAACACAAGTTATTACTGCTATTTAGCACTATATTACTGCACAATTCTAACTAGATAGATGTAGCATCCGCTTGAGGGTTTGAGCAAGATTGGACAGTTTGTATAGTATCATTTTCATTCTAATATGCTATCACATATTAACCCCTATATTATTATCCCCTTGTACTCCCTTGCATTAATTATGCATCTCCGGTGTGGCTTGCTGAGTACTGTGGTTGTACTCCCTAGTTGAGCGCCTGTGAAGATGGAGCCGTAGGCCCGCTAGTCTGCTGCTGTTTATTTTTGATTGCCAGGCCTGAAGTGCCTTTGTAATAAGGTAAATATTATCGATATAATAAAGATGTGTCTTTTATATCATGTTTGTGTGGTGTACCCCGGCTTTTTCTAGGACGGGGATTAATACACTAGCGTTCGGGAAAAGGCAATTTTCTCGGTCGCGACAAGCTCCTTCCATGGCAGTGAGGGCTCCCCACAGTGGGCCGTGTCGCCTCAAGATGCCGCACATCCTGTCGACTCCAACGTCGCCAGCCTAGCACGGTCGTCGTTCCGGAAGCCCGTGGTTGGGACGCCGTTGGCGGCGGCAGCGTGGATCTGGTAGAAAAGGGGAATTGAAGAGGAAGAAGAATATGACAAGTGGGCTCAGGGATATTTTTAATCTTTCACTGCATTTATCTCTCCTGTTCAACCAAAAATTAATATTTTAATGGACGTGTACAGTGACAAATAACCATGTTTAAAAAGTGTTTTCCTGCAAAAGTGAGTATGTGCGGTGTTCTACAACTAAAACCATGAAGTCGCGATATCTGTAGCAAAATTTGCCTTTCTTCTTCATCATTCCAGCAACCATAATTTATCCATGAAGAATTCAGTAGCTCAAAAAATCCCTCAAGCTCCACCCAAAAGTTTTCTAATCTGAAAATAGGGGCCTTAGGAATTGAAGTACCAATCTGTACCAAACACTAGGTGTGATCCGACATACACATCGGGCTAGAGGCTTTGACTATAGTGTTTGGGAAATTCTCTGTTGTGTGTTCTTTCATTAATGCCCTAAATAAGTAAAAGAACAGAATGAGTAAACATCATTAGTCTATTAAATACACATGGTATGTGATATTCCATATACTAAGTTTGATTAATTCAGGAACAAGTACAAATAATAATAAACAAAATTCATGCAATAAAAATATACTATATAATAATAGTTGACCTAACAAAAGTGTACTTTGGTCTATGATGTTTAACTACACATACTAATTATATTATTATAATTGTGCTCTTAATTTAGTTTCAATTCATTTCTTCATAGAAAATAACTAAGCATATAAAAAAAGTGGGAGTAGGAGTAAATAGAAGTTTATTTTTAATTAGAGTAAAGTGCACTGGCGGTCCCTTAACTTGCGCAGCTGTGTCAAGCCGGTCCCCTAGCTCACAAAACGGGCATTTAGGTGCCTAATCTTGCCTTTGAACTTTTCTTGAAAGTTAGAGTACATGTGTCTCACACAGAACCTATGCTCTGAGTCAAGGAACACCTTCTTGACAGCTGGAATTAGTCCCTGCAGAGAAACAAGCATCAGTTAGTCAGTACACTTGCAGACAATACAGACAAGAGATATTCAAATAGCAAATGGGTTACCTTCTGCTTATCAGTCATTATGGTCCAAGGGTATGTGTTATCTATCCCATGTTCAGATTTCAATGTCTCTAAAAACCACTCCCAAGAAACAAATGACTCCACCTCGACAACAGCCATTGCTATTGGGAAAATGCAATCATTTGGGTCCATTCCCACTGCTGTCAACAGTTGGCCTCCGAATTTTGTCTTGATATGGCATCCATCAAGACATATGAGGGGTCTGCAACCAGCCAAAAACCCCCTTTTACAAGCATCCAAAGCAATGAAGCAAGTACTAAATAGATTTCCTGCTAAGTTCAGATACAGTGAGCTGCCAGGATTGCTCCTCCTGATCTCTTGTGCATAATCCCAGAGATAGTCATACTGCTTGATCTCATCACCATGGATGACTTTCATGATCAGTCTTCTTGCTCTAGCTACCTTGCTCCTTGAAACTGTCAAATTCCAGTCTTTTTGAATGACTCTACCAAAACTAGTAACGCTCATCTTCTCATTGGCTCTGAAAGAATCTATGTACTTGTCTGCCAGCCATCTAGAGGTGCATCTCCTCAGAACCCACTCTTTCCGGCATTTATGTTTTCCATAATATGTCTTCACCACAAAAGAATTCACTCCGCTATCCCAAGATGCATATAGATTCCAAGGGCAACCATCTGCACAGTGAGCCCTTACTCTTTTCTTATCATTCCTAGGAAGCTTGATTTCCACTCTGTTCCTAACAGAGTACTCTGTAATTGCTTTCCTCACACTCTCAACTGAAGGAAAGACAAGCCCAACAGAGAAAGCTGGGTTGTTCATGTCCTCTTGGTTCCAAGAATTGAATCTCATTATCTCTTCTTCTTCACCATCAGACTCAGGAAGATCCAGGGCATCATCCTCTGTGTCTGCATCATCATCTACTGCAGTAGCAGTAGGTAGTTAGGTACTCTGATCTCAATAGCCTTCAAATGGCTTCCCTTTGCCTTCTTGTTGCCTCTAACCTCTGCAGCAAAATAACCTTATTCCCATTGTCAGAATCTTCTTCACCATCTGAGTGATCTAGGTCAATTCCATCTCTGACCCTTTCCTGTTCCTTCCTTTTCTGTTCCTTTTCACAAGTCTTTTTTGTAAACAAAGCCACCATCTCTTCCTTCACTGCAGCTGGAACTTTTTTGCATTTAGCAACATTGAAGCCAGCAAAGTTAGCAAGATGGTACTTCATTCTAGTGATTCCAGCCTTGACCAACTTGTCACAATAGTTGCACTTTAGAATATGCTTCTTCGTTAAGTCTAGACAAGAACAGTGAGCCCGTGCAGGGTCATCTGAGTTTATTGTAGCCTGTGTGGATGGTTCTTGTGATGTTGGTGCAGAGGCAGTGCTTGATAAGCCACCTAAAGCAAACAAAAAAAAATTATATGACAAAAGTAGGCAATAAAATGTAAGATAGCAACAATTTTTTTTTAGAAAGAACAAGGACTTAATATTTCATTTCAAAGGGAACTAAATCCTAGAATGTACAGAACATTTGATGGCACCTTAATTTGCTAAACATTGACACTAACATTTCTCCAGTCTGAACTGCCATATGCAAAAACTAACATGGTCTAAGTTCCAATCTTCCATCTATCTAATCCTCTGTCTATCCTCATTGCCTGACATTTGAAAGGAGCAAAAGGAACAATACTAAGTTTAGAAGAAGAAAAGAAGAAAACTTGCCTGCCTGACTTGCTTGTTGCTCCGGCTAGGGCATGGCGTCAAAACTCAAAACTCGAAAGAAACTTCTTCCTCAGCAGCCCCAAGTCGCGAGTCTACAGGTCGAGGCTGTCGCTGCCTCCGAGCCCAGTCACCAAAGAATCGTGTCGCAGGTTGACATATCACAGGCTCATGGCCGCCGCCGCCGCTCTTTTGGTGGAGATGAGAGGTCAAGAGGATTGAGGAATGGCTAGGGTTGCTGCCTTGCTACTTGCTAGCTTTCTCTTATACCTCCCCTTTGGGCCACCAGCGAGACTTGGAGAAGGCCCAGGGCCTGCTCTGAATTTTGGCCCAAGCACCAAATTGCAAACTGAATGGCGCTAAATGAAGTGTAATTTAGCGGATTTAGCCGGCTAATTGCCGCTATTAGCGGAAAACATCGTTTAGCGTCAAAAGCTAACTATCCTAGCTCCAACCCTGCTCAAACGCTATATCCTGCTATAGCGGTGGTTATAGCCGGCTATTTTGAACATTGGTAGGTACTCTGATCTCAATAGCCTTCAAATGGCTTCCCTTTGCCTTCTTGTTGCCTCTAACCTTTGGCATATCCAAGTTAACAGCATCCTCTAATAAGTCATCATCTCCATCACTAAGATCATAGTCACTGTCAAACAATTCCTGCTGTTCATCTCCATCAGGTTCTTGTTGTTCATCTCCATTAGATTCTTGCTATTCATCTCCATCAGGTTGTTGGCCTGGTCCAGCTTGGTCTACTCTTCCTTTCTTTTGATCAATATAGAACACAGGTAACTTTTGTGCTGGGTTTTTCTCATACACAACTTTCTGTGGACTTAAAACCTTAGGCAACTCATTAACAGGATTAGCAACATAGTCATCCCAGTCAACACTGTTCATACTGCCTATATGATCAACATACACAACCAGATTTCTCACCTTGCGAACTACACTGACCATTACATTACTATCTTCATCTGTTGCAATTACCCTCAGCCCATCACTAAGATCTTTCCCTAGTAACAACCAATAAAACTTAATGTCTGTCACACTATCGTAGCCCAGTTGTTCAAACATATCCTCAAACCATAAGGCAAACCATGTATCATAATCAATCCAGTCAAACCAGTCAATTTTTTCATCAACATAAGACCTAAGATGACCGTACCCAACAAAGAAACCTCCATGGTGCAACTCAATGGTGAATGCATCACTATCAGGACCTACATTATCGACAGGAATTAACACAGTTCATCAGAAGATGGAGAACCCTAACAAATCACATCATAAACAACAATCCACACCCTAAGATCCATTCCTTCGTCAAATTGAAGCCCTGCAACTATGACGACTATCCACAAACCTAGCAAATAACAAGTAGAAAGGGAAGATGGACTCACCGTATGATGGTGGCCCTTCTGTTTTCCCTCGCAATCGCTGCAACATCCTTCTAACTAGCCGCTGCGGACAACTCCAGCGTGGCTGGCTTCAACCCGCGCTCCGCTTCTCTGAGCTCCACCCACCAGCGAATGCCGTCAATCGCCTCCGCCGTCGTCGCCTTGGATTTGTCTCTGCCGCCGAGGAACACGAACAGTCGTGGGCTAATGGGGGGAGAAATGAGAGAGGCACACGAACAGTCAAGGGGCTTACTGCAAAATGATGCATGTCCTAGCGCCCGGTTGGACTAGAGTGAAACCCGAATAATGATTAGGCACCTAAATGCCCGTTTTGTGAGTTTGGGGACCGGCTTGACACAGCTGCGCAAGTTAAAGGACCGCCAGTGCACTTTACTCTTTTAATTATATGAAACAATGCTATTGACCATATTTTTCAACACAAAATATCTTTAGCTAATATATCCTTAAATCCACAATGACAACTATTGTATACAAGAAAATAATGTTACTTAAAGTTTTGGAACTCCAAAAATAAAATATGCCAAAAATATTCTAAAAGATATGTGCACGCTACAAATGATACATAGGAACCAACTCAATTGTAGGTAATTTAAGTTTAGAATTTATATGTTGCAAGGATAACTATAAGAAATTCATAACTAACAGAGAAAAATTAATCCCAAACAAATTATTGGCGAAAACACCACGCATGTGCGCGGGCTACCTTCCTAGTTATATACTAAAAGTCCATACTTTCCTAAAAACGCTCTCAAGTCACCACGTGGACATCCTCCAAACATTACTATATCACCATGTGGCACTAAATTAAAAAATCCTAGAAATTTCACAAAAAAGAAACATCCAACCTTTGATTTCCAGTTAAATTGATGGACCCATTATTTTGGCTATTAGATCTATCGTAGATAAATTTGGTTGGTCGATTGGATCTATCCAAAAAATCTCTCCTTCCCGTATATGTACTTCGTATGCTTTTTCTTAGGTAAATTTTGCTACAGGACATCACGACTTTGTGGTTTTCGCTGTAGAACACCGCACAAACTCACTTTTGGGGGAAAACACTATCTAAACATGATTATTTGCCAGAGGACACCGCGTCCATTAAAATAGTGTATTCATGCTGACGAGTCAATAGGGGCCCAAATTTTTACACGAAGTGACCAAATAGCCCCTCCTTTCTTTTCCTCTTTCTCTCTTCCTTTAGCTCTTCCTCTGTCTCCCACCCACGGCGTCTCACAGGCGATGCGCCCACGGCTCAAGATGGCAGCACTAGAACGGATACCCTCATCTCAATCGGGCGGTAAGCCCCATCTCAATCGGGCACAGCGTCCGTCACAGGCTAGAAGTCACTGATGTGAAGAGTTATCTCAATCGGGCAAACAGCCGTCACAAATGAATCTATCTCAATCGGGCCCTAAGTATCTCTCCCCGTATCTTGTACTAGTAAGTGAAGCTAGCTGGCTAGCTGCTGTACTATATATGCTTGGTCATTAAAACGCTAGCTTTGGCTGTACCAACCGATGCAGTACTAACTTGCCAAATTGGTCCAATTCTTACGGCTGTATTGTTGCAGATGCTGGTTGTAACTGTCATAAGTTTTTCCTTGGCTATATGGCAGTGGATGAAAGCTACCGTACTCCAGGTATATATCTCCTTGATCTTGGCGGAGCCAACGCCGGGCTCGCCGGCGAAATATCCATTAAATTTTAATATTGACGTGTAAATTGATGATAAAATTTCTATAGCAAATACTAGTTATATTGAAGTTTGTCCGGGCTCAAAAAGCTTTCTGGCTGATCTATGAAGATTGGTTGCACTTATTAGTTCCTACTCGGATGGAGTTCATTTTGCTGACAGATAATAAGTCATCATGTTTTGGGCAGGAAAAGATCAGATCATGCTGTAGCATTAATACTGTGGATTGTAAGACAACTGCTGAGACGTTCAGGATTAACAGACAGCATGGTTCTGATTTTATCAACTCGGCGGACTGGAATTTAGCTTCCTGTAGCAGAATGCTTGTTTTTGCGATACCGGTATTCTTGGTTAAGTACATTGATCAGATTCGACGAAGGAACACAGATTCCATCAGGGTAAGAAGCACTGAGGAAGAAGTGCCTCTGAAGAAGAGGATTGCTTATAAGGTTGATGTGTTCTTCTCAGGACACCCGTATGCGAAGCTTCTTGCGCTTCTGTTAGCCACAATAATTCTCATTGCTTCTGGTGGGATTGCGCTGTATGTTGTTAGTGGCAGTGGATTCCTGGAGGCTCTTTGGCTTTCCTGGACTTTTGTGGCAGATTCAGGAAACCATGCTGATCAGGTTGGCCTGGGCCCAAGAATTGTGTCTGTGTCAATTAGCTCTGGGGGTATGCTGGTGTTTGCCACGATGCTTGGGCTCGTGTCAGATGCAATATCAGAGAAGGTAGATTCTTGGCGCAAGGGAAAAAGCGAGGTGATAGAAGTCAATCATATACTAATCCTCGGATGGAGCGACAAGCTGGTAAAGTTCTGAACTTATGATGGAGTCATGTGAAGTTGCCGTTGGTTTTTGGGTTCAACACTCTGCTTCCAAAGGCAGTTGAAACAAAATCTTACAAGCTCTGTATTTAGTTCTTAAGTAGTTTTTTGTTCAGTTTTCCAAATTATTGAATAAATCAGTCAACTAGACCTTAAATTATTAAAGCGTGTTCTGATTGGGACCTGATGATTTTTGTAAGAAATGCCATCTTATGTTTGAGTTGTGGGCATACTTAGGAATCCAGCTTGCAATATATTAAACTTCCATCATGTTCAGGATTTATCGATTATTCCTACATTTTAAACTCTTTAGATAAATGAGCTTGGGGAGTCAACCTGGTCCTTTTTTAAAAAAAAATTAACAAGAGATACCAAGGCATTCTTTCATTATGTTTTAGTCATTGAATTGCACTGGAGTTAAGTTTTGTGTTTCGTCCGGACTTCCTCAAATTTCACTGGGAGTTAGTGCACTGAAGTTTGTTTGTTGGACCAGGCTCTCTCCTGAAGCAGCTAGCATATAGCAAACAAGAGTATTGGTGGTGTGTGGTTGTTGTTTTGGCAGAAAGAGACAAGGAAGAAATGGAGATGGACATTGGAAAGCTAGAGTTTTGACTTTATGGGAACATCTGTAATATGCAGAAGTGGCAGTCTCTCTAATTCTAGCTGATCTGAAAGAAGGTAGCAGCTCAGCAATTCTTCTGGTCTTCTTGTGCTGGCTCTAGGAATTTAGTCCTTTGGAATATTTCTTGTAATACCATGCAAAGGCCTAACAAAATTATTTTATTTTCACAGGTTTCCGTTTCTAAGGCAGCGCTATCATTGTTTTAGCTCCGATGAGAATGCAGACCAAGTTAGTATTTTCTTCTATCCATTATATCTTTGGAGTTACAATGCTTAATTGCCTATATGCTTACATTCTTTGTCGCACATAGAGTGATGCGCGAGCTTTACGTGTGGTACTGAGCCTGACTGGAGTGAAAGAGGGTTTAAGGGGGCATGTTGTTGTAGAGATGAGTGATCTTGACAACGAGCCTGGTGAAACTGGTTGGAGGTGAACTAATTGAAACAGTTGTTGCCCATGACGTGATTGGACGTTTGATGATACCAATGTGCACTCCAACCAGGCCTGGCACAGGTACTTTTTAATTTGACTCTTGTTCTCAAATAAGAAATGACTTTTGAACCTTCCTTCTGAATGTACTGTTAGATGATCCTGATATTTCATGTTAGGATGGTAACCCATCAAATACTATAATGCTTTTGCAGATATGGGAGGATATTTTGGGGTTTGAAAATGCAGAGTTCTATATTAAAAGATGGCCAGAATTAGATGGCATGCGATTTGGGGATGTATTAATCTCATTTCCTGATGCTGTTCCCTGTTGGAGTCAAGCTTGCTTCAAAAGCTGGAAAAATCTTAATGAATCCTGATGATGATTATGTTTGCAAGAAGGTGATGAGATCCTTGTTATAGCAGAAGACGACGACACTTATGCTCCTGCCCCTCTAGCACAGGTGGATTCCTGAATTCTAACTTGACGGTTGTGCAACATTTTTTTCTTGTACCAACTGTCATGCAAGTCATACTTGCCCAGAGTGAAAATTCCTTTTTAATCATGTGTTTTATCTCTTGTCAGGTGCGAAAGGGTTTTCTACCTAATATCCCGACCCCTCCTAAATACCCAGAGAAAATTTTGTTCTGCGGTTGGCGACGTGACATCCATGACATGATAATGGTAATTTGACTTGAAACCTTTTTGCCATGGTTGATGCCTGTTTAAGAGCTTCTTTGGAAATGAATGCCAGTGCTGTTGTGCAGGTTCTAGAAGCATTTCTTGCTCCAGGTTCTGAATTATGGATGTTTAACGAGGTGCCAGAGAAGGAGAGGGAGAGAAAGCTGACTGACGGTGGTATGGATATTTATGGACTAACAAACATTAAACTTGTACATAAAGAAGGGAATGCTGTCATCAGGCGGCACTTAGAAAGTTTGCCTCTGGAGACATTCGATTCTGTGAGTATATAATATACTATATTCTACAGATAGAACATTCTGATCAATTCTGTTTAATAAATGAGATAATTGATAAAATGGACCATGTGACTTGAAATGTTTCAACGGCCTATTATTGACATATACTGCTCAGTGTTTAGGTTCCCAAATCCCATATGATCCTGTGTTCACTATTGATATTACATAACATATATGCATGCTATTAGTCCATTTAGCAATTTTATATTTGCTAACTTATAATCTCATCTTCTGTTTAGATCTGTTACTGTTTATATGTTATAAATGAAGATGAATGAAAATTTAAAAAAATGGAGTCTATCACTGTTTGTTTGCATATAATTTAAACGCTATCATAGACACTTTTCTTATCTACATTTCTTCTACTACAGTTGCCCGTTTACCTGTGTTGAAACCCAGTGCTAACTTTGAAACCACAGATTTTAATTCTTGCAGATGAGTCAGTGGAGGATTCCATTGTACATTCTGATTCACGCTCTTTAGCTACACTTCTTCTAATTCGTGACATTCAGGTAAATAACAATCTGCCTGGTAGTACAAGTGTATAATTGATACAGAACATAAATACATGCCATTTGCATTACTGATGTGTGCCTTCTTCTACAGTCCAAACGTCTTCCATCAAAGGAGCTAAAATCACCTCTCCGTTTCAACGGTTTCTGTCACAGCTCCTGGATTCGGGAGATGCAGCACGCATCAGACAAATCAATAATCATCAGCGAAATTCTGGATTCCAGAACCAGAAACCTTGTGTCTGTCTCCAAAATCAGCGACTACGTTCTATCAAATGAACTTGTCAGCATGGCGTTAGCAATGGTAGCAGAGGACAAACAAATCAACAGAGTTCTTGAAGAACTTTTTGCCGAGGAGGTACTACAAAATTTACAGCATGTTTTTATCTTTTATGTTGCAAGTGCATTTTCACAACCTATGCTCATTACCCTGCTTTGTTCAGCTAATTTAGAGTAAGAGATTCTCCATTCAGCAGTACACCACAAGGTAGTTGTTAACTACCCAGATTGATCTGCATTGCATCTGATTGGTCTAATTCTTTGCATACTACAGGGAAACGAGATGTGCATACGTTCTGCTGAGTTTTACCTTTATGAGCAAGAGGAGTTGAGTTTCTTTGATATAATGGTCAGGGCTCGTGAAAGAGACGAGGTTGTCATTGGCTACCGCCTTGCCAACGCTGACCAGGCAATCATTAATCCAGAACAGAAGTCTGAGATTAGGAAGTGGTCGCTAGACGATGTTTTTGTTGTGATCTCAAAAGGTGACTAATTTTACAATAGCACCTCACTTTTTTCGAGTTAGTAAGTATATATTCTAACACTAGTGCTGCTAACCAATGCTAACTGAAATGCTTTAAGTTGCTAACCAGGCAAACACACGTCACAGTACAGTTCTGATCTCATATGTTGCTAGCTCTGTACATGTTGATTTGCCATCTCCATAGCATTTAGTTGATCTTAACATAAATAATTACACATCAGCATTTGAAACTGTTGTTACTAATTGACATTACAAAATTTTCAGTGGGTCGATTCAGCAGAGATAATTTGTAAATTGTTACTACTGTTTCATTTTGAAGAGCATGCTAATCATTGAAATTCATGCTTCTGTAGCGGGCAATGCAACATATTTTGTGAAGACCACGGTGATGCGGTCTAACCCAGTTGTGTATTCTTCTACATTTTAATTTGACTAATTCTGCTCCTCCATTTGCTGTTATTCTTCGATTTAAATTAGTGGGTCCAGGCTCCAGCAACTCTAATATAGATGGCCTAAATTTGCCATGGGCCTGTCTGGTTGCCTGGATACTCTCAGCCATGGTTCATATGGATGCTCTACTCCCTGGCTTGTATGAGGTCATCCTGGATAGAGCTGGCATGGCTAAAGGAATGCAAAATTGCAAATTGCTATGTTTGGCTGTTGCTTGTGGAATTACAATTTGTTGGACAGATGTATAGGGGCAGTTTTGGAGGCAAAGGCAAAGCTGCGGTATTCCAATAATACTGTACAATTGCTGACAGATTAACGCGGCAAGCACCGACCATGTCTGATAACTACTACTCCACCTAGTACTCCACTTCGCGTGTAGCTGCCACGCATAATAATACTCTCCATCAGACATTCCCTCCCTCGTTGGTTACATGTTATTCAAATAGCTATAAAAAAAATTTAAAAGGATATCAGCGTAGCCACTAGCTACCTAGCTTTCCTTCCATCCATCACCACTCGCGCGTCTTGCGTGTAATTTTCAGATTGTTATCAGTGTCCTAGATATGGGATATCCTATACATGTGTACTTAGCTCGGCGGGGACCACCATATGCCAAATCCTGTACGGAATCAAACCTCATACGTATGGCAAAACTCTTAAGTAGATAAGAGAGGAGTCTCAAATAAAGAGAAACATAGTCCTATTTGGGCCTAACCAGAACTACTCGAATCGTAAACATATTTATCTTCCTAGTTCTACTTAGATAAGGGGACACTTGAGGGTATAAATACAGGACCCCAAGGAAGGGAGGGATAAGCCAACACATCCCAACAAGCCAAGAGAGATACAAACCAATACAAGCCACCATCAATCTCGTAGAGTCACTACTCGAGGAAGCCAACTACAGCTAGCCGCCGACCACCATGCTCGAGCTTTACGCCAATATACTGGCAGACTAGATTAGGCTTTCCTCTATATACTTTGTACTCGAGAGATTGATATATAAAGGCAACACCGGCTTCGTCCAACAGTAGTAGGGCTATTACCCATCATCCAGGGGCCCAAACCTGTAAAAATCTCGGGTCTCCCATTTTCCTATTCCTATCTTGTGTATACCCTGGTACCAACATTCCCTATACTCTACAAGCATAGTTGTTGAATCTACTCCATTGACACTATGCAGTATTCCTAGACATGGTAAGTACAGGTATATGAGGTATACCTTATCTATGACACTAACAGTAACCCTCGACCTCTACGCAAATGCTCATTCAATGCTGACAACTCTAGCACACCCGAGAAGCTATGATGTCGAAAAAATAAACTTACTCATTCATTGCCCTCTTTGTCTTCCATCATCTTCAAACTCCCAGAGCCCAAGAACGAACCCTAACCTCCACAACAATCTTGCTTTCTCATAATCCACCCATGGATCTTGAGGAATCCACCATGAATAAAGCATTACTCAAGGCACTCCAGGTGGAGGAATTAATCCTTGGCCAGGAAACAATTGTCACACCCAGATATTCATAACCAGAATTCAGAACTAAATGTGCATTAAACCCCTATCCAAGACCAGCTATGTTACACAAATGATAGTGTATTATAGATCTAATGTCTTACAAAACATCATCAGATGTTTATACAAATGCAGCACAAACTTGAAAAGATAAACTAAACGATAACATCAAGCAGATCAACGACAAGCTTAGCCAAAGCAGTGACGAGCTCAGCCAGATGCCACCGAAACTCTGTACCGTGGCAGATGCGGTGAGGGAGTTCTTCCACATCATCTATGCTGGAGAAGGTGCTCATCAGGGGAGATTTCAACAAGTACGCGGGCGACCGCCACCACCACGGCACAGCGCGCGTCATTGAGAAGCACGAGGGTGAGTGACGATGAGCCATTCTTGGCAGAGGAGATGCGGGTGCTCGAGGAGACCAAGGGCATCAACCTCCCCAATGTCATGCTGAGGTCGGTGCTCCACAATCTACTAAACCAGAAGATCGAGAGCATTGCGCACGTCCCGCACGATCTTGTCAGGCAGGTGTGGGACTATGTAGAGGACCTGGTGGTGAAGGTGCTGCAGCACCACTCGTGGAGCTACCCGCAGGTGCAGCTGTCGTGTCGCCGCGCCGTGCAGAGCCTCAATGTCATGGACAAGGCGTGCACGGGAACGATCGGCGCAGCACGTGTACGAGCCATTGGATTAGCTTGTTCCTTGAGAGGGATTGGTTTGGTGTTCTAAATGAGAATACAACCAAAACCTGGGGCTCCATATCCAACCAATTTGGCTACCAATCTAGGTTGCTTATCAAAAATGCAATCCTCATTCCTATGAGTAGCCTTAGCACAATTGATGCAGTAAACTGAGACAATGCAATCCCTAGCCACATGACCAAAGCTTTTTCATCTATTGCAAAAAAAGTCTTTTGAGTATTCAGGGGCATACCATCGTGGGGATTGGCCTAGATTTGGGGTTGTTCCACCTAGGGATTTGCTTGCTTGCTTTCTGCAGCATGGGTGGGCAGCATCTCTATCGACGCCCTCTGCACCAGCCTGTGCTGCATCCCCCTGTCTTGGATGCCATGGGCGGAGCTTGACCTCCACCTTCCCCTCCTCCTAAGGCTGTCGACGCCCTCTGCACTGGCCTGTACTGCATCCCCCCTGTCTTGGATGCCATGGGCAGAGCTTGACCTCCACCTTCCCCTCCTCCTAAGGCTGTCGACGCCCTCTGCACTGGCCTGTACTGCATCCCCCCTGTCTTGGATGCCATGGGCAGAGCTTGACCTCCACCTTCCCCTCCTCCTAAGGCTGTCGACGCCCTCTGCACTGGCCTGTACTGCATCCCCCCTGTCTTGGATGCCATGGGCAGAGCTTGACCTCCACCTTCCCCTCCTCCTAAGGCTGTCGACGCCCTCTGCACTGGCCTGTACTGCATCCCCCCTGTCTTGGATGCCATGGGCAGAGCTTGACCTCCACCTTCCCCTCCTCCTAAGGCTGTCGACGCCCTCTGCACTGGCCTGTACTGCATCCCCCCTGTCTTGGATGCCATGGGCAGAGCTTGACCTCCACCTTCCCCTCCTCCCGAGGCCTTGTGCTAGTTACCCCAGTCCTCTTGGTCATGGCCGCCTTGTGGAGATGGCTCCGAAGGATGCTGCCTGTCGCTGCAGAACGCCTGCTTGGGCTAGAACCTCCCTCGTTATCCTCCACCCTGATACGCCATGCCTTGCCACCAACCTCATACCACATTCACGAAGCGGCGAGAATCACCGTGAATTGTGCTCCTCCACTTGGATCCCCCGCCACCACCGCCAATCCCAAGCCTAGGCCACTCTTCTACCTCCCTCTCCTCGGTCCATGACATTGAGGCTCTGCACGGCGCGGCGACACGACAGCTGCACCTGCGGGTAGCTCCACGAGTGGTGCTGCAGCACCTTCACCACCAGGTCCTCTACATAGTCCCACACCTGCCTGACAAGATCGTGCGGGACGTGCGCAATGCTCTCGATCTTCTGGTTTAGTAGATTGTGGAGCACCGACCTCAGCATGACATTGGGGAGGTTGATGCCCTTGGTCTCCTCGAGCACCCGCATCTCCTCTGCCAAGAATGGCACATCGTCACTCACCCTCATGCTTCTCAATGACGCGCGCTGTGCCGTGGTGGTGGCGGTCGCCCGCGTACTTGTTGAAATCTCCCCTGATGAGCACCTTCTCCAGCATAGATGATGTGGAAGAACTCCCTCACCGCATCTGCCACGGTACAGAGTTTCGGTGGCATCTGGCTGAGCTCGTCACTGCTTTGGCTAAGCTTGTCGTTGATCTGCTTGATGTTATCGTTTAGTTTATCTTTTCAAGTTTGTGCTGCATTTGTATAAACATCTGATGATGTTTTGTAAGACATTAGATCTATAATACACTATCATTTGTGTAACATAGCTGGTCTTGGATAGGGGTTTAATGCACATTTAGTTCTGAATTCTGGTTATGAATATCTGGGTGTGACAATTGTTTCCTGGCCAAGGATTAATTCCTCCACCTGGAGTGCCTTGAGTAATGCTTTATTCATGGTGGATTCCTCAAGATCCATGGGTGGATTATGAGAAAGCAAGATTGTTGTGGAGGTTAGGGTTCGTTCTTGGGCTCTGGGAGTTTGAAGATGATGGAAGACAAAGAGGGCAATGAATGAGTAAGTTTATTTTTTCGACATCATAGCTTCTCGGGTGTGCTAGAGTTGTCAGCATTGAATGAGCATTTGCGTAGAGGTCGAGGGTTACTGTTAGTGTCATAGATAAGGTATACCTCATATACCTGTACTTACCATGTCTAGGAATACTGCATACTGTCAATGGAGTAGATTCAACAACTATGCTTGTAGAGTATAGGGAATGTTGGTACCAGGGTGTACACAAGATAGGAATAGGAAAATGGGAGACCCGAGATTTTTACAGGTTTGGGCCCCTGGATGATGGGTAATAGCCCTACTACTGGACTCCTGTAAACTCCCAAGACCTTTCATTCCTATCTAGGAGGATTGTTCCTAGTATAAACTAGGTGAAACCCCGCGCATTGCTGCGGGAATTTAGTATGATAACAATAAAAATAAATAAAGTGTAAGATAGCTAGATAACATCAGATTAAGTAAATTAATGTAGTTTATAATAATTTAAATTTAAATAGTATGTAGAATGTTGATTCAAACGTAAAAAGTAAGGTGGTATGATTTTGTGGAAGAAGAAAAGTAGGGAGATAGTTTGGACCGTAAATTAATCATGTAAAGGCTAAAAACAATTGACGTGATATAACTTAATTAGAGGAAAAAAGAGAAAGATAATTTGGCCATAGATTAATCATTTAAGCACTACCTAAGTGAGGATGAACTATATAAGTATATAGGATTTCATAAAACATAATAAAGATATATATTGAAACATTATGTGAATTATGTTGGATGATAATTTAACATGTTTGTATTTGAAAATCTCTTAAATTATAAAAACTATAAAGATATAACATGTTTGCATGATGTTTAAATGTGATGATTGTTAGTGGATGATGATGTGTCATCTTGTTAATTAGTGGATTAGTGGATGATGATATGGCATCTTGTTAGTGGATGATGATGTGGTATCTTTGCATGTTAAGCTTAAGGAGTTAGTGTGGGTAACTTTATAGTAAGATAGGATATCCCCTATGTTTTATCATTTAGAGGACTTTTTGACAACGAGAATATGAACCCCTTTGTTTAGCTGTGTGCTAGCAAATTCAGAGAGAGATCTCTACCCCTTTGCTTTTGTGATTTTCTTGTGAGATTACAGAGGCGGCGTTCGACGCCCTCCAATTGGTGCTCCTGGTCCTTTTGAGGATTTTTCCTCGATTGATTCCAAGTTGTGTTGGTTAGTAACTTAGAGTGTGGTTGGGCGAACCCTCGATTCAGGTTGCCGTAATAGAGACGGTGGTTGGCTTCGAGCACGATCGTCAGGTTGCACTGTTATCTTGGCTGCTTGCAACTAGTTATTTTGGTCTCTTTGAGGCTAGTTATCGGTTCTTGATCCTACGCCGTGAAGATCGGGACATCACCCCTACCAGGATCGTATAACAATGTCTTGTAGGTTGCTTGAACTATAGAGTGTGGATTTTGTTTTTCAAAACAAAACAACTGCTATGCAATTTATTTTTCAAAACAAAGCAACTGCTAACTCGCAAAGGTGTCACCAAGATGCCCCACGTTAGATCAATTTCGCTCGCGTGGATTGTTTTGGCCCATATTCATATAAAATTATAAACTAGTCAAGTTACTGTACCAAAACAAGCCATTTACATACTTTAACATATTTCCTGATGAAACCAGAAAAGAATACTTTATGACATAACAATTTGATAAAACTTAGAATCAACTCTCAACCATAGAGAAGATCGAATTTTCATGAGGAAAAGTAAGGCTATGTTTAGATCAAAGTTTGGATCCAAACTTCAGTCCTTTTCCATCGCATCAACCTGTCATACACACACAACTTTTCAGTCACATCATCTCCAATTTCAACCAAAATCCAAACTTTGCGCTGAACTAAACACAGCCTAAGAAATAGATGAATCGTAAGATTTGGAATCAAAAGGAAGCCCTTCATGAAGACACACACATCCAATCAGAATGCAGGCTATAAGTACCTGAATCAGGGGCGGATCTAACATCGGGAACATGGAGGGTTCAGTTGAACCCCGCAATCCTTTTGGGAGCAAACAAGTGCTATTAGTATTAAGATTTTAAGCAAATAATTTCTAGAACAGAAGACTAGGGTTAATCCGCAAAGCAGATTCGAGAAAAAAAAAATTACATGCGAAAAAAAAAGACGCGTTGAGGATCGGATGGATCCTCACCAGCGGCGGGAGCAGCAGCAGGGCGACGAACGACTGCGGCGCTTGCTCTGCTCTACTCGCGGATGGATGGGGTATCGGCGATGGGCGGCAACTCGCGAGTGAGTCGGAGTCCAACGGCGCAGCAGACGGGGGATTTCCTCAATCTTCTTCTTCTTAGGCACAAATTAACCGCAGGGATATGGGATACCTTTCCCTAACTTTTTTATACTTCTTTTTTATACTTGTCATTCAAACTAATATGTTTTTTAATCGAATAATATAATTAATTTCTTTCCTAATTCATGAGGCATGAAAAATTTATATTAATGTTCTAAGATTTTCAAATTAAGTATTAATATATGAATTTACGATATAAGATTTGAATTTTTTATATGAAAAATGTGGCAACCACATACAATAGTCCCGGATTAATATTACCCTAATTAAGTACCCATGTAAAATATATGTCCCCTTGAAAATAAAATATGCCCATTGCAAATTCATCGATTATAAAGATATATTTATAATTTTATAACTATTTAATATAAGCCACTAATTAATCCTTCAGTGCATTAAAAAAATATATTCTTTTTGTTATTTGTCCTTCTTTCCCTCTTTTCCTTCTCCTTCCCTCCTCTTTCCTTTCGAAAATGCTTCATATCAACCATCCGGGCGGAGCTTGTGCCACCAGATGCCTTTCTTTCCCATTTCCTCTTCCTCTACCTCATCCCCTTTATCTGATTTATGATTCACGGTTGTTTAGAGGAATCCAATCTCGTGTGAAGCCCAAACTCATTGTTGCCGCCGCTACGAGGAGAGGGTGTGCAGGGCAGTGGAAAGCGTCGTCTTCAGGGAAGGTCTCGAGCTTGCCGAAGCCCTAACTCGCCAGCGGTGGAGCCACGAGGAGGAGCTTGCGGCTAGGAGTCTTGGGTAGCAGCGGCGTCGAAGAGGGCCTCGAGCTTCCCTCCGGTAGCGGCTGCGGCGCCATGAGGAGGCTTTGTATGGAGTGGAGCAGAAGGCACTGTCGCTAGAGAGGGCTCCGAGCTCGCCGCGACAGTGGAGCACACAAGGAGGAGGCTTTGTGGATGTGGCGCCGCAAGGAGGCTTCGTGCAAGGTTGAGTGTAAGCGTTGTCGCTGAGAAGAGCTCCAAGCTCGCCGAAAAGTGGCAGCGCCACCGTGAGGAGGTTGCAACATAAGGCGGAGCGAGACGCCATTGGCCTACATTGGTGGAGTTATTTCTTTTTTGTGCATTTGGTTGTCTTAGAGTGCTTTCACACTGTTTTATCGCCTATGTCTTCTTTGATGTTGCACATACAGGTCTGATGTTTGCAATTAGCCTTTTTCTGATGTTATATTTGGTTTTGAAAACAATTCTTTTAATCTTTACCAAGCATGAAAACATGTAAAACATTTATTTATTGAAACAAATTTTACTGAGTAGTGAAACATGCTGAAACAAACTTTTTTATATACAGTGAAACATCGTTCGGAGTTTGGCCAAGGATCAGACGTCCGATCCTAGTCTCCTCCCTCTCCTTCCCACTTTTCCTTCTCCTCCCTCCTCCCTCCTCTTTTTCTACCGGTGGCTTTGCACGCTCCAGTGGCTCCTCCCCATCTCTACTTACTTAGGGCAGCATCAAATGCGTGAGGAGGTGACCGACAGTTCTTCTCTTTTCCTCTCCCCTCTCCTCTCACTTCGAGCAGCAACCATGATCAGGGCTGGTTGGAACAATCATGACCTCCACCGCACCAGTGGGCCTCGTACATTTTCGTTCCCACTCTCCACCATCGGATCCGGCAACCTTAGCCATCCCGTGCCCTACCTCGCCTCCGCCGAACTTGATGTCGGCGGCATTGGTAGCATGGCAAGGCGCGAGGTAATGACGACAACTAAAGGGCACGTTGGGCACAGTCACGGGGGTTCGCGACATTTCTTGGCTGAGCATGCAGTCAAAGCAGTAGCAGAAGCCATCACCGTGGTGTTTCCCGTCCTCAAACTCACCTCCATCCCCATCCCCATGGACGCTCGCCGCGGCAAGCTAGCGCACTAGCTAGAGTTTCGTCAATACATGTTTTTTGATCCGACGTTTGACCGGAGGCGAGCATGCAGTCAGACCGGCTACGCTGAGGACTTCATCAGGTTAAGAGGGTAAATTTTATTTCCGCTAAAAGTTTATGTTTTCGGTGTTCCTACCATTCGTCCCTTTCTGGTAGGTTTGGTCTTGTATTTCGATCCTACAGCCCCTACCATCATCTACGAGAGTTCGGGCAATTGTGTTAGTGCATGACAATCTCAGGTGTGTTGGCATGGCGTAGGACCGGCGGCGGAGGCGTCTGCTACTCCGGTTGGGGCGTGTCGGCGGCGAGGCCGGCGCGTGTGGGTGGCGCGTGGCTGACATGCTGGGCAGGAGGCTGGCGCATGCGTGGCGGCGCGCGTCCCCCTCTCGGCGGTCCGGTGGGCTGTCGTCGGCGGGGCGCGTCGGCAACTCCGGTGCCTCCTCCGTGGCATCCGCCCCCTCCTCCACACCCCCACCTCTGTTGCCACCTCCCTCCAAGTTGTCTAAGTTGCTCTGTTGCTCTGCTCGCCCCAACTCTTCTCTGTGTTGGGGCAAAGTTGAAAGCGATCGTCGCAGTTGCAAGAGGTGCTCCCGCAAAGCCCCGACGATTCTGGTGGAGATGCTCCGCCTCGATCTCGTCCGGAACATGGAAGACTCCGATGTCTCTGTTGTCCTGCTTCATCTTTTAGTTCCTTTTCCGGCGAGGCAAACCTCCTCACCTTCCTTGATGCTCCTCCCTTCTGTTGGCCGGTCTGCTTCCAGACCATGGTCGGGAGTCTTTTAGGTGTTGAGGAGTTGTGTTCGTCCACGAAGTTGGTCCAGCTTGTTTGTTGTTCGGGCTCTTTGGCCTCGCTTGTGCTTCAAGTGCCTGTGTTCTTAGTGAACCGGTCGTAGTGACGAGTATGGAGAGGGCTTCTTGCCCTCTGTTGTGCTAGAGCTTTAGTGCTTAGGCGGAGTTGGAGCTGCTGTATCGGGTTAGCTGTTGAGCTGGGCAACGATAACACTTTAGCACTCTCGCTCTAGCTGTTGGAGGTCCTGCACCTTTCTTGGGAGTCTCGGGCGAAAGCCTTGCCTGGTTTTCCAGGTTCGGTGACATCGACACCTACGGGTGCCGTGATCTCCTTGAGGTGTCGTCTTGTTGACTCCTTTTCCTTTGGTGAAACCCTAGTCCTTTTTGGACGGGCGTTGGCAGCGGCTTCTGTCGTGTGGTTCCCTCCTTGGAGGCTTTCGCTTTAAAGGTCTTGCTCCTTCCTCGGTCACTTCTATGGTTCATAGTTGTTTTGCCACAGGCTTTTCACTTTGTCTTCTGTGTGAGGTTTTGTCGGTTTCCCTATAGCAAACTGTGCAGTTGTATGGTTTTCGGCCCGGTTTTTTCCTTATAAACAGGGTCAATTCTCTTCTTCTATAAATTTGGTAGAACTCCTACCATCGTTTTCTTCCAAAAAAAAAAGTTGTTTCTCTTCTCTCTCACTGATGGATGAAAAAAAGGGTACATTCATACCGTTAGGAAGACAAATGATGAATGAGGGAACACAAACGTAGGTTTCTCTAGTTCAAGTAGCAACAATAAATCAGAAGCATCATGCACTTGCAACATACAATTCGAAGGTTCCAACTTAGTTCTCAACTTCACATGACAAGTCACAAAACTATGATAGTACATCAAGCAATAGCAACTAGCAAAAACCAAATAGAAGTTCTAGGCTTGATGAACAACCCACCTTTAGTCCTTCCTCTTCACTTCTTGGCAACATGAAACATATTTGCGGGCGGCGCGGTTTGGTGTGTGCGAGGATGCAAGGAGGCAAAGGTGGTGCACTGTGTGTCGGGCTAGAGTTGGAGTGGCGGACACCAGGCTACAGTGTGGTAGGCTAGAGGTAGAGGTGGAGCAGCGTTGGTGATGGAGACGGAGGTCTAAGGGTGGGATGCACGCTTGCTGCACGAATGTGCAATAGGGATAATTTTTAGTCCAACGTTCTTTTAGAAGACATAATACTTCCCATATTGTAGGGGTGATCTCTAAAGATACCGGGAGTTCCTCCTCCAAGCCATATGCATGACTTTCATCAAAATATGGTTTTCCACAAAATTCTATAGTACTTAATACACGATATAAACATGCGCCAGTGCCTATTTTCTGAGCCGCCAAAGCTACAGCCGCACAACTAATTCAAACCGAGTATAGGTAATCGTTATTCCAATGCTCTTTCAATTGATATACATCCTTCATAAAATGTATCTTCCGTGTAGCTCAATTTGAATTTAGAGTCCAAGAAGATATCTCATCCTTAAATCACTCATAACCAAAGTGTACAATAACAATTAAAACCTTATACTATAATGAAACACTTGATGAAAAATCGAGACTTCAAAAGAAAACAAAAGGAAAGAGCCGATTTTGAGTTAACAATACACGAAAATAAACAACGTATAAGAACAAGTACTAAACCGTATCCGTTACCGTTCAATGTAAGTTTATCAGGAACAATATCATTGGATATTAAATATAGTTCAACATATTTCCCTAAAATAAAAATGAGTAAATCGCTCTCCCGATACATGAACTTGTGATGTGGGTGCAAATAGGTATAACAACTTGTAAAGTGCTCATTCCAGTACAATAACTTGCATAGCTCGTGCCAACCTAGTACAAAACAACACACATGCAAAAATTGATATAATGTGTAGTACCATAATGAAACATATGCATGCTAGCAATTGTTGTAGTTGTGCATACATGAGCACATTAACTTGCTTTTAGTTTTGCAGAATGTAGCATTCAACAATAATAATTATGATGCAATGTGATATGCCCCAGCCTCCGTCACATGATGATGAGCACATCCCAGCTATACTTGACGTAAACAAGGGTGATGGTTTACGTCATACATCACATGAAGAAAATGAAGATGACGTAAACCAAGTGATGGATTACGTCTCAGCAAGAACGGTCAAGCATATCATGTCCAATTACACGCACCGTGCTAGGAAAATACAACAAGAGGTGAACTCGCTCTTTGCTCAACTTAACCCAAATTTTAGTGAGAATTTTATACTACCTAAAGCTCTACATTTGTATTGCTAAGGTTTATGCCCGAGAACATTATCACTACGCCAAGAAGGATGGGTTACATTGAGGACAACAAGGGTTACGTCGAGGAGGAATCCGCCCATGCTCAACCAGTAGCTATGTACGCCAACAAGAAGATGGTTTACGGCTTTATGCTGCAAAGGCTCAACTCCAAGGCTCGTGCGACCCAACCAGTCAACTTTCTCCGTGCTTAATATATATGGTTGGAAAGATAATTAAGTCTAGTTTCACCTCTAACAAACGGCTCATCATTTCAACTTCCCAATAAGGAGTTATGGACAAATCATTGAGAAACTGCTCAGAAGCCAAACATACGCGTGAGTCCTCTCGCGGAATTCACTTATTGTGACCTTTGAGCTAGCCTATGTCCTGGACTCTGTAAACTCCCAAGACTTTCATTTCCATCTAGGAGAATTGTCCTAGTATAAATATCCCTATGTTTTATCATTTAGAGGACTTTTTGACAAATGAGAATATGAACCCCTTTGTTTAGCTGTGTGCTAGCAAATTCAGAGAGAGATTTCTACCCCTTTGCTTTTATGATTTCCTTGTGAGATTACAGAGGCGGCGTTCGACGCCCTCCAATTGGTGCTCCTGGTCCTTTTGAGGATTTTTCCTCGATTGATTCCAAGTGGTTGGTTAGTAACTTAGAGTGTGGTGGCGAACCCTCGATTCAGGTTGCCGTAATAGAGACGGTGGTTGGCTCGAGCACGATCGTCAGGTTGCACTGTTATCTTGGCTGCTTGCAACTAGTTATTTTGGTCTCTTTGAGGCTAGTTATTGGTTCTTGATCCTACGTCGTGAAGATCGGGACATCACCCCTACCGGGATCGTATAACAATGTCTTGTAGGTTGCTTGAACTATAGAGTGTGGATTTTGTTTTTCAAAACAAAACAACGTGCTATGCAATTTATTTTTCAAAACAAAGCAACTGCTAACTCGCAAGTGTCACCAAGTTGCCCCACGTTAGATCAATTTCGCTCGCGTGGATTGTTTTGGCCCATGTTCATATAAAGTTATAAAACTAGTCAAGTTACTGTACCAAACAAGCCATTTACATACTTTACCATATTTCCTGATGAAACCAGAAAAGAATACTTTATGACATAACAATTTGATAAAACTTAGAATCAACTCTCAACCATAGAGAGATCAAATTTCATGAGGAAAAGTAAGAGATAGATGAATCGTAAGATTTGGAATCAAATGGAATCCGTGCAACGCGTGACAGCAGCAGAAGATGAGCCCTACTATTCCCTTCCTTCCCAGCACGACCACCCACGTCATCATCCATCCCCCTTCTTCTTCTTCTTCTTCTTTATTCTAGGCTTCTTCTACTTCTAACCCCATCTCCATCTCCATCTCCCTCGCCTCCCTCCTCGCCGCGCGCCTCCGCCTCCGCCCCCATCTCGCCGGAGCGCCGCCCGGTCCGATCCCGGTAAGCCCCCCCCCTCGCCCCCTCTCCTACTACCCTGCGTGTGTTCAGATCCGCCGAGGAAGCGGGATCAGATCGCGGATCAAGGGAGTACAGAAAAAAAAAAAAGCCTGATCCCTTCCTCAATTCGCCGCGCTGCAGGTGCCCGACGATGCAGCCGCCGATGGGGAACGACAGGCCGCCCAGGGGGTGCCCGGGAGGCCCGTCTCCGCCTTCGTGCCCGGCGCCGCCACCGCCGCCCGCCGCCCTCGTCGTTCGGCGCTGCTTCCGCCCCGCGCGCGCCGTTCGTGCGCCCCCGCAGCGTGCTGCGTCCCCCGCGGCGCCGTTCGCGGGCCGCGCCACCTGCGGCAATGGCTGGGTACAGGGGTCCCCCGCCCCCCAGCGCCCCTTCGGCGCTGGACCACCCCAGCAGGGCCCCTTCGCCGCCGCG
>CM020179.1:11826971-11875489 GCA_009805545.1 Oryza longistaminata | reverse complement strand
CGGCACCACCCCCGCAGGGCCCCTTCACCAGTGCACCGTCCTCGCAGGGTCCCTTCGCCGCAGCGCCGCAGCCGCCGTCTCAGGGCCCCTTTGGCACCGCGCTGCCGCCGTCTCAGGGCCCATTCGGCACCGCGCCACCGCCGTCTCAGGGCCCCTTTGCCGCCAGCGTGCCGCCGTCTCAGGGCCCTTTTGCATCCGCACCGCCGCCTTTTCGCCCTCCGCCTTCGCTCGTGCAGTCACCTACAGCGAGTGGTATGGCTCCACCCTCGGCGTATGTGAGGCCACCACCGCCAGTACAATCACAGCCCCCGCCCATGCAAGGTTTTTACGGTGGTCCGCCTCCTGCAAACCAACAGTTCCCGATGTCACGACCAACATTTCAGCAGCCAGTGCAGACCATGCCGCCCCCTCCTATGGCGGGTTTTGGCAATCAGGCGGCATATGCAACTGGTGGGCCTCCTACAGGGGGCACCCTCCAGAGCTTAGTGGAGGACTTCCAGTCGCTCTCGGTTAGTTCTGCACCAGGATCGCTTGATCCTGGTGTCGACGTCAAAGGGCTGCCAAGGCCATTGGATGGTGACGAGGAACCAACTAAGGTTTTGGAGGCATATCCATTGAACTGCCACCCGAGGTACTTCCGGCTGACAACCCATGCAATTCCAGCATCCCAGTCGTTGGTCTCAAGGTGGCATCTGCCTCTTGGGGCTGTGGTACATCCTCTCGCAGAATCACCTGATGGGGTAATGACTTTTAGGCACTTTATTTATCTTTTACCCTCTTTGTCAAAGAATTGTTCTGACATTCATGTTTCTCATCACTCAGGAGGTTCCGGTTATCAACTTTGGGTCAGCTGGTGTCATCCGTTGCCGAAGATGTAGAACATACATAAATCCTTACGCAACATTCGCGGATGCTGGAAGGAAATGGCGCTGCAATCTTTGCACGCTGCTCAATGATGGTAATTATTTTTTGGTCTTTAAGCTCAATAATTCAATGTGTACTGAATATTTGAATTTCCGATAGAGAGTACATCGGCACACAGATATTTGTCTATTCTGCTGACCATTTCTCTAGCTCTAGCAACATATGTATCCTACAATAAAAGATGAATTTGTAGTTATGTTCAACTAACTATGTGTTTGGCTGTGCTGTTTCAAACCAAAGTATTCTTCAATAGTTCAAATTACATTTTATCAATACTGCAAAAGTAAGATAATTTGTCCCATTAATAAAAATATTTTGATAGGGAATTAGTTGATGATTGAATCATATCATAATGTTGTGGTGCTTTTCTAAAATGGGAAAAAAGTTGGGTGTGAAACTTTTTATGTTACAGTTGAACTTTAGAATGTATGGAAGTATTCATTAGGGTAGCAGTAGCGCTCTTTCAAAAATCTGATGCATGTACCCCTCTTTCGTAAGGGGTGCTGTAATGGAAGACCAAACTCTTCAAATCAATGCATTGAATACAAACAATTTCGTATCGAAATCAAAGCGGAAAATTTATAAGGAATGTTTCTGTGTTTGTTAGAAACCCAGCATTTTCCTTTCTCTTCCTGACCTTGAAACTGGCTAGTCTTTTTTATGAACTCTTATCCAAAATCTCTCATCAGCAGAAGGAAGTTCCACTGGATTGAAAGGAGCAATTTAGTTTTCTTATAGTCAGTGGCATCTTGTGTATGGATAGTGCTTTATATGACCTCTTATCCAAAATATAACACTTCGATGGTAACACCCATGACATATATATGTAAGTTGATAATATCGAAAGTAAATGCGTACAGCAAGAATGGAAAGCATCTAAGATTTTGGATGTCTTAAGGAGCTTGGTTTGATTTCGCATATGTAGTTATATTTGGAGTTGCGAGATCTGGCCCATATTATTCCATAAAAGGCTCTTCCAGAAGCTGCTTTTTAAAATTTATTTCTTTAATTAGGATATTCAAGTTATTTATACCTTTGCTGTTTTCATACAGTGTAGTTAACAATCCAAGTAAGCTTATTGCTGCTGGATCAAATTTCTCTAGTATTTTGAGAATTATCGCATTTGGAATGAGTATGTACCAGCATATCCTATTTATTAACTGGAATAGTATGGCACTGAAGAAATATATCAATTTACCCCCATCCCATATGTATCCGTTTTGGACTAAGATGCTAGTTGGGTTGTTACTAGAGATGAAAAGTCACAAGTGCCATGACAGGAAAACATAGTAAAGAAATGCTTGGCTTCTTTAGGCATAAAATACATGCTGTAGTTACGTGACTCTTCTTCTTTAGGCATTGCATATAGCTCCTATTCTAATATGGAATTTGTTATCATAATAACTCACTCGTAAAATTCATAAGCGGCTGTAAACAAAAAGAGAGAGACTAAATCCTTAAGCTTAAATGTCCTGTTCAATCTGAAGCAAGTTATTGTTGCCAGACAATTGGATTTATAAGATCATGGTTGCTTATAAATTACTTAATATATTCTATGGTGGAGCTGTAGGCCATTTATTGTGTTTGTAATCTCCGAGACAGAGGAGCAAGCCAAACGGACTATAATGGGCAGACTGCTACTCTGCAAGAGGCAATTTTTCAATGCCAGTGATTGTAGTATTATGACAGAAAAATTAGTTGGTGCATCATATGTATTATATAGAAGGTGACAGTTTATTTCACTGACTGTTGTGTATACAAATAGTGGTGATTTGTAAAGGACAGCCTTCTGTTATATGATTTTTCACAATACTGAACTGCTGCGGTAGTGCTGAGTTACTTCTTAACACTGTTTTGCCGGTAATCAATTTGCGCAAACTAATTCCTTTTCCTTTTTATTCAGTTCCTGGAGAGTATTTTTGTGGCATTGATGGTAGCGGCAGAAGATATGATGCAGATCAAAGACCTGAGCTTTCTAAGGGAACAGTAGAGTTTGTTGCTCCCACTGAATATATGGTGCGGCCACCAATGCCACCCTCCTATTTCTTTCTTATTGATGTGTCCGTATCTGCAGTTCGAAGCGGGCTGCTTGAGGTATGTGCTATTTGTTTTGCAGTTTGATTTCAATCACTTAGGGGATCATATTTTTCTCTGTAACTCATAATATGTACTAGTGGTGCAGCATATTCTTATAGGTTATGCTTTGTAGTTTGGATTCAAACAAATTCAATGCTTGCATTCTTTCAGGTTGTTGCAAAGACCATCAAATCATGCCTTGATGACCTCCCAGGGTTTCCACGAACACAGATTGGATTCTTAACTTTTGATAGCACATTGCACTTTCATAATTTCAAGGTATATCCATCTATCCTTTTATCCATTTGCTCTGCAATAATATACTAGCGTCTGAAATTTAGTTCAATTTATGTGAGGTTACTTACATGACTTGTATTATCTGGTTGTATCAGTCGTCTTTGTCACAACCTCAAATGATGGTGGTCGCTGATTTGGATGATGTTTTCCTGCCGTTGCCTGATGACCTCTTGGTTAATTTGGTTGACTCTAGACATGTTGTCGATTCATTTCTCGATAGCTTGCCAAATATGTTCCAGGACAATGTAAATGTAGAATCTGCTCTTGGTCCAGCACTTAAAGCAGCATTCATGGTTATGGTAAGATGCCAATTTTCCTACAATTGCTTCTGCTACCATTAGTTGTACCCACTACCCAGATATGGATAATTGTGTCATATCTTTTGTAGAGTCAAATTGGAGGGAAGTTACTTGTATTCCAGAGCACATTACCATCTCTTGGTGTTGGTCGCTTGAGACTTCGAGGAGATGATGTCCGTGCATATGGAACAGATAAGGAGCATTCTCTCAGAGTCCCAGAAGATCCTTTTTATAAACAGATGGCTGCTGAGTTCACGAAAAATCAAATTGCAGTGGACATATTTTCTTTCAGTGATAAATACTGTGATATAGCTTCTTTAGGTGAGATTTTTCTGCCAAACCTTGGAAAGGTGCATTGCAATTTACCATGTTCTTTAATTTTGCTACATTTCTGTAGGTTCTCTGGCGAAATACACTGGTGGTCAGGTGTACCATTATCCATCCTTCCAGGCAGTTACTCATGGGGATAAACTCAAACATGAGCTTAGCAGAGACCTTACACGGGAAACTGCATGGGAATCTGTTATGCGTATCAGATGTGGAAAAGGTTCTGAGCTGACAATATTTTAAAGTTTTATTTATCAGCTTTAAAATTCAATGACTTACAAACTGATGTCTGCTTGCAGGGGTGCGCTTCACAACTTATCATGGCCATTTCATGCTAAGGTCCACCGACTTATTAGCACTTCCAGCTGTTGACTCTGATAAAGCATTTGCGATGCAACTTTCTTTAGAGGAGACCCTAATGACCACACAGACTGTATATTTCCAAGTGGCATTGCTGTATCCTTTCCTGCCAATCTGGTTATGCATACTCTTATTCAAATCTTCATTTAGATTAGAAAAAAATAATGTTACATATGGACAATTTAACCTGACAAATTGACTGTTAACACCTTCCTCAAATTGTCATTAGCATAGGCTGTTTGGGACATCCCTTAACTTGTGATAGCTTGATGAAACTTGTAAAATCTGTTTATGCCCAAACATTTTGGGAGTGCATTTAGATGTGTCAATACTTATCTGCATGACTCACTGGAGTACTGCTTTGTTGTTATTGTTAGCTGTTCGATATAGTTATTATTTAGAAGATTCTGTTATGTGTGATATTTGTTATTGTTAGCTGTTTGATACATTTTTAGCAGCATATATTGTATGAAGGGGTAGTTGTTCTTAACCACCACCAGATATACATCCTCTTCTGGTGAAAGGCGTATCAGGGTGCATACAGCAGCTGCACCTGTGGTCACAGATCTTGGTGAAATGTATCGTCAAGCAGATACTGGTGCCATTGTGTCATTGTTGAGTAGAATCGGTTAGTACTAGATTTATGCTCCTGCCATTTTGTAAATGCCAGTATATATGGTATTTGAGTGTTCATAGTTTTGACTTATTATGTTGCAGCTGTTGAAAATTCACTGTCTGATAAGCTGGACAGTGTTCGGCAACAATTACAATTAAAGCTTGTGAGAAGTTTGAAGAATACCGGAACCTATATGTTGTACAGCACCCGGATAGGGGAGGACTTTATATTCCAGAATCTTTAAGATTCTTGCCGTTGTACATTCTGTCCATATGCAAGTCTCTTGCTCTTCGTAGTGGTTACGCAGATGTTTCTCTTGATGAACGTTGTGCTGCTGGTTTCAGCATGATGATACTGCCTGCAAAAAAAGCTGCTCAATTTTATTTATCCTTCATTGTACAGGGTTGATGAAGTATTGTCAATGGTATGTTATATTTCCTTCATATACATCTTGTTAAGTTAAAACATCAATACTCTGTAAATAAATATGAAATGAAAAAAAAAAAAAACTTCTAGTGTTAGCCTTTTTTGGATGGAAACAATCAGCACAATAACTTATTAGTGTTCAACAATTAGTTTGGAAGGTCTTTACTTTGTGGTTTTGAGAGGAAGGTTCTTTTACTTTGAAACTTTAGAGCTATTAATAATTAATAATGAATAAATGCATCAGTCACCGAGCTGTTTTCATTGGTACATTAGAAACGCGCCTTTTTCTTCTGTTTAGCTTAGGCACTGTTTGCTAATGAAATTGAATTTTCCAGGAACCAGATAGGATCGGTGGATCCTTGAAGCGGTTGCCACTAACCATGCAGTGCTTAGACACTGGTGGTCTTTACCTTCTTGATGATGGGTTTACCTTCCTAGTATGGTTAGGTAGGATGCTCCCACCTGAACTTGTGAACAACATTCTTGGAGTCAGCTTGGCAAACTTCCCCGATCTATCAAAGGTACACTTTTTACTCTCTAGTCAATGGCAATGCTTTCTATAAATTCATCAAGAAGGGCAGAGCATATTTCCATTTTATTATGTCCTAAAATAAAGTCTCAAGTATCTCTGCTAGGACTGAACACTTTGTTCCGTAAATTGAATCTAGTTGTTAATGTGGGTAATTCCAAACTAGTTGAGTTACAACTATGCTAACTGGGATATCTTGCAGGTTCAATTGAGAGAATGTGATAACGAGTACTCCCGAAATTTCATGAAAATATAGGAACCCTAAGGGAGAGGATCCTTCTTTACCACCAGCTCTGCCGCGTCGTACGTCAGGGTGAACAGCCAAGAGAAGGCTTTTTGCTTCTATCTAACTTGGTCGAGGATCAGATGTCTGGGACTAGCAGTTACATGGACTGGATACTCCAAATCCACCGCCAAACACAGAGCTAGTCACGATGAATTAAGGGAATCGCCGTTCCGAATTTTTGGCTTAGTGTAAACTGCTGCAGATTCAGCCGCTGCCAGTTCCTAATCTCTCGAAACAGTTGGAACTAATTCGCAAGTCAGATGTCCAGAATGTCTTCCCCTTAGCAGCAGCACGCTGGCAAGCAAAAGTTTTATTGTTAATATTCGTCCCTGTGATTATTTTCCTCGTGAGTGAAAATACAGATGTTGTATGAGAATAATTAGGGCAACAGTGACCATTGGTAAGGTATACAACTTGGTGTTCTTGGAAATGTGCTGTACGTTTTTTTCCATTTTTGTTTTTATTATTGTTCAGATTTCTAGTTTGTGCCGTGTCGGTCTCCTGGTATTTTTAGTTCTCCAAAGTTCGTCGTGTAAAAACTCATTTTTGACTGATGATCTAGCTGCATGTAAATGGGGGTGGGCTCCCATTTAACTGGTGTTCTTCTGATGTCTATTCGTGTCGTCATTTTCTGATACCCTGTTTTGATTCTGGATGTGGCTACTGGTTAGTCTCATCATGGTTTACGTTGTTACGAACTGTAGTCGCATTTAAATTCAAATGAAATTTTGCTAAGTAAACTCAGTCAAACGAAATACTCGTGCAAGAGTTGCTGACCCAGGAAGTGATGGTGTTGCTTTGTTTAGTTCGGCGAGGGCGAAACTAATGATGTTTTTGATATTGAGAAAACAAAACAATGTGAAAAGGGAAGGTGAAAAGCAATTATTTCGTACAGGGAGGAATTAGGCGAAACTAATGATGTTTTTTATATTGAGAAAACAACGCGAAAAGCAATTATTTCGTACAGGGAGGAACTACGGGGTATGGGCTGATAGGAAACTAGGAAGGCACTTTTTTTCAATGTTTGCTTATGTGCTCAATACACTTATACACATGACTGATATATGACAAATAATTTGAGTAGGATATTTCCCTAAGAACTTTAATGTAAAAAGACAAACGGAAAGCTCATACACAAAATTAAAACCATGCCTTGTGACATGTGGTTTTGTGAAATTTATATTCTAATAATTAAGCCGTAAGTTCTTAACTCAAACCGATAGAGCTTACACAAAACTATGCCCAAAACAATTGAAACAAATGATTCTATTACAATCTTCTTGTAAAGAACCTTAAAATAAAAAAAGAGAATTTTCTACTGCATGAAAACTAGTCAAAAGAAAATTGGAGAAATCAAATATGTGAAACTTCCCAAAAATATATTAAATAGTAAAATGTACTGTATAGACGACAGAACAGTGAGACTCTCACATACTTCATCTTCTTTGCTTATTATTCAACTCCCAAGGCACGAAAGTCTCAGTTTTTCTTATATAATATGAGTTCACATTTTGTGACCGTGAACTTATTTTTATTTTTTATTCAAAGAAAATCCGTTGTAAAAGCACGGGTTTATATTTCATAGGGCCTGTTCACTTTGATGCCATTTTCAACCTTACCAAATTTTGGTAAAGTTGCAAAAAAAAGTGGCCACATTTTGTTTGCTGCCAAATTTTGTTAACCATATAAGAAATCCTGTCAAAATTATGCCAAAATTGATTGCCAAAATTTGGTAAGGTTTTTTTTGCATCAAAGTGAACAGGCCCATAGTTGCAAAAGAAGAGAACAAGTGAAATGAGCTTAGGGCATGTTCAAAGCTAGAGCCCAATGCAGGCTCTCTCTACACTCCATATCAACGAAAAACTCCTATGTACAAAGGATGGTCTCTTTAGCTGACTCCATTAATACAGGCTAATAAATGACTAATAAATTCATCATGTATACTAGATCAAATGTAAATTTCAGCCTTCCATAAATTGTGCAAACACCAAGCTATTATTTAAGCAAACAGTAAGCTATCATATAAAAAAGACAACGAGCACACCAGCACACACATACTATTACTTAATCATATACAGAAAACCCCATCAATCAGTTAAAATCAATAACAGGTTCTTAAAATTATGTGGAAATGGAACAATCATAAACATCAATTTCACCATTTTGCATAGTGGGATTTTGTACTTACCGGTTCTGCATACTTGTATAGGGAGAAAGGAAATCCTGCATACTAGATTGGTCTGGTCTCTTCTCTGTTTGCATGAACATAGAAGAGGGGAGGGGGGATATGGTTGCTGGTGTCGGCTGCAGCCATCCAAGATGTAGAGAATGGAGGAAAACCAGGGTGGGGAGAGAAGGCACTGGCTGCGCCGCCGGTGGTGGCGACAGAAGAATCAACCGCCGATGCCGTCTTCTTCTGTCCCCCATCCATCATGCATAGGGTAGCAAGCGATGTATGGGCAAAACAGCAACAACAGCTCTTTAGATGAACAGCAGCCGCGGTGGACGAGCGCCAGTGGCCTTGGGGTGGAGAAGATGTAGTTGCGCGCCGGAGGAGCGGCGGGGAGTGCCGTGGTGCAGAAGTGGCGGCAGCGTCGGGGGTGGATAAGTCCTCACTAGACCTCTACAACTTGTGAAATGGTATGACAAAAATTGTTGCGCGCGAACTGATGTTGATTTCGCGCGCTCCAAATCCATTCTCGCGCCAAAATTCCATCGCTGAGCCAAAACTTCCCGATTTTGCGCATCGGATCCGAACGCTTGGTGTTTTGCCGTGCTCCTTGCGTTTTTCTCGCCATGAGTCGTTGTCTAGCCGATGTCATGCAAAACAACGGTATTTCTCTCTTATGTCATCTCTCTCTTCCACATCAGTGATTTTTCTTGAATATCAACTGAGAGAGGCGGTAAATAGTGACCGTTGTACGTGCTCTTAGAGATTTATTGTGGTAGAACAGTTCATATGGGCTAGGTACTAGACTTGATAGAGTGCGCACATTATGGCGGTCTACGTTTGCACTGTATTAAAAAAAAAAAGAGAGAGAACCAAAGGTTTTGTAGTCCTGGAAGGAAAGGCAGCCGGCAGGCGGCAGCCCACCGCAACAAAGGCGTGGTAGGGCTTTTCGTTTCCGCCTCCGAAAATGATGGCGGCTCGCCGTCTCTCCGCCGCCACGCCCTCCTCTCCCCTCCTCCTCCGCCGCCTCCGCCTCTCCTCGCAGCCGCAGCCCGCGTCGGCCTCGTCGGCGGCGGCGGAGGCCGCGCGGGCGCGGGGAGTGGGTCGTCGCGCGGGGGCGCTTCGCTTCTCGGGCTCACCGGCGCCGTCGCCGCCAGCGCCGTCAGCGACCTCTCCGTCTTCCTCTCCTGCTCCAGGTCAAAACCCTAGATTCCCTTCATCTCTCTCGTCCCATCTCTATTGGAGTATTGTATTGAGCGCGTGATTCGCCTGTTCGAACTGATGGTTAGGATGGTGGGGGGATTCGGATCAGCGAACACCTATCAACAGCATTTGATTTGAAACGCATATGACCGATGAATCTGTGCATCCTTCCTGGGGAGTATGAGAGCTAGCATTCGCAACGTGTGATGATGATGTTTTGCTTCGCGATTTTTTTGCATCGAGTTAGTGAGAGAGAGATGGTTTGGGGGCTAACTACTGGTGGTGCTCTTGTTGCAGCCAGGCGATAGAGAAGGCCTCCCAGAACCAGCAAATAGTGAATGCGATCGGCGCGCCCATCGTGCGGGGTCCCTGGTACAGCGCTTCCATTGCCGTGAATCACGCGAGGCATTCCATCTCCTGCACTTTCCCCGTGTCGGCACCTCAAGGAAATGGGCTTCTCAAGTTCAAGGCTGTTCGCTCTGGAGGTAGTATGTGCTATACTGCTTTTGGTACTTGGATGCTGGATATTTGTTAGATTGACACATGAATTTTCTTTTCTGCACTAAACTTGAATTACCATCACTTGAGCTTGTAATGCATATGCTGCATTAAGGTTCATTTACGGATGGAATGACACATTTTTTGTAGTCTGCCTGATTTATTAAGCGCTTCATATCTTGTTCTGATTGCATTTGGACGAAAAGCAAATCAATTTAGAAGATTGGTTTATGATTTGCCTTACCTGATAGCATAATGATATAGGTATAAAAACTCTCTGACTATAGGTACAAATAATAGCTATAGGATATGATGAACACCACGTATGCATCAATAGATCTCATAATGCTAAGGTCTGAGGTGAACTTCATAATAGTCATTATCCACCATCCAAATGGAATATTATGAATGATTGGCCCTGATCTTTCATGGTAATATGAATCCAGAAACCTCCTCATTTGTTGGCATAGCTTGTCTCCTTTGATGCACCAGTCAAAAACCTAGATAACAAATTCTTATTTCCCCCTGCAAACACTCAGTGTGCAAAGGTGAAAATAGGGATTGTCCAGTGATTATATTCCTACACCTGGTACAAAACCAAAGATGAACCCTAGATGATTCCTCAAGCACACTCACAAGTGCTGCCAATGCCATGGTGGTTTCCTGGTATTTTTTTTACTCAAAATATTCAATCCACCCTCCTAGACGCCCATTGGCCTATGACATTTATAGCCTAGCACCAGCTTCCCTAGTTTAAGATCATATTTGAAGTCCCTTAGAAACAAACAATATGAGTTCTCCTAAAAATCAACAGGAGTACTCTATTTTGCACAAGATTGGAGGCTGGGTTGGCCACACTTTTTGGATTTGGATAAGGTTCCAGCCACACTCCTAAAAATCGAAGTTGCTTGGACTTGTGCTCAAAGTACTAGCGAGATTTGTTTTTATGGGCTTGGTTGCAGTAGATTTTATCGCTGTGTTTGGATTCATTCTGTTTTTGTATAATCTGTTGGATTAGATCATCTTGGAAGGCCAATTACTAGAGTACTGGACTTGTGGTTGGTTCAATCCTTTGCTTGGTTTTTACACATTTACACTCTGCCTAAACGGTTAAGTATTACTCCTTATGGGCTGATAATACTTGTCGTTTTGGACAAGGACACGGTTTTCAAAATACAATTTTGACCACTATTTTTTATTATAATATATATAGAAATATCAATAAATATATGATTTTATTGAAGTACATTTAAGATCAATCTATAGATATGGTCACCATATTTCTAAGACAAATATTTTAGATGTTATTTATAGACAAATAGCCTTGTCCAAAACGACAAGTATTATCAACCCGGAGGGAGTAGTAAGGTAGTTCCTTTATTCACAAATTTTGACTACCAGTAGAGCTTGGGTAGATGAAAGATCTATGGTGGCAAGTTGAGAGACACACCATGCAATTATTAGGTGCAGAATACAACTGTGTTATTTCATTGTTGAACAGTAAAACAACTTTGCAGCTACAAACTAGCCTACCAAAAATTATGAGGTTAGAGCTATTGGATCCTTGCTTAAGTGTACAACGTAGCAATAAAAAAAAAAAGATGGCTTGTCAAATTTCAAGTAGTTGGCACTTCATGTTTGAACTTTACCCGAAGCGCTGCAAATATACTCGCACCGGTCAGAACTCAGAAATACTTGTCCTTCTGGATATACCTTGGATCCAATCTTTTTAAAATATTTTGATTGTAAATATAAAAACCGTGCATGTAGATTTGTTTGAAAAGTATTATCATAATATTATATATTTGTTTTATTTTACAAATACATTAAAATAGAAATTAATGGTCAAAGTTGCATTTTGAAGATAGCGACAATGTCCAAAAGGATAAGTATTTGTGACTGGATGGAGTTATATTTTGGTATTTGAACTAATAAGCAAACTCTAAAATTCTAGTTCTCTTAAAAAGGTTGGTTCCACTAGGGCTAGGTCAGCATTGCTGTGATGCCTACATTGGCCTAGTAATGCTCTTTTTCTCACTCAACTCACAGTAATAAACTTTTTTCTGTGACAAGAACTATTTAGACTAAACGTTGAATGTAGTTTGTAACTTTGGTCCTGTCAGTGTTTCTGATTGCTCAGTGGATGATTTTCTTGGTATCGAGACTTAATGCTCATGCTAATGTGTTGCTACTGATATTGCATTCCTCCGGGAGCTGTTAGTTCTTAAATTTATCACTTCGAGATATTTCCTCCAATGAAGTACTGTCTAACTAAAGAAATTTTTGTTAGACAACTGATATCAATACTTTTGAGTGGCTATTAAGTCTTGATCCATGTTGTAGGAGCCTAAATCTTATCCCGTCATGTTCTTATTCTTGCAGATGAGTCGTGGTTTTCATTTCTGCAGCCCAATGACTGGGAAATACTCCTAATGGATGCTATCCTTGATGTTCCTACTGACGATGGGAAACACCAAACAATTAGGGTAACAATTCCAGACAACACAGCACCTCCACCAGCAATTGATTGCAAGGCATGCAAGTCCCAACCAACGCTGACGCCACCACCACCTCCATCTCCGTCACCTCCACAGAAGTGAATTCGTCTGGAGAAATTCTTTTGGTCCGGAAATACCTACCTTGGATTAGTCTTTTTTACTCTATTCCTCATTGACCATGAAAGAAATAAGTACTGCAGTTGGACCGAGAGAACAGCAGATTCTTTACTTTTGTTTTTGCAATGATACAACATAGAATAGGTTACCTGATTGTTCCCCACGCAGCAATACTTTGGAAGGTGGATCCATCAATCACTAAACTAGATTTGCTTTAGGACTTGCTAGCGAGGCAGCGTTTTGGCACTCAAGTTTTTTAGGGTTTATACTACATGATACTCCATGAGAATCTAGGTTGGTTAATTCAGTGCTTCTTCCTGGTTGTCCAAGCCTTCTGGTTGGCATGTGGAAATACATCATACTAAATACTGATATTATGTAGCAGTTTGGGTAGGAATGTACGATTTGAAGTTCAAGAAATAGCACCTGGGGTCATTTGTTAAAGCTAAAACCAACGTCATCATACGTAAAAAGGATACAAAATCAAAAGACTGAAAATATTTTAGAAGATCATTATCTTGACGCCTCTTGTAGGCATTGGAGCTATCTTTTTCAACATATTCTAGAACTCTGACAACTGAAGGGAACATTTTAGATAAGCCCATCAATGTTTCATAACGAGAGCTCCAACAAGTGTCACCTAGCCTCTGAAGAGATATTTCTTGATAGTCACCTTCCTGTAACAACTCTTCCCTTCCAATTGTTTTCCTCACTTCTTTTTAATGATGCTCTCGAAGTTTTTCTTTTCTCTTGTAGGAACTACCAACACATTCAACAAAACTGATATCATATAAAAAAATCACCAACATCGGATATCTCACAACCACCAAGTTAAGTTTATGACCAAAACAATGAATATAATATGCTGAATTATTCTCATAATTTTAGCTTGCCAACCATTAAATTCACCTAACATATTACTTGCTCCATCATAACCTTAGCCTCTAATTTCTTTTAGACTTAGACCAAGATCTGCAAGTAAGAGATAAGAAGCCGTCATGTCCTCCACATGAACAATACCAACAAATTTTCTTTTAACACCTCACATTTATTAACATACCGAAGAACCACCACCATTTGTTCTTTGTTGGAAACATCTAAGACACTCATCAACCAATAAGCTGAACACATCATTGCCAAATTCTTCCATAATACTTCCCAATAATTCTTTTGCAAAGCACTTAGTGATTTCTTTGTGAATTGTTGGAGATAGCATGTGATTATTAAGTGAGGCATTTTTTAATGCCTTGGCAACAACATCGTTTTGCTTAATAGTATCCTCCAACAACTACAAATAATTTCCTTTATTTTTGGACTGTTTTGATTCATTATGCCCACGGAAAGGTTGTCTCTGATGCAACAAGTATCGACATATATCAATTGATGCATTTAACCGGATAAGATGCTCATTTTTTTCCGTTTGGGTTTGTCTGTGAAAGGCCACAGGAATTGACTGGTCTTGTTTCAATAGATGCTCACAATTCTTGAGTGCCTTTATGTGAAAACTATTACAGTCACCAAAATGAGTCACTAATATCTATGTCTTGTTCCAAGAGTTGAAGTCTTATATGACAAATACATCATGCCCATGGTGATTACCTTTTATGCTAACATGAGTCACCAATATCACTGTCTTGTTCCAAGAGTTGAAGCCTTCTATGACAATGCATCATGCCTATGATGATTATCTTTTATGCTATCCCTAAACAAATAGCAGCATAAACAGTAGGCTTTGTCATCCTTTTCGCTATACTCTAGCCAATTAGCATATTTATCAAACCAACATGGACTGAATCGCCTCTTATTCCCAATCAACCTATACGGATACTGGAAATACCATGTGGATGATATGGTCCCCATACTAAATAATTTCTCCTTAATGTGACCATGCTGCCATATTGCTCATGTAGACTTGCAACTCCTTTGCGGCAAGTGGCCTAACAAAGATGGCGGAGAACTCGAGGCGCTCCCCGATGGAATCCGCCGACGCCACAGTGTTCCTCGTCGGTGGTGCGCTCGCTGGAGATCTCGCTGGAGCAAACACAAGTGCGGGAGGGGGATTCCCCACCAGATGCGCAATGCGTGGGAGACGGCGATCCTCGACAATTGTCCACGTGCGTATCGACTCGGCTTGGGCCCAAGGTCGGCAATGGCGATCCGGGCTCTCGATTCACAGCCCATTCCTGTAGCAATGGCCTCTCTATCCGACCGCGTCAACTCGCGCACCTTGACTCCTGTCTACAGCATCTGTGGGGGATAGATGTGAGGGAGCTAGGGCTTCGTGGAGGTTGGAGGAGAGGTGAACCATTACACGAGGAGAGGGAGGTAGAAGAGTGGCCTAGGCTTGGGATTGGCGGTGGTGGCGGGGGATCCAAGTGGAGGAGCACAATTCACGGTGATTCTCGCCGCTTCGCGAATGTGGTATGAGGTTGGTGGCAAGGCATGGCGTATCAGGGTGGAGGATAACGAGGGAGGTTCTAGCCCAAGCAGGCGTTCTGCAGCGACGGGCAGCATCCTTCGGAGCCATCTCCACAAGGCGGCCATGACCAAGAGGACTGGGGTAACTAGCACAAGGCCTCGGGAGGAGGGGAAGGTGGAGGTCAAGCTCCGCCCATGGCATCCAAGACAGGGGGATGCAGCACAGGCTGGTGCAGAGGGCGTCGATAGAGATGCTGCCCACCCATGCTGCAGAAAGCAAGCAAGCAAATCCCTAGGTGGAACAACCCCAAATCTAGGCCAATCCCCACGATGGTATGCCCCTGAATACTCAAAAGACTTTTTTTGCAATAGATGAAAAAGCTTTGGTCATGTGGCTAGGGATTGCATTGTCTCAGTTTACTGCATCAATTGTGCTAAGGCTACTCATAGGAATGAGGATTGCATTTTTCCTCTTCACTTCTTGGCAACATGAAACATATTTGCGGGCGGCGCGGTTTGGTGTGTGCGAGGATGCAAGGAGGCAAAGGTGGTGCACTGTGTGTCGGGCTAGAGGTGGAGGTGGCGGACACCAGGCTATAGTGTGGTAGGCTAGAGGTAGAGGTGGAGCAGCGTTGGTGATGGAGACGGAGGTCTAAGGGTGGGATGCACGCTTGGCTGCACGAATGTGCAATAGGGATAATTTTTAGTCCAATGTTCTTTTAGAAGACATAATACTTCCCATATTGTAGGGGTGGATCTCTAAAGATACGGGAGTTCTCCTCCAAGCCATATGCATGACTTTCATCAAATATGGTTTTCCACAAAATTCTATAGTACTTAATACACGATTAAACATGCGCCAGTGCCTATTTTCTGAGCCGCCAATAGCTACAGCCGCACAACTAATTCAAACCGAGTATAGGTAATCGTTATTCCAATGCTCTTTCATATTGATATACATCCTTCATAAAATGTATCTTCCGTGTAGCTCAATTTGAATTTAGAGTCCAAGAAGATATCTCATCCTTAAATCACTCATAACCAAAGTGTACAAATAACAATTAAAACCTTATTGACTGCATGCTCGCCTCCGGTCAAACCGTCGGGATCCAAAAAACATGTATTGACGAAACTCTAGCTAGTGCGCTAGCTTGCCGCGGCGAGCGTCCATGGGGATGGGGATGGAGGTGAGTTTGAGGACGGGAAACACCACGGTGGTGGCTTCTGCTACTGCTTTGACTGCATGCTCAGCCAAGAATGTCGCGAACCCCCGTGACTGTGCCCAACGTGCCCTTGTAGTTGTCGTCATTACCTCGCCTTGCCATGCTACCAATGCCGCCGACGTCAAGTTCGGCGGAGGCGAGGTAGGGCACGGAGATGGCTAAGGTTGCCGGATCCGATGGTGGAGAGGTTGGGAACGAAAATGTACGAGGCCAACTGCAGTGGTGAGGTCGCTGATTTGTTCCAACCAGCCTGATCATGGTTGCTGCTCGAAGTGAGAGGAGAGGGGAGAGGAAAAGAGAAGAACTGTCGGTCACCTCCTCACGCATTTGATGCTGCCTAAGTAAGTAGAGATGGGGAGGAGCCACTGGAGCGAGCGAAGCCACCGGTAGAAAAAGAGGAGGGAGGAGGGAGGGAGAAGGAAAAGTGGGAAGGAGAGGGAGGAGACTAGGGATCGGACGTCTGATCCTTGGCAAAACTCCGAACGATGTTTCACTGTATATAAAAAAGTTGTTTCAGATGTTTCACTATTCAGTAAAATTTGTTTCAATAAATAAATGTTTTACATGTTTCATTGCTTGGTAAAGATTAAAGAATTGTTTCAACCAAATATAACATCAGAAAAGGCTAATTGCAACATCAGACCCTGTATGTGCAACATCAAAGAAGACATAGGCCGATAAAACAGAGTGAAACACTCTAAGACAACCAAATGCAACAAAAAGAAATAACTCCACCAATGTAGGCCAATGGCGTCTCGCTCCGCCTTATGTGCAACCTCCTCACAGTAGCGCTGCCACTTTCGGCGAGCTTGGAGCTCTCTCTGGCGACAACGCTTACCACTCAACCTTGCACGAAGCCTCCTTGCGGCGCCACATCCACAAAGCCTCCTCCTTGTGTGCCTCCACTGCTGCCGGCGAGCTCGGAGCCCTCTCTAGCGACAGTGCCTTCTGCTCCACTCCATACAAAGCCTCCTCATGGCGCCGCAGCCGCTACCAGGGAGCTCGAGGCCCTCTTCGACGCCGCTGCTACCCAAGACTCCTAGCCGCAAGCTCCTCCTCGTGGCTCCACCGCTGGCGAGTTAGGGCTCCGGCAAGCTCGGGACCTTCCCTGAAGACGACGCTTTCCATTGCCCTGCACACCTCCTCCTCGCAGCGGCGGCAACAATGAGTTTGGGCTTCCACGAGATTGGATCCTCTAAAACAACACGAATCATAAAATCAGATAAAGGGGATGAGGTAGAGGAAGAGGAAATGGGAAGAAAGGCATCCGGTGCACAAGCTTCGCCCGGATGGTTGATATGAAGCATTTTCGAAAGGAAAGAGGAGGGAAGGAGAAGGAAAAGAGGGAAAGAGGACAAATAACAAAAGAATATATTTTTTTAACGCACTGAAGGATTAATTAGTGGCTTATATTAAATAGTTATAAAATTATAATATCATCTTTATAAATCGATGAATTGCAATGGCATATTTTATTTTCAATGACAATATATTTACATGGTACTTAATTAGGGTAATATTAATCCGGGACTATTGTATGTGGTGCCACATTTTTCAATAATAAAAAAAATTCAAATCTTATATCGTAAATTCCATATATTAATACTATAATTTGAAATCTTAGAACATTAATATAATTTTTTCATGCTCATGAATTAGGAAAGAAATTAATTATATATTCGATTAAAAAAACATATTAGTTGAATGAAAGTATAAAAAAGAAAGTATAAAAAAGTTAGGAAAGGTATCCCATATCCCTGCGTAATTTGTGCCTAAGAAGAAGAAGAAGATTGAGGAAATCCCCCGTCCGCTCGCCGTGGACTCCGACTCCTCGCGAGTTCGCCGCCATCGCCGATCCCCATCCATCCCGCGAGTAGAGCAGAGCAGCGCCGCAGTCGTTCGTCGCCCTGCTGCTGCTCCCCGCCGCTGGTGAGGATCCATCCGATCCGTCACACGCGTCCTTTTTTTTTCCATGTATTTTTTTTTCTGGAATCTGCTTGCGGATTAACCCTAGCTTCTGTTCTAGAAATTATTTGCCTTAAAATCTTAATACTAATAGCACTTTGTTTGCTCCCAAAAGGATTGGGGGGTTCAACTGAACCCTCCATGTTCCCATGTTAGATCCGCCCCTGGATTCAGTACTTATAGCACTGCATTTCTGATTGGATGTGTGTGTCTTCATGAAGGGCTTGAGGAAATCCCAGGATTGCGCTCGCTGGTGTCGCGTGGCAGCTCCAACAAGTTGAACTGTATTGCAGGTTTCAGGTAACTTGTTCATCTTTTTTAACATTATATTAAGATATGAATGATGTCCCTTGTGCAAACATACTCATTGATGCATCTTATTTTGCTCAACTCTATGTTTGGTTTAACATTGTTTATTTGGGATCCCAAATTGTTTAGATAGTTCAGCTGAATGACATGTGTATTACCAACCATCAACAGATTGGAAAGCTATGCTATCATATATAGCAAATAACTCATCGGCAACTAGGAAACATGTTAAAAGTTAAAACATTGGGAATTTATGCATGTATGCTGGGAGCCACTAAGCATAGGTCTTGGACTTAAGAAGGAATAAGATACATTAAGATATCTTGTCTCTCTCGTATAAGTTCATCATTTATGCTTAGTTACTTTTAACCCTCTGACCGCAGCACACTCACTGTTGATTGGATGTGTGAAATCAACTTAATAGCTGTTGATTCAATATATGCAAAGTAATGGTCTTAATTGAAATCTGAACCCATGCATTTTATTAGAAATTTGAGGCTGCGTTGATTGAAGGTGAAAAGCTGCTTCTGATGTATAAAACTGTTGAAGTTTGTTAGCCTCTACATTTGTCTGCTTGCATCGTATGGGCATTTTCTTATAGCAAACTGTATGCATCATATAATTATAGTCCCAATGCTGAATGCAGATGCGGCAATTGTTAGATATGTGCACTCAATGCTAGTTTTAACTTGCTGTTACTTTTCAGTGATCCTTGAACAAGCTTATTGAAGATGCCAAATGCAGAGAGCAGTTTGTTCAAGATGCCAACTGCAGATGCAAATATTGCTGCCCTGCACAAGGAATGGGACGATGCATTGTGCCCAATTTGCATGGATCATCCCCACAATGCTGTTCTTCTGCTGTGCAGTTCCCATGACAAAGGATGCAGATCCTATATATGCGATACAAGCTATAGACATTCGAATTGCCTAGACAGGTTCAAGAAAATGAAAGTAGACCACAATGACGGTTCGTCACAGCAAAGTTCATCGTTGCCTAGGGACATAAGTAGCCAAAATGTACCCCAGAGATCTCGTTTTGATCCCACTGGAGAAATCCAAACAGGCATATCTGAATCCCATGAAATTTTCAATCATCGAGATGCTATCCAAAGCTCTGCTGGCCTATCTGGACAGCAGGGAGAAAATAGCTATAATCAAGATCTAGATTTGACTTTGGAAGCTCAGCAAAGAGAGAGCAGTAGCACTGTGGAGTCAAGTGAACTGACACGCTTGAACCAATTGGCATGCCCATTATGTAGGGGCACTGTCAAAGGCTGGAAGATCATCAAAGAGGCCAGAGAATATTTGGATGAGAAGTCGAGATCTTGCTCGCGGGAAACATGTGCATTTTCTGGCAACTACGGGGAGCTCCGTAGACATGCCCGGAGAGTCCATCCCACAACAAGGCCTGCTGATGTGGATCCATCAAGACGCCGTGCATGGCACCGCCTGGAGCACCAGCGTGAATATGGTGACATACTAAGTGCAATCAGGTCGGCTATGCCCGGAGCAGTTGTGTTTGGTGATTATGTTGTTGAAGGGGGTGACATGTTTTCACCTGACCAGGAAGGAGGCATGCCAAATGAACCAAGTGGATCTTTGTTGACAACATTCTTTCTGTTCCATATGATCAGTAGTAGTCCGATGAGATCAGGAGATGAGATAAGAGGCTCATCGAGGGGCCTGAGAAGGCAGAGGCGCCGTTATTTATGGGGAGAGAACTTACTAGGTCTCCAATATGAAGACGAGGACGAGGACGATGAGGAGGAAAACCTAGATGAAGATGTTCAAAGACCAAGGAGTCGCCGGAGATTTGTAAGATCAAGGTCGGAGGAGCGATCCTAATGCACCACCTGGGTAATAAACCTTCGTTGCTCGTTGTGAAATTCGATCACCATGAATCGTTGATGATTCCTTGCATGATCCTAAAAAAATGTCAGTGGACTAGTGGAGTTGCAGGTGGTCTGCTGCTTTGAATGGCAACATATTGTGTTCATCCCTGCAGTAGAAGACCCGAGGCAAATGGGTTAATTGGATTATCTAGGTGCATTCCATCCGTGTTGTGTTCACAAAGCCTTCTGTAATATGATGTAGAGAATAGCTGAAATTGGCATGCTTAGGGCTTGACACTTGCTCAACCAAAAATGCTCTTAAGCTCTGTTGGTGTTGTGGAGATGCATCATAAGCAGGGCTGCCTCGTGAGCAGTTTGGCCATTTGTTGTATAGAGTATCTGCAAATACATTGTACCGAATTTGTTCGTGTTGCTGCTGTTCTACTTTGATATCTTTGTTCAATGGGAATTTTAGAATCAAATTTCGTCCAAATGGTTGTGTGCGTTTGACAAACCGACTGAAATGCTCCTCATCAAATGCACATGTGGTGTATTTACTTCATTTGATTGAGCAAGAATGAATCAACTCCACTGATAAGAGCATCCCTATTTTTTACTGTTTTGAAGTTGATATACCCTGTTGCTGCAACCTTTAGAAGAATTAGTTTCCATATTTATACAACACTAATCCTTCTCTTCTTTGTATTATATTTGTTTATAAAATACAAGGTCTTTTCAGAAGAAAGAGCACGAGTCGTCAGATGTGTGAGGATCTATGACAGATTTCTATACACACACGATGAGTTATTTTTTGCAAAATAGCCTATCACGCGTTAAATTTTTCGAGGAAAAACAAGAAAAACAGTGCACGAATGGGTGTTATCACCGGAGGATTGTTGCCAATGTTTGCTGATGATTATCTGATTATCAATTTAGATATTCTGCCTTAACTGTAGCGCTACCAAGCATTGAACACGCAGTGACAAACAACCAGCTGATTAATCGTTATTGGCAACAAAAGAAAGGAAGAAACCATCAACCACTTACAAGTAATCAAGTAGTACAACTTAATAATACAGATAAACTAGTCCATGTAAGTTTGCAACCAGTTAAATACTTTAGGGAACATATGCACTATACAAACACCCAATTAATCTTGCCTTTCCTTGCTGGACCAAAAATGGTTTTGCAAGTGCCAAGACTACAACTTCTTCACTGACCAATCAAGCTTCTTATTTCAATTGCACGGCATAACGATCTGGATTAATATAAAATTGTATTCTCCATGCTTGCCTCTAAATTTTCCTACAAATGAAAATAAACATCATCAGAAATATGTCAATATAATGATGCACAGCTCTCCAAAAAAAAGGTCAATATAATAACAGCAGCTACACACTATCGGTGTTCATGTTTGCATTACTGAGCCAAGCCCTGCACCTTGTGTCATAACTGGGGATTCCCCAGAAAAATAGAAAAAAAAAATCAAGCATGCCATTTTTTAGTCTGCTTTCTATATTTTTAATTATTTTCAAGAGTGGTTATTGAAACTCGGTGATAACCGTGAACTTGTGCCGTAACCGAGTGCCAGACTTATCCTCTTAGGTTTTTGCCTTCTTTTTGTATCATCTGTAATTTGTTTGGTTTTCTGAATACTGAGCTATCACAAACTCATGTATTCCGATGACTGCGTAGAAAACAGCTCGAATTTGGACATATAGACCAAAACAGACACACTCAGGAACCAGGAAAATTTCCATCAGAAGCAGCTACACAATAAGATTGACTGTCCTCTTTACATGCCGCGATTATTAAAAGATATTACTTAGGCTCAGTTTATGGTTGCTATGCTATGCCATACTAATTGTGCTTGGTTTTTAAGTTGCTGTAGAGATGTACATTTATAGTCATTGTAGTCGTCTTACAAATCAATGTAAAGTTAGAGAAAATATGTTAAGCAACTGTCATGTCTCCCACAATTGCTTCTGCTACTTAAATTAAAAGAAAAAACAGTCTACCAAATGCCAAAACTACTAGAAGCAGTCACACTAAATAAAATTATCATAATCCACCTCAATGTCAAACGGAACCTTAGTTGATATCACACAGCTTTAAATAAAAATGCACATACCATTGATTTGAAGTCATCAGAGTGTCTAGCTCCTGTTCCAAAAAACAATAGTCTAGCTTCATGTGTCGACTCTGCATTTATTCCCTTTTTGGCACATCGTGCACTTTCCTTTTCTTCATAAAAATTAAAATCGTCCAGAAGTGACGTTTCCTGGTCATAATCCTTGAAAATTTTCAACATTTTCAGACCCTGGAGTAGGCCAATCTACATAACGTGAAAAAGGATATCAGATCAAAAAGGTTTAGAAACTAAGAAATTACAAAATTAAGTCATATGAAAACATATTAAAGAGAGCACGGATAAATGATGTGAGATATAGCATTCATTATCAGATAGCACCGCCTTTGTTCACAGGAGGAATCTCAGTACACCTGCTACCATGGAATTTATTACAGAATAAACTTATCTTGAAGTGATGTGCTATGTACCAAAATAGGGGAAACCATCCATTTTCTAAATGAAACAACCACACGTGATGGAATTTTTCAGCACGAAAAAACAAAGAAGTGGATGCATGGTACCTCCTGAGTGTCCCTGCTGAAAGTAACAATTCTGTTGTCATTATTTTCAAGAGTTATATGTTTGAAGAGCCTATTCGGAATGTCCTTTATAATGTGCCAGGTTACAGGGAAAAAGCCATTCCATCTATCTAGTTTCCAAAAGTCCATGGTCTTCTTGAAATCAACAGGGCCTAATATCTCAGCCAATCCTACAAACTGGCCACTGGAATTAACCTGAAATAGGGAACACAAAGAAGCAACTATCTTGAAATTTTGCCAGGGGATGAAGGGATGCATGATATAAAATAGCCATAGTACCATCCAGCGCAAAAGGTGTGTAATTCAAACTTTCAGCAGCACAAAGTATATGTGGTGGATTAAGTCTCTCTCTACTGGAGAAATTCATCACAAAATTTAATGGCAGATGTATCTGCAATGTAATTTCAAGTAAAATTGCCTTTTAAGGAGATCACACGATACAGATGAAATAATCAACCCAACGAATATACTAATAAAGAAAACAAATATTTAGAAAGACAGAAAAGTCAAAAACGTGCTAGTAAACAGCAGTTCAATCTCATAATAGAAACTTGCCGTTATGTCAACTATTTTGCTCAAACATCCATTATTGGAGATGGGTTTTAAGCGTACCAGCACGTGCTCTTGTTTCTTGTATGTAATGTATTTTTTTTTCCACGTGTAGGTTGTAGAGTGATAGATTACACTATCTATGTAACTATGCTGTCATAATTGTTTCATAACCATTTGGATTACATGCAAGAAAATGAGGACACATGCCCTTAAGGGCTTAAAATACTAAACCATGAAAATAAAGGGCCATATAACAAGAATAGAATTTGATCACTAACCGAAAAGAATAGGAAGACAGGGCACTTTTTGCCCTTTTCCTTAATTAAAATCTGAGCTTCACGAAAAGCTGCATCCAGCTTATTGTTCCCATGTGGTGTACTTGCCCAAACATTGTATTTGATACCTTTATGAATATCATCTTCACTATATGACTTTATCATAAAGAACTTGGCTTGTTCATACTCAACTATAAAGTCTGGTCTGTTAAACTGATCCCTACGGACCAAAGGACTTCTGATATCTTCCTGTGTCTTGGATCTTGTTGCATTTTCCAATTTGTTTGCACGGGGACCACGAACTTGCTCCAATGTATCATCAGAATGTTTGCATACATTATCGTTCTTAATAGTCCTATGATGATCAGATCTTGTGACAGTATGTTTGCCTGTGCCCATCTTGAACCTCTGATTAGTAGCAATACTACTGACAAAACTGTCTCTTGAGTAACGATTGCCATGAGAAGCACCTCGCCCGTAGTTTAGCTGTGGATGTGCCTCAGCATCATGGCACCATTGACGATGATGCAAAGGTATCCTATCTTGGTAGCACTGATAGTCAGAGTTAGACAGCGATGGAATCTCATCACCGTAATTTTGTCTACTTGAGCGTGCGTTACAATGGCGAGAAAGTGATGGAATCTCATCACCATAACTTTGTCTACTTGAGAACGAGTTACAATGGCGAGAAGAAAGCGATGGAATCTCATCACCATAACTTTGTCTACTCGCGTAGTTACAATTGCGAGATAGTGACGGAATCTCATCACCATAACTTTGTCTACTTGAAAGCGAGGGGATTCTAGCACCATAGTTCTGACTAGACAGAGAAGGGATCTCATCACCATACTGCATCCCTCTTGGCAGTGAAGGTCCCCAATTGTCAAAACTCCATTGACTTGAAGAGGAAGTAGTCTCATCCATGGAATTGGCCTGTCTAGGTATGTCAACTATCTGTTTTGATGATAAAACTAAAATTAGTAAACACCCATATACATACTCCCTCCGTCCCAGAAAAAGACAAACCATGGCTATGTATCTGGACATGATGCATGTCCAGATACATAGCCATGGTTTGTCTTTTTTTGGGACGGAGGGAATAAGTCTTTAATCGTTTAATAGACATGCCAAATACAGAAACTGTATATATAGACAAAATTTATTGTGTAGTCAAAGGGATCCACAACCATACCTCACTGTGGTGTTCAATAGATTGACCATTGCTGGTTCGAAAGGCAGTAGATTGATTGGATCTTCTGGACCAGCGTTCTTCTGAATGATAATCTAAGGTAAAATCAGCTTTACCTTCTGCTGCATACAGCCTTCTTATGTCAGGACTAGCAGAAGGATATGAAGCAATGTGATCTGGCCTTCGCTCAAAGGTTTTGCTTCTGACGCTCATGTTCCCAACTACATCTCCTGACCCGTCTGGAGTACTTGACACTGATTCTACTTCAGAAGAACTTCTCCAAGAACAGGTTGATGAAGAAAAGCAAGACTGCTGCCTACGATACCCACTTCCCGATGACATTTCTTCCTTAGAATCTGTATTTGACCCATGGGAAATAGCATGGTTGGATTCTGAAGGCGGCTCTTGACAATCCTGAGAAAGGGAAGAGTTGTTTGTATGTTGTTAAACAAAATTGCTATGTTTGGATCTAGGGCATGCTATCCACAGATTTAATGTTTGAATTAACTCATACTTGTCTTAGCACATAATTACTGAACAACGATTTTGTTCGCTGTGCTATCTTAGTCAAGTACACATGATCCTATTTCTGATGGAGTGATGGTACAACCAGAAATCTAACTACAGATTTATTTATAAACCAATCGCGCCATTAGTACAACATCTCTTGGGTCCTATTAGTTTCTTTACTTAACTGCTCCAAAGTATTTATAGTTTAGAAAGATATATAACACTTCAGGTAATCTGGTCACCGATAGCAGATTAATTGAAGAGATTGTGTTGTATAAAAAGAGGATGAGTAATCAAAGAACAAACCGATGCCAGGTTTGATACATCCTCATTTGCGAGAGACATAATTTGGGTACCATCTTTGCATTTCATACTGTTACCTGCAGAATGAGAAAGAAATTGTCCACAGAGTAGAAGTAGAACACAAATTGACTGTCTGAGCTATTCAGAAATTATTACTATCAAAAAGTTTTGGAAACTAATTACGATGGCACATACATGGCTGATATGAAGAAGTCGAATCTTCCCCACCAACTGCATCATCATTCCTATCGTTGTTTCTTGTGAAGCCGGAAGAATCACCTTCTGTGTGCGATAACGCTGACATGGGCGGATCGGAAGGTTCCTTCATCTGCCAAGTAAAAACATGTTAATAAACAGCGGCGAAAGCAGGAATTTGTGCGCGGTTAAATAAAAAAACCTTAAAACTGAGCAATCCAATCCATTATTAAGGTTGTAAATATGGGACAAGTGACATGAAGACAAAATTCGTTTGATTTTAGATGTTCCCCATGAGCAGACAAACCAAAGTTCATTGGGTAGTAGTATTAATTAAGCCGAATACCCTAATACGTTTAGTGTGATTTTGCAATGTAACTACTGCTTCTACAGATGAAGGGGCTCGATTATTCCCAGCCAAGAACCTGCTATGGCGACAGTGCTATCTCAAATCTTGGACTGAACGATGGATTTGGGCAAAATACGTGCACAAGAATTGAACCGGGGCCATACCTACCTGGAGCCTCAACGGTGGGTTGCTGAGGAGACGCTCCGAGACGGCGGCGATGCGGAGGCGGCGATGCGGCGGCGGCGGCGGCGGCGACGGGGAGTCGCCTGGTGTGAGGAGGGGTCTCGGCTAGTTTTCTTCTCTTTTTTTGGGGGGGTTTTATTTATTGAGTATTTTTCTTTTTTTTTACGCATTACGGATTACATTAAACGGCATGTTTTCTATACTGTTTAACGGTATAATCTCTTTGGCCCAGTTGTAAACAGGAAATAGCTGCAGCAACTTTATTGTTAAAAAAAATCTCCCCGACGGTTAAATTGTTTTTGTAAAAAGAAACTTTATATATATATATATATATACAAATTTATAATATTTAATACGTAGTTAATGTACTAATGATATTTCTATACATAGGTACTGCGTAGAGAACATTTATCTACTATTATAAAAATTGAAGATGTTTTTGTCGGTGGTTTGGTACGTCATCTGTGTATGAGTCGGTTTTTAAGTTCGTTAGCTTTTTGGAAATACATATCCATATTATCTCTACTATTATAAAAATTGAAAAAAAAATTGCCGGTATTTTGGTACGTCATTCGTATTTGAGTCGGTTTTTAAATTTGTTCGCTTTTGAAGATACAGATTCATGTATGAGTTAAATTTTAAGTTCGTTTGTTTTTGGAAATAAAAAAAAGTCGTATAAGAAATTAAAAAAATATCCAAGCGAATTCTCACAGTAAATTTCATCCTAGCTAAACGTATAACAATAATAAGATTAAAATAACATTCACCCATTACAACGTACGGGTATTTTTTCTATTTTTTTTAAAAAAACAACTAATGAAATTTATAATTTTAATTATTTTTTATATGTGCTCTTAAAGTAACCATCATAACACAGTTTTAGCCTTTTAGGGCTGACAAATGTTGATTTATATTTATTTATACCACTCAACAAAGAGTTTATATTTGCTCATCAACTGCCTTTCTTTGGTTGTGTGAGTTTTTTTTCTGAATGCATGAGTTTGGCTTCCACTTTAGGAGGAGCCTATGTTACCGAGATACGGTGATACAAATACGTAGTATGATGATACAAACATAAGCCATTTTTTAAAAAATAAGGATACGGTGATATGTTTATATATATAGACACACACATGTAAATTAAAAATACATACAGAAAATTAATTAACCTCTCCAAAGAAATAGCAATACAATACTAGTATTGGTACTGCCAATTCCATATATTAATTTTGTTCAGTTCCTCTAATTATCTCTTACTATAATAATCTCTTATAATAAATCAAGTTGGTGAAGTAATTAAGCTTGCCGACTGCCAATTATTCAAGAAAAAAAATACTACTACTAGACTAGTGAACTGATCCATCATGGTTACAATATCAATTCTAAGTGTAGGCTACACAAATAGAGCCAGCAACTAGAAGATTTCACCAAGTGGAAACAAGAGTAGAATAACAGATTTCACCAAACACAAGTGAAAACGTAGTTCATAGTACTACACAAATAGCACATGTCCAGACTCCAGACCAGACCAAGGGTGCAGATCTAACATGGAAGGCCTGAAGATGGGATTTACTCACAAGGGAATGAAGGGAAAACAGCTCGGTGGTGATGGGCTGACGACGATAGGGTTCAATCTTTCTTTTTGGATATTTGTATCGGGGTTGCCGATAGAGTTGCCGATAGAACGAAATTTAGTTCCGAAAATTTGAATAAAATTCAGTTAAATTTGAACAAATATTGCCAAAATTCATGAAATATTAAAAAAAATCAGCCGAAATAATATTGTACCTAGGGAGGGGGTGGTTCCCGATAGGACTAAAATTTCGAAAATTTCATTCCGGAATTTTGAACCCTGGCTGATGATGTTTTTTTTTTCCTGCTTTCCGGCCGGCAGAGGCACTGCTATGGCGGATGGGAGACCACCTAGACCCAAAACCCTGCCTGCGGCGGAGAAGGTGCCTGGTCCAGTGGAGGTGAAAGCGTTGCACCACGCCTGCTAACAGATGTAACACATCCTAAACGATTATAGTATTAGGATGTGTTACATCCCGTATTGGTTGGTTTATTTTTTATGGGACGAAGGAAGTATCAGATAAGTATTTATAATCGTTTGATTTATTTGCAAATCAAGAAAATAATGGATACGTACGGGATATGTATCGGAGTGTATCCTTATATGTATATGTATCCGTCGGTGCATCAGATACTGATACGTGACATGTGTGTCATATCGGGGTAACTTAGGGTGTGGAGCCCCAATTTAATTAAACACTATTAAAATTCTTTTGGAGAGGTTCAATTATTCAATATTTTATAACTTATAAAATGCACAATTACATCCCTAAACTTGCTAAATATATCATCGTTGGGGCATAGGCGCATAGCGCGCGCGCACTGACGTGGCATACCTATATAATATGGACAAACTTCTAATCCAAATTTGCAGTACTCTCTCCGTCCATAATATAAGGGATTTTGGAGGATGTGACACTTCCTAGTACTACGAATCTGGACAGGTGTGGAAGTGTCACGTCCCTCCAAAATCTCTTATATTATGGAACGGAGTATTAGGATTCTCATTCAACCATTTATATTTTAGGATGGAGAGAGTGCTGATTAAGTGGAGCCCACCTATCATTTTCTATTTTTCTTTTGTTTTCTCTCTCTACTATTTCCTTCCTCCCTCAAGTAAATCGTTGATGGTGTTCTGCAATGGTTTTGGCACCTTGGCACTGCAAGTCTGCGACAGTATGACTAGGGACATTTAACTTTTTATCGCTTTTAAGATGTGACAATTAGTTATTTGTCACTCGCTGTCTATGACATATGAGCCCTCATGTGTTTATGACATGTGGGTCCAGTGATAATTCCTATATCACCACTTGTAAGAGTGGCAAATAATTAATTATTCCCACGAGTGGCAAATAATTAATTATTCCCTATGACTAATGGGTGTTCGAGTTATATACTAGATCCGCTCGCCTTGTCCATCACCACCGATGATGTGCCATCTCTGACTTCACACCATGAGGAGGAAGAGAAGGGATGAGTGAGAGTTGAGAAGAAAAATAAAATGAAAAAAGAGAAATAAAAAGAAATAGAAAAAAAGTGGGTAGGCACCTCACTTGTCAACATCCTTCTGGCACGCCACATTAGATGTTTGGTATGCCATGTCAGATTTTAGGTAGGAAAGATATATTGTTTATGGATGTAAATATACATTTGACAAGTTTATGGAACCATTACCCAGTATAAAACCTCTTACAAGTTTAATAACCAATTTGGTTTTGAGAAACATAGTACAAACGCAGGTGCTCACAACGCGCGTACCCTTATCTCTATGAACGTCCTTGTATTTTGCTCATGATTTAATTAGTTGAGCGTTATAGAAAATCAAAGATTCGTACAACATCTACAAGAAAAAAATATATTTAGACATAGTCTGACAAATAACAAATCTTATTATACAATTACTATGCGGAGTAGTACCATTTCAGAAAGAAAAAGAAAAAAAGAAAAGGAAGAAATGCTAGCACAAATCTCGATGCACGACGAACGATGTAAGATGCGTAGCCTTTCCTCCTCCCTGTCTTTCATTTCAAAGTAGACAAGGCGAGGAAAAAAAAATTCCTCCTTTTCCCCGTCTTCCCATCGCTCGCCGGCGACCGCCATGAACTCCGGCGAGCCTCCTGCCTCGTCCTCCCTCGGCAATGCCGGAGAGGAGGAGGAGGAGGACGACTTCTACTGGGACGCCGAGGCGGAGGCCGAGCTGCAGGCCATCGAGGCCGCCTACGCCGCCGCCAAGCGCCGCCGCCTCCCCGACTGGCCAAGCCCCAACCCGGTCACCGCATCCGCATCCGCATCCGCATCCGGGGGTTGTTCCCCCGCGCCGCCATGGGCTCCCTCTCCTCCCGCTTTCCGAGGTGCTCTTCTTGGCTTTCCCCCCTTTCTTTGACATGATATGACGTTTAATTTAAAGAATCCCTTTTTGTTCCTGGAGCTGGATCGATTTCATGTCTCTCGCATCAGTTCTTTTAGGGTCATAGGGATTAAGGTTTCTTGGTAGTACAACATATGCATCGTTGGGGGGTAAATTTCTCAATTTTGCTGAAATGAAATGCCAGCTCCGTGTAACATTTCCTTCTCCTGAGGAAATAGTCAGAAATATTGAAGAATTTGTTTTCTAGGTTCTTTTGACAGGAATCAGGGATTTACTGGCATTGCCGTGGTTAATTTCTGAGGTCAATGTAGTTTATGTATATCATCCTTCATTTTGATTGAAATGGGTATTCTGCAGGTAATGTGAAGGCAAGGTACCAACCAGTAATGTTCAATGGCAGCATAGTGTACTGCAGGACCCCTTCAGAAGTGGAGAAAGCCACAAGGGACATTTTATGCAAAATTGAAACCATGAAGGCCTCTGGCCAGGTTTCTCTTGGATTCGATCTCGAGTGGAGGCCCTTTCCGAGAAGAGGTTTGCTGTTTTTCCTAAATCCTAACCAAATCTTTAATTGCATTTTCAGCATGTTCAGATTGAGCAAATGTGGGTTTCTGGAATCAAGTCTTCTTTTTTGAAAAAAAAGAAAGCCTCAAACTCTTGCAAGTAATGATATTGACGGAACATAACTGATGGGGTATGGATTTTGCAGGAGATCCACCATGTAAAGTTGCTGTAATGCAGTTATGCATGGAGAGAACTCGTTGTTATGTCATGCACGTCATTCACTCTGGAGTGCCACCTGTACTAAAGTCTCTTTTGGAGGATAGTTCGTCCGTTAAAGTAAACACAGCTTCCCTCTTTCCCTGCAGATAAATCCCCATTTTTCCCACGCACGGGTTAACATGTTTTCATCATGCAAACCATTGTTTCCATGTCAGTGCAGGTTGGAATATGTATAGATAATGACGCAAGGAAAATGTTCAATGACTATGATGTCCATGTACAGCCATTGATGGATCTGTCAAATCTTGCTAATGCCAAGTTAGGTTTCCCTCCTAAAAGATGGAGTCTTGCTTCATTAACTGAAATGGTCACATGTAGAGAGGTAATATTTATGGTATCAAGCATTGTTCTCTTTGCCCAGTTCTGGTAGCATTGAATAAAAATGTGTTCTTTCTGTTCAGTTATTTATGTTTGTGGTCTATGCATTACAGCAAGTTCGGTTGCACAACTAGTTAAATGATACAAGTTCACCTAATATTTGGTAGGATCTCTTAAATGTATTTCAAATACAAGCATTTTTCTTTTGAAGGTTCTTGATAAGTTGATATACCTTTGATTAGTTTATATCTATTAGTGGCTCACCACTAGTCCAATACATGTTCTCCCTCCCTGCCCTCACACAGCAAGACGTTAAATAAAACAATGCAAAGCCCGGTGTTAGTGATGCGGTAATCAGTTACATAGAAACACAACCATGTCGGCTATCAAACTTGTTTTGACACATTATCATATCATACAGAAATAAAAAAAGAGTTTTGGCAACTGGCACCTGCAGAAAGGCGTAGCTATTGTGTGTATGTATTTGAGTGTATTATTGTATCATGCACAAATAAAAATGGATGGTATGGTTGTATGCCTGTGGTCTTCTAAAACATTTTCACACCCAAACCTAGGGCTCCTTAAAATGAATGGGTAAACCTAGTGTTTTGTGTTAAAAGCGCCTGAAAAATTTGGGTTTTCTGAAATTTAAATTTTGATGCTTTAATCGCTGCATCTTCTCGTCTATAGTTGCCGAAGCCAAGCAACATAAGAATGGGAAACTGGGAGGCATATGTTCTCTCAAAGCAACAACTTCAGTATGCTGCTACAGATGCCTACATATCTTGGCACTTGTATGAGGTATATGAGTGTACTACTTACTTATAAATTATTTTTTTCTATCTCTACAGTCTTGACAGCCAATTCTACTCTTGATTAGGTACTGCAGAGTCTCCCAGACAATAATGTTGAGGTTGAAAAGGAGACAATTACAGCAGCATAGATGCAAATGCATAAACTGAAAAGTGGGTTGTTAATCTATTTGATTGCTCCCTAATGTTCTGCATCTTCACTTCTCAACCAGGTTGGCATCACGAATTCACAAATATTTTACTTTACTTGGAGAATTCTGAATTTCTAGTGATGGCTTATTTTTCACGCCTGCAATTATTCCTTAAATGTCTTTTCCTACTTATTTTATCAAAAGGCTTGTTCATTGTTATATGATGGAGATTTTACATACCTTATATATATATATATTATATATATATATATATATAATGCATTAGTCCTACTGTTTCGCTGAAAAAAGGATTTTACATGACATACCTTCCAATGATCTATGTGGTATTTAGTTATATCATCTGAATTTTAAAATCTTGAGGGAATCAGAACTGCTGTTTCCCCTGGTTTCATAGAGAAGCAAAGAAACTGCTGGTTCTAATTTGGACTACAGAAAATTTCCAACATAGAAGTACTGATTTTAGTGACAACTGACGAGCTATATCAAATGTTCAGAACAGAAACTTATAGTCATTCCGTTTCTTTCCTTTTACATTATAGAATAAGCCCTGTTCTTTTCTCCAACTAAAGTTGGATTAAATTTTGGATACTCGTGGCACGCTTTTCGAACTACTTAACGGTGCGTTTCGTGTGAAAACTTTCTATATGAAAGTTGCTCTAAATATCATATTAATCTATTTTCAAGTTTGTAATAATTAAAACTTAATTAATCACACGTTATTACAACCTCGTTTTGCGTGAAACACTTAATCTTCATCTTCATCTTCAGAACATTCAAACACCACCCTAGTTTCTCATTGCTTTTGGAACTGAGTTTATGCTTGCCATGCCAGAGTTCGCTAGTTGTGTAGCAGACAAAATCTCATGAATGTCATAAAAAAGGTCAAAATTTTGGAATAGCACCTTATTTTCGGAAGTCTCTTATTCCTTTTTTTTTTTTTAAAAAAAAACATCGTTTTATTGTTAGTCGGGTCTATAGTAAGTTCATCCCAGTGCACAAGTAAGTCTTCATATCATGAGGTACTGTATGTTGGCAATCCTTTGTTATGGTATGTAGAACTGAGATGGACATTAATGTGTAAATTGTACGGATTTACTCCATGCAGGCATGAACTATAAGTTGATTCATCCTTGTTAGTTACTACTTGCATATTCATTTGATCTCAGATTCCCAGTTGATGAATGCAGTATGCATTTTATTCTGTAATTATCTGAAGAAGTACAAATGTATAACAACAGTTGAGATGCCATTTCCAACTTTACTAGGGAGGTCAGACGAAAATAGGCTGGTGAAATTGTTATAATCTTGTCTAGAAATGTGAATATTGTATCGCTATGTATGCAGGGTTGAGTAGGGATATCTTCATCAGAAGTCAGAACCAAAGCAGTATGGAACCTTCTTGAACATGCGTCAAAAGGCAGTGCGTAGGAACATACCTACCATTGTTGTAAATTGTGCTAAGATGCGATTGCTGAACTTTTCAGCTGCTGTTATCTGGAAAAATTAACTGTGTACTCTTTAGACCGAATTGGAATTACTTTTTATTTTATTTTTTGTGAGGAAGAATTTGATTTATTTTGTCACCTTGGATGAAAATTAAGATTTTTGTGACACGCTTTTTAAACTGCTAAACGGTGCGTTTCGTACAAAAACTTTCTATATGAAGGTTGCTCTAAAATATCATATTAATTTATTTTTCAAGTTTATAATAATTAAAACTTAATTAATCATACGTTAATATCAGCTTGTTTTGCGTAAAAACTTAATCTTCATCTTCAGGGAGAAAGAACGCCTTACCTTAGTGTGTCAAGTATTGCCTTTCTGGCTGGCATTGTTTTCTATTATCTCTGTCCAAAATATAACTATTTGTTCAGATTTGTAATAATAGGGTGTGATTAATTCGGTTATATTTTGAGATGGAGGAAGTAGTGTTTATTGATCAGCCCATTGGGCTGTATTATCTTTAATCCAGGAATACGTTGGTCTTCTGACCCACTTGTAATTTGTCCTGGCTTCAAGCCATTGTAAGCCACTAGTTCTCTCATCTGTTTGCCTGTCTGGGTTGTCATGTAAGATGGGTTAGCCAAATGGCCCAGACGAAGAGGTGAAATGGTGAATTGACATATTGTGAACTAATGCCTTCTTTGGAATGGGTGAATTTTGCGGGGTTTTGAATAAAATAAACTAACGCCTTGTTTAGTTCCAAAGTTTTTCTTCAAACTCTTAACTTTTCTATCATATCAAAACTTTCCTACACACAAACTTCTAATTTTTCCGTCATATCGTTCTAATTTTAACCAAACTTTTAATTTTTTGTGTGAACTAAACACAGCCTAAACCCTGTGAAAACCCTGCAATTTTTTGCGTTCCATATAAGGTGCCCAAACTGATGCTCCAAGATTGAGCATGACAATAAGGAAAAGAAGGGCTTATTCACTTTATTGTCAAAGTAAATCTTACCATTTGTTAGTAAAGCTAAAGATTGACAATGCCCAATTTTAGCAAGGTTAAAGATGTGAAGGTGCTATTTGGTTTGATACCTTATCAAGTTTTGATGTAGTTTTGTGAGTGGAAGGTTCTAAATTATAAATTTTTGGTAGAATTGGTAAAGGCTGCAATGGTTATCTTGTTTAATTAGACCCTACTAAAATTTGACAACTGATAAGGTTGCAATGATAAAATCTTATTAATTTGTTACCCTACTAGAATTTGGGCATTTGGCAATGCCAAAAATATGATGGTTTATTTTGGCAATGAAGTGATAACCCGGAAATGCACTTCTATATTGCTAATAATGAGAAAAATACTCATCATTTTACAGTAACAGTGAGATTAGGCACCTAAACTCCCCTTAATCAAACTCTGAGATGGCCCATTCAACCATGCAAGAACAGTAATTTTGACGGCACATACATATCACCGGCATATACTAAACTAAACTCTTAGATCTCTTTGAACCGTCCTAAACGATTAAACCGTCAACATCTGAGCTCATTGTTCTTGGGGCTACGTGACACGTATCGATTCTTATTCTTAATATATCATTAGAAGCATGCCGTTGCAAATTAATATTAGTTACAATTAGAACTTGACCCAAATCAAACATTTGAGAGAATAACAGATATGCTTAATTTGGTCTCATGCTACTGACAGTGTTCATGGGTCGGCTGCGCACGCATCTTTCTTGCATATTTTAGTGACAAATTAAAACAGACACACTTTGGTCGGAATTTTACCAGTCAAAGATGCACCCATATGGATACTGCTAGATATCCTTGGATTAATTTCTGATCTAGTTTCAAACACAAATCAGTGTGCTAAGAAAGCATCAGAAAAGAAAAATACCATCAGAGAATCACTTGGGTTAAAGATTCTCCTAGCCGTCTAAGCCACATGGAAATGCAGTAGTAACAATAATAAAATCACAAAATGGAATCTTTCTCTCCATCTCAACCGTCCACTTGTCGCCGGCGCACGTGTCAGGCATCCATGCATCCATCTGGGTCACCTGCATTAGTACTGAACTACTGATCATGATCAGTTCTTCACATGGATTTCTGTTGGTCAAAGCAGCCCACAACATCTCCCCATGAAAAAAAATGAGAGATAGAAAAAAAGAAAAAAAACAAAGAGAAGCCAACATGGCATTGTGATCTTCTGCTCAAGATTTGGACAGAGGAATCATTTTTCTTTTGAACATGCTGTGCCATGCATGTAAAAAGAGCAGAGAGAAAAAAAAAAAGATATGTTTTGTGTGATGTTGCAATCGGACAGGGAGAATTCTTAGTATTGGAGCACTACCTCTGCCGCACTAGTTGTTTCTTGCACACCTAGAGTACTAGTACTCCATCCCTCTCTGCAAAATGTATTGACAATTTCAGTACTAGTGGAGCCAACACAGTGACAATTAATTTGAAACTTGCAAAATAACTAACTTAGAAAAAAAAATGGTGCATGGATATCTAACTGAGTTGACATCAGTATTTTACCAAAATTTTCAGCAAATAGAAGTAGTGTCCTTACTTGCTGGACTTGTTTTTATGCTTTTGGAATTGTTCACCAAGTTTTGCAACTTTCTTCATTAAGAGGTTTACACTACTGGCCTTTTGACTTTAGAAATATCGCAGCTATGTTTTTGAAACATTTTGGCCGTTTTATGCTATATTTGTTTCAGATGCTTCAAAAAATTTTGAAGCCAATGATATATAGGATGACATTTATTTGTTTAATTTATCTAGCTTTTTGGGAAAACTTTCATACATATTCAAATCACAGGCAAGAAAAAACATAACCTTTTCTAGATACTAAAATATATTTCAGAACACCAAAAGTTCAAATGATTAACTTATTTTGTTGTGAGTAAATTTGATGCAACAAGTTATTGCAACAGAGAAAGATATTGAGTGGTGTTTCTAACAAACAAAATTAATTACTGCAGAGTTTCTAGAGGCAGAATCTATTGTACAGTGTATATTAGGTTCAGTATGTGGTTTGAATCATAGTATAAGTTAGTGGTGTTAACTGGTTTGGTCTGATTAGACATTCTTACTGCCAACAAATCTTGTCAGCCAGCTTAGCTAGTACTCAGATTTTCTGTGAAATGACTCCCAATCATGATTTGCCTCTATGGCTCTGTCTTTTTGAGACCATGCATGCATTCTTGTCATGGTATATTCTTCCACTACTACTGGAGGACACAAATCTTGCTTGTGAGGTCTGTTCAGCATGATTATGTACATTAGAGGGCAATGCGACTTTGCTCCAACATCTCACAGTGATCACTCATATATGTGGTACCTGATAGGTTCTTGACTTTGAGCACACAAACTATATATGCTGTCATCTCTATCTGTATGCTAAGGTCTCCATGGTACAATGATATTGCATGCCCCACTTCTTCCATATATGCTATGGTCATAGCCTGTCATTAATTTGAGTGTGTGATGTTTAGTGTGTCATCATCAATCCCATCCATAGCATCCATTTTGTTCTTGATAAGTTCATCAATCTTGGTGTAAGCATATATCCCAATCCAACGTGTCGTTTTCTCGTGCATCTAACTAAATTATGATTAGCTGATACAAAGATTAATTTGAGATGACATCAAATAAGATATATCTCTGAAGAAATGCAAATCAGGTATAGTGGAGAAGGCACCACTGCTGGTTCCTCTTTCAAGCCCACCAGATTGGAAATCAATGCTTGGGATTAACTTATGAAGAAATCATCATTTGCTGCACCTAGTAAAGTGACATTTTTCTAGGTTCTTAAAGAAATTACCTCTTGATTTACATTACATTAGGGAGAATACTGGGAGGTACTAGAAAATTAATCTAAAAAGTGTGGTACCTCCTCAAGGCTAGAGTACAAAGAGCTAGTAAAATAATTTACCTAGCCGCTTAATCTCAGCACATGAAAACTGTAACTAGCTAGTTGTAGCATGAACTGCTGCTATTCCATTCTACGAAATAAAAGGCCTGTTGGGGCAGGCCTTAATTCTCTAAAAAGGACTAGTTGAAATTCCCTAATTGTTTCCGCAAGAAACATACTTTCCTGACGGTAAAAACATAGCCACAAAGAATGGTTGTGATCAATAAGAAGCACAAATTTTTTCATGATCTTGCTATAGTTAAACAATCCTCCTATAATTCATCGAACTCAAGAATCGCGATAATGTATAGAAGTTCTTTGTAACGCTGTAAAGTTTCCTTAACTCTTTGTGTAGCTTCATAATGTTTATTCCAAGCGATCCAAGGTTGTAACATAGTTGTGGTTGAATCTAAAGGATCTAGGATAATCAAATATCCTTGGAAGCAAATCCTATGGTAAGCATGGCAGTAGAATCCAAATCTGCAAATGTTGTGGCAGGAACAGGGTCGATCAAATCGTTCATAGGTACATAAACTGCTTGATTTGCTTTTGACTCTGAATAATGGTGAAAATGATCTTTACATTAGTAGTATAGAACGCATGGACGAAAAAAAAGAACAGATAAAGTTCATAGAGCTTGCATAAGCACTGAAAGGATCTCATTTTTACAGAGATGTAATATGCATACAAATACCTACTATTTTTCCTTCTCAGATGCAAATACCTTCTAGCTACGCTTTTATTTGCACTACCAGGTTTTTAACTAAACTGTGCGTGTTATACATGTGTTAAATCTTTCATGAACCAGGTCGAGTTTGAAGTTTGAACAAAATCTTTTGTTGGATTTGTGTCACGCCTAGAACCGTTAATTTATTTGCCCTAGGTTTAGAGACTTTGAACATGAATGCGATGCAAACTGAGCTCATTTTTTCTGCACAGAGATCTAGTATAGATCTATGTTCTTTGCCATTAAATTATCTCATATTTGTTTGCCAAGCTCACATTGAGTTAATTGTATCTTGCAGAGATTTTGTACATTTCCCCATTAGGGAAAGAGGGAATGACCACCAAGCACATGAGAATCCTACCAAGTGCAACATTGACCAACTTAGAAAACACTCTACTAAAATCAAAGACCACAGGTTCATTACGAATACCAGATGATTTGGGCTTATCCACAATAAACAAACACAAATTAATTAGCTACTATATACTTAATGTGACTATATAATATGAATGGCTATGCTTATCCTGCATGTGATGCACCTAGGAGTAGTTGTTATTTGCTGAACAAGATGAAAAATATATGCATTTTGTTTCCATATCCAGACTTGCAATCTCTCAAAACGGCGCAGTGTCTTTCACTTAATATGTCACACACCAGAGAGTACATATCGATTTGTGAATCCAAACAAATAAAATGTAAGAAAAGAAGTACATGCAATTGTTTCAAAGCTCATGGGGTCATGAGGCTACCACATGACAAACCTCCATATATAATCTGACTGAGATTCTCAGGCACTCAGGCCTTCATATGGCCTGAAAATAAACTAAGTATAATTAGTCTAGTGTCAGCGCCGAATTCGAACTAAGCTAATTTTGTGTCAGGCTTAGTGGTTAAAATAATCCAAGAACCGCAGAACAATAGTGGTTAACTCATAATTAAGGGAAAATTGCCTGTAAATAATGAGGGCATATTTAATAGCTATCACATGGTAGTTAAACCGTTACAACCGACCAAAAAAACAGTTGGTATGAGGTCAAGCTCCTTGGGGAAAGAGACAATTTTCCAGCAGTCAAGCTAAGCTAGGCTAGTAGTCTCATCTCACATCCATCAAATGAACTACTTAATTAAGGACTTAATTATATGATTAAAATGGAAGAGAGAGAAAACAAGCAGCCGCTCGTTTGGGATTGATGGATAGATATATAGGCAACTTACAAGCATGATCAGTACACCATGGATATGAAAGGCCTGGTCACTAGTATATTTGGGGGAGGCTCTACTTACATGTTTGAGATTGGGTTTGTGACCTGCGTGAATGTGCTCCAAATAAAATGATTCTTGGGAATCCGTGACGCCATGTGATCGATATAGATGTTGTGTTAAGTTGTGCTCAAACGGCTAACGACTCAAATTTTTATCCTTATTTGATTAAGAGAGTACCCTTTGGTACTTAATTTTATATTTAGGTTTCAAAAAATAGAAATGTAACTGTATTGTGTGAGTGAAACTGCAACATCAAATCTGTTGAATTTAATATGACTAAGAAAACCCTTTGTCTTTGGCAAACTTGCTCCTATATTTTTTTATTGCTAGAAAAATACCCGTGTCTTACAACGGGCGAAGGCTATTTTAATCTTATTATTGTTGTATGGTTTAGCTAAGGTAAAATTTTACTGTAGGAATTCGCTTGGATATAATTCTTTTACAAAATCATAAGCTGCAATTAGGGGTCCGATGGTCTCAAGTTAGCATGCAAGTTTTTTAAACAGATTCTTATACGACTTATTCTTGTATTTCTAAAAACGAACAAAATTAAAAACCAACTCAAACACGGATGTGTATTTCCAAAAGCGATTGAACTTAAAAACTGATTCAAACACGGATGACGTACCAAAAGTACCAACAAAAATATCTTTAATTTTTATATGTAGATACTTGCTCCTAATTAAGCTAAGCTAGGCTAGTAGTCTCATCTCTCTCGCCTAATTTATTTATTTTTCTGAATTTTGCACATCACAAAAAAATTAACATAATTATAACTGATAATGGCATAATAATTAGTTAAATATGCTCATAAATGATCAATTACAATGATCAACGCTTGCTGAAAGCAACTAACATTTATTTGTAGTAAAAAAATATCTAACATATTGTGTACAATTATTTTAGATAAATATATTAGTCAAATGGATGATATAAGCTTGTAATTGGGTTTTGTGAAACATTTTACCACAAAATTGGATTTCATCAAACAAATTGCAGAACCTGAGGCTTTTGCGTTAAGTATGCCCCAAAACCTCAAGTTTTGTAAATATACTCATTTGCTTGGGGTATGAAATTCATGAAGCTTGGTCTATCAGTGACCGCTGAGTTTCTTTGGTTTCCAAAAATACGGAACCATGAGTACAAAGGCTTATGGAGGGACATGTATGTACACAGTTTTTCCATTTAAGTTAGGGTTAATTGGATCCATGCCATTGCAAATATGTTGATTTACAAAAATACCATTACTATTCACGATATCTGCCAAAATCTCCGTTAGCCCCAAACTGCATGTGGGGCCTAGCTGTCAGTTCCTTCACCTTCCTTTCCTCTCTTCTCTTTCCCCTACCTCTCTCCACTCTCTCCCCGACTCTCAACATCCTCCACCACCGGAGGGCTCAGGGTTCGCCACCGTCGTTGACCTCCTCCGTGGCGGAGGGCTCGGGAGCCACCGCTGCCGATGTCGTCAAACCTCCACAGCGGGAAGGCTCGGGAGCCACTGTCATCACTATTGTCGACTTCAACTCCATCCGTGGCGGGAGGGCTCGGGAGCCGCCGCCGTCTTCGACCCTATCCACGGCCGGGGGGCTCGGCCACCGCCACCATCGCCGTCTTCGACCCCATCTGCGGCAGCGGGTGACTTCGAGGTTGCTGAAGCTGCATGGAAGCTGACTAGTGAGGGAAACGGCGCGATGCGTGCTAGCATGGTGCGGCGCCCTGTCCGCGTAGCGGGGCCATGAGCGGAGCGGTTGGGGCAGTGGCAGCACGCAGTTGGCGTGTGGCGAGGTCCGATGGACGTAGGTGCTGCCGCTGCTACTGTTGGTGGTGGTGGTTGGCATCGGTGTCGGGATGGAGAAGCCAAGATGGTTGACAGGTATAACGGGGCGATGACAGAAAACGTGACGACAATGATATTGTTTCGATTTTTATAAAATTCCAGTGGCACACAACAGATATCATGAATTATAGTGATATTTTTCTGAATCGGTATATTTGTAGTGGTATGCTCCCCCCGCCACCCCCCCCATACGCACACAAATAATAAATATTGCATTTGGCGTGTTGTATGAAATGAGATCAATTTTGCAAATGTTTCCTCAGCCAAGTATTATTATGCAGTGTACGTTGAACATATATTTTTTGTGGTGAAAATGGACAAGTTCTAATCAATGACTACCATTTTTTCAACTGCAGAAAACAGAGAATGACTAATTAGAAACTAGGTGATCTAACTACGTACAGTATATATATCAGAAAATTGATGATATTAGCCGAATTAAAAATACCCTTGAAATTAGTCAAAGAATAAATAATAATGCCTCCTAGAATCTGAACTACCCAAAAAACATTCCAATGATCAGACACTAGAGCACTACTAGCTCCTTTGCTACCAACTAAAAATCTCATAAAGGTGAATGTTTGTAGTATATAATAAATCTTTAAGTTTAGGATCCGATGGGCTTGAATAGATCATATATATACGAGCTAGCTATAATATATGCATGGCGTATGACCCAATTGTGACCTATTTTCAAACCAAGTTGTTGGATGCATGATAGCCATTGGATATCTTGGTTATGATGATCCTACAAAAGTTTCTGCCATGTTCTATATGCATGATATGCAATTAGCTGTGCTTGACTCAATTATTTGTACATGCTAATTATTGGCCGTATTACGTTAGAAGATCACATGGGCGTACGTCAAATGCTCAATGCAAGAGCTATCAATTATATGTTTTGAGTATTTAGCCAACTGAGGAGTAGTTGAATGGTTCTTTTGTTTTTGTAGAAATTATAATTGGGAAAGGACTAGTTGATCTGGAAGAGATAGAAGCTTAGCTATATACTTGTCCATGCATGACTCAGATGATAAGCATATGGCTGCAAGCAAGGTTGTCAGGGTCGGGATACTAGGTAGTATGTTTTGCTCAAAGTATAATCGTATCGTATGATCGTATCGTAGTATCGGGAATACTTAGAGATTTTCTTTTTTTAAGTTTAATTAATATTTATATAATTAATATAATAAGCCATTCTAATAAAAAAATATAGTAATGTAATGTCATGCAAATAGAGACATTATCAAGAGAAACCACGTGTGGTTTTGATATATTTAACTTGATTTTATAAAAATTTGAGCATCATTTATTTATATTTATTTTCAAACCATGTTATTTAAATAATATTTGGTTGTAGTATATCTGTAGGGATCGTAGAATCAGGATACCATCAAGATTTCGTAGACTCGTGTAGTAATGAATAGTAGGATCGAGATACTATAAAAATTAGGATACTAGGTGGGATCGGTATCGTTTCGCTTGGAGGATCGTAGTATCATAAAGATACTAGGATACGTATCGGGATACTGACAACCTGGCTGCAAAGTGATTGGCTTCATGCATAGATGTACACACATGGATTTGGAATTAAATACTGACACTTTCCCATTACCAATGCTTTCCAGGCAAAAAAAACTAATCTCTAGTGAAACTTGTTAAGACTTCGCCCACTGAAATAAGGGAACCCGCCATATGGGCATTCCCAAGTGATACTTGTACATACAATTCATGAATAGGAAAGCACCATTAATAGTAACTCTACCATCAGAATTCAAATTCTAGTTTGCATAAACATTGTTGTGTTGTGTATTTCTAGTTGGTGTAGAGGCTGGAAGTAATACCTTCATGATGTAAAAAATTGACTTCAATATCGATGGTTTGCCCAATACCTAATTAAATCATGAATTAGGTATTTACTCTAATTTATACCCAGAAATGATGGTTATTACAATGTGGCATTAATAACATCTATATTGTTAGCATGCTTGATGACAAGTTGGTTATAGTAGGGAGATGGTATGGATAAGGTCTCTCATTTTCCCAAGGTCAAAGCATGGAGAGCTGCCTTAAGCATCACAGAAAGCCATCTCACTATCAGCAGGTTCCTTATATATTATGTGATTAGTCATCTCCTTGCATTTGAGTAGCTTTATGGAGAAGCATATGTATGCCAGTCTGTGGTGATGTGGACATACATGCTTCATGTTGTTTTTGCTGATGCACAACTCCGTTCTACGTCCATGTAATCGCTGATAAACAACTCTGTTTCACACCACGCATAATACAATATCATTCTCTATTTGATTTCTCTCTCGAAACACATCACATACACAGACGTTCAAAGTATCATATGCATACAAACTTAGGATGCACACTTTATACCACACAACTAACAATTGTCACAAAAAATTCTAAAAAAGATGTATATACACTTTAAATAGTATTACATATATCTGTAAATCTTAGTTTCAAATTCATTTATTTCAAATTAAAAAAAGAAAAAGTTTGACAGTTTAAGAGTATATATATGGGGTGAAAATGGGACAGGTATTTCCGATTGCCCGCTTGACCTGAGGCTCGCAGGAGGAATATGGGAAGAAAAAAAAGATACCTGCTGAATCGTTGGAAAAATATGGTTTAGGATACGAGAAGACATGTATCCGTCCGTATGTCCCCTATTATAAAATATTATAAAAGTTTTATATAATCCACCTAAAAACATGATAAAAATTGGTAATCACTATTTTACGTGCTCACAGGTAATATTGTACTATTTTTTCTTGATGTATCTTTTTAAATACTTTAATTACCTTATTATATTTAATATCGATGAATTAGAGATACAATATAGCATATCCGTTCTCGAATCCGATTCGAAGGAAATAATATGGGATAGGATACGGGATGAGTGATATATATATGTTATCCGGCACTACCTGTACCCGGCTCCGAATTTAAAAGAAAATACGGGTTAGGATATGGGGAATATCATACCTCTAAGTATATAGTTGCCAGAATTTTGTCTTTTTTATAGCTCAAATATAATGAATTTGATTATGTAGACTTGCATATGGGCGTAGTACTATTATTAGTAAGTGTTTATATTTTTTATATATTTTTAATAAAAACTTAGTTGGTGTGCACGAAATGTACACTGTAAGCTTTTGTGCATAGGTGTGCATTCCCTATATACAATGCTAGTTTTATGGCCGTCATAGGAGTTGTTCATTACAACAATATCATTACCAAAAACTATTATCAATTCTTGAAAATATGTACACATTTTTTCATCATAAACGATCCAATGCATCATAGAGATATTTGAAACACAACAACGACTTTCTTCCCAATATGGTGATGGGGACATCCTTGTACACATATAGTTAGCATTACTCTATTTTGTGAATGACCCTACTCTAATTATGTGTAGAGTATATATATTCAATAATCAAACTTTTTCTCCCCTATGCCCCACGGAATATTGAGCAAGGCTTAAACAAATCCCTCTACATAAAGTTTCTGGGATTAGCTTCTCATAAACAAACATAGAATGCATATCACGAAGTCCCTAAAGAAATCATTTGTAGTGATTGCATGCAAAGCACCCTCCTTTTCGAGCTTGGCTATGAAAAGGCTCCAAATTAGTGCGTTGTTAATGCAAAAGGGCTCTTTCATCGGTGATTACACTTTTGAGCTATCCCATAGCCATGCTAGGGCAAGCACGTAGCAAGTGCCATCTATCCATGAAGGGAATAGAAGCTCATCCATCTCTACTTGGACGGTGACGAGCATATATAGTTTGAAAAAAACAGTTGCTATATATGCATATACTAATTTAGAGCAGTATCTTTCATCCTTACATCACACATATTCTCTTTGCAATTCCTATATGAGTATTATGAAATTATAAGATAGTTGAGCCAAACTCCATGCATGAAACGTGGCTTAGGTTTTTCTATGCATTTTAAAACTAAATGCATATTTAATCCTATGAACTTCACTTTGCACTTAGCTGTGGCATACTGCATAGTTCACCTTAAATTAATTTGTGCAATAATATTTTGCACATATGATAACGAATTAGGGAAAGTTTTATAAAATGACGGTCAATATTTCTAATTTACAATTTAGGCGCTGTTGTTATAAAGGAATACAATAGAAAGATTTTTTTTTTCAGAAAACTTTTTTTTGAAGGGTGGAGCAAATAATTCATTTCAATTATCTGAATGAACAAGCTAAAGGGAACAGTGTATTTCTTATTTATTTGATGCGATGGAATTTCATGGTCTCCACAAGGTGAACTTTAATTTTTTTTTCATACATTTATAATACATTATATTTAATATATACTAAAATATTACATAATGGTGCTTAATTAAAAAATGAGTAACCTAGCTACTTCTAATATAGTTTCATGTAGCCAATTTAGATTATTTTAGGGCTGCGTTTGATTCTGTTGCTAGGAGGAGCTACTTACTCGTTTATCGTGACACATTTTTTTGCGAAACTTTCTTTATACTCAATTAATCGTCGCTACGCTAATCACTCATCTTATTTTGCACGCCGCAATCAATGTAGCCTATCCTCTGATTCAAATGGAACCTTAATCATATTAATTGAATTGGCTTTAAATTATGAAAGATTGGAGTAGGGAATATTAGGAGATCAGATAAAATGACAAATATGGAGGTTCATGGTACATCTGATCGATATATACAACACTAAACAATATATAGATTGGTTGCTACGGTACTGTCAATCAATATAGTCTCTCGTGTGCATTTCCAGTCAAACAAACAAAATGAAATGCATTGTTGATGCTGATCTACACGTACTATGAATTTAATTTCTTCAATAATTATTATGGAGGTTCCGGCTGGTTTAATCTACCTAAGTATACCCACCTTGGAACCATACATGGACCTAGTTACCTACTCCCTCCATCCCAAAATGTTTGACGGCGTTGACTTTTTAAAAACTATTTACCGTTTGTTTATTCAAAAATTTAAGTAATTATTAATCTCTTTTCCTATCATTTGATTTATTGTTAAATATAGTTTTATGTATACAATAAGTTTTACACATTTCACAAAAGTTTTTATAAGACGAACGGTCAAACATGTTTAAAAAAGTCAACGGTGTCAAACATTTAGGGGAAGGAGGTAGTATCTTGGAATCAACGCACAAATGATTTTTTGTAATGATGTTCCCAAGTATAGAAACTTTTCATCCATGGAGTGTAAGAAATTTCTATCCGTATAGGTCGGCGATTCTGGACAATCATGCGAGTGGCCGCTTCCCAGATAATTATTAAGAGCGATAGCCTTTTAGCGCGTGCCCTATACTCTCGTTAACGCCGCTAAACCTAGCTAAAGCTAGGGGTTTGATATTAGTTTATAATTAACCTCCAGCACAAGCTTTAGAGAGCACCCGCAATGGTAAGTAAGGTGCTATCTATAAAACATTTACATCTCAGCAATAGATAGATTATAGTAAACCACTCAATGGATGTCTACATGGGTAATCTAATAGCTCTCTAATGCATTGCCTCGTTTTTCTCATAGACTATCTCAGGTTAGTAGAAAGCTTTACTCTCTCTTTCATTTAATCTCTTCCAAGTAGAAAAATATGCTGACATGGACTCTTGTAGAGAGCCTATAGATAACCATTGTGGGTGCCCTAGGCTAGCTCAAAGGCTGGTGATCAAGAGAGAACACGACTTCCGAGGGCGGTAACGACCACGGCGATGAGCTAGCTATGTGGTACATTGTGCACCATGGCAGTACACAAGCTTTTTCTTGTTTAAGCAGTGGATTTCCTTGGGCATGGCAGAGGCAGATGGAGGACACCACAGCTATAGCTCTTGTGAGAGCTCACTTTTCCATGGCTGGGATTAATTTCTTGGAGATCACAAGCTCATTAGTTGTAAGAGTGCCCAAACTAATTAAGTGTTAATTTTTGCATCAAGTTGGCCATTGCGTCATGGGTGAGGTGTCTTGGAAGGGTTATAAAAATGTCCATGCCATTGGCGAAGCTAAGCTCCTACGTGTTTCTTCTTATTCTAGGTTTTGCCAAATTAAAGGGTTAGCCCTTGGTGCATGGGTCGGTGGCTCCCCTAGAAGAGCTAAAACAAATTAACTGTGAATGATATCCTTTGGGGTTATCAAAAGGAGTGTGGATTTAGGGAAACAAGGCCTCTTGCACATGCTACCCGCCTCTCTTATGCTAGCACAATGGCATGAAATTAGTTGCAAACGCATGCTTGGCTAATATTGTTTTATCCCATGCAAAATGGATCTCTATATGCAATGGCCCATGCATGCATATACACTTGATGTAATTATCTATTTATATAGTACATCTACCCTTCTCCTTTCCCTAAAAGTACAAGCTACATATGATTAACAAAGTGGCAAATTAATCAACCAAATAGAGGCTAGGAGATGTAACCACTCGATTCAGTCAATCGCATCCCTTGTGTATTTTAGGCGCAAAAGGCGTCTAAACGTTTTGACATTTTGGTTATTATATATAATCTGTCAATGATATGTCCATGTATATGGGACCCCTATCTATCTCTCTCCCTTCTCTCTCTCAATGGAAATTAAGCATATATGGGTTCATGCAAGTTCATGCATGAGCATGAACCACCACTAGATCTAACCAGAGGCTAGAAGTTGACAGGGGTGTCCGCAAAGATCTTCGGGCGCAC
>CM020179.1:11789400-11826946 GCA_009805545.1 Oryza longistaminata | reverse complement strand
TGAGCAAACAAGATAGAGTTACAGTCCCCCTCCCATCTACATATGGTAAAAAAATTTAGTCGGGTCTTTATGGGGTCTCTCATAGTCTTCACGCTAGTAGTGGGGCTCGAGACCCCGCCGTCCCCATGCTGGATCACCCCTGCTCGTACTTATTAATTTGATGTGATAAATTACACTATACGCCGTGTTTAGTTCCAAAATAATTCTTCAAACTTCCAACTTTTCCATCACATCAAAACTTTCCTACACACAAACTTCTAATTTTTCCGTCATATCGTTCTAATTTCAACCAAACTTTTAAATTTTTGTGTGAACTAAACACAGCCTAAACTCTGTGAAAACCCTGCAATTTTTTGCGTTCCATATAAGGTGCCCAAACTGATGCTCCAAGATTGAGCATGACAATAAGGAAAAGAAGGGCTTATTCACTTTATTGTCAAAGTAAATCTTACCATTTGTTAGTAAAGCTAAAGATTGACAATGCCCAATTTTAGCAAGGTTAAAGATGTGAAGGTGCTATTTGGTTTGATACCTTATCAAGTTTTGATGTAGTTTTGTGAGTGGAAGGTTCTAAAATTATAAATTTTTGGTAGAATTGGTAAAGGCTGCAATGGTTATCTTGTTTAATTAGACCCTACTAAAATTTGACAACTGATAAGGTTGCAATGATAAAATCTTATTAATTTGTTACCCTACTAGAATTTGGGCATTTGGCAATGCCAAAATATGATGGTTTATTTTGGCAATGAAGTGATAACCCGGAAATGCACTTCTATATTGCTAATAATGAGAAAAATACTCATCATTTTACAGTAACAGTGAGATTAGGCACCTAAACTCCCCTTAATCAAACTCTGAGATGGCCCATTCAACCATGCAAGAACAGTAATTTTGACGGCACATACATATCACCGGCATATACTAAACTAAACTCTTAGATCTCTTTGAACCGTCCTAAACGATTAAACCGTCAACATCTGAGCTCATTGTTCTTGGGGCTACGTGACACGTATCGATTCTTATTCTTAATATATCATTAGAAGCATGCCGTTGCAAATTAATATTAGTTACAATTAGAACTTGACCCAAATCAAACATTTGAGAGAATAACAGATATGCTTAATTTGGTCTCATGCTACTGACAGTGTTCATGGGTCGGCTGCGCACGCATCATTTTCTTGCATAGTTTTAGTGAACAAATTAAAACAGACACACTTTGGTCGGAATTTTACCAGTCAAAGATGCACCCATATGGATACTGCTAGATATCCTTGGATTAATTTCTGATCTAGTTTCAAACACAAATCAGTGTGCTAAGAAAGCATCAGAAAAGAAAAATACCATCAGAGAATCACTTGGGTTAAAGATTCTCCTAGCCGTCTAAGCCACATGGAAATGCAGTAGTAACAATAATAAAATCACAAAATGGAATCTTTCTCTCCATCTCAACCGTCCACTTGTCGCCGGCGCACGTGTCAGGCATCCATGCATCCATCTGGGTCACCTGCATTAGTACTGAACTACTGATCATGATCAGTTCTTCACATGGATTTCTGTTGGTCAAAGCAAGCCACCAACATCTCCCCCATGAAAAAAAATGAGAGATAGAAAAAAGAAAAAAAAAACAAAGAGAAGCCAACATGGCATTGTGATCTTCTGCTCAAGATTTGGACAGAGGAATCATTTTTCTTTTGAACATGCTGTGCCCATGCCATGTAAAAAGAGCAGGAGAGAAAAAAAAGAGATATGTTTTGTGTGATGTTGCAATCGGGACAGGGAGAATTCTTAGTATTGGAGCACTACCTCTGCCGCACTAGTTGTTTCTTGCACACCTAGAGTACTAGTACTCCATCCCTCTCTGCAAAATGTATTGACAATTTCAGTACTAGTGGAGCCAACAACAGTGACAATTAATTTGAAACTTGCAAAAATAACTAACTTAGAAAAAAAAATGGTGCATGGTATATCTAACTGAGATTGACATCAGTATTTTACCAAAATTTTCAGACAATTAATAGAAGTAGTGTCCTTACTTGCTGGACTTGTTTTTATGCTTTTGGAATTGTTCACCAAGTTTTGCAACTTTCTTCATTAAGAGGTTTACACTACTGGCCTTTTGACTTTAGAAATATCGCAGCTATGTTTTTGAAACATTTTGGCCGTTTTTATGCTATATTTGTTTCAGATGCTTCAAAAAATTTTGAAGACCAATGATATATAGGATGACATTTATTTGTTTAATTTATCTAGCTTTTTGGTGAAAACTTTCATACATATTCAAATCACAGGCAAGAAAAAACATAACCTTTTCTAGATACTAAAATATATGTTCAGAACACCAAAAGTTCAAATGATTAACTTATTTTGTTGTGAGTAAATTTGATGCAACAAGTTATTGCAACAGAGAAAGATATTGAGTGGTGTTTCTAACAAACAAAATTAATTACTGCAGAGTTTCTAGAGGCAGAATCTATTGTACAGTGTATATTAGGTTCAGTATGTGGTTTGAATCATAGTATAAGTTAGTGGTGTTAACTGGTTTGGTCTGATTAGACATTCTTACTGCCAACAAATCTTGTCAGCCAGCTTAGCTAGTACTCAGATTTTCTGTGAAATGACTCCCAATCATGATTTGCCTCTATGGCTCTGTCTTTTTGAGACCATGCATGCATTCTTGTCATGGTATATTCTTCCACTACTACTGGAGGACACAAATCTTGCTTGTGAGGTCTGTTCAGCATGATTATGTACATTAGAGGGCAATGCGACTTTGCTCCAACATCTCACAGTGATCACTCATATATGTGGTACCTGATAGGTTCTTGACTTTGAGCACACAAACTATATATGCTGTCATCTCTATCTGTATGCTAAGGTCTCCATGGTACAATGATATTGCATGCCCCACTTCTTCCATATATGCTATGGTCATAGCCTGTCATTAATTTGAGTGTGTGGTGTTTAGTGTGTCATCATCAATCCCATCCATAGCATCCATTTTGTTCTTGATAAGTTCATCAATCTTGGTGTAAGCATATATCCCAATCCAACGTGTCGTTTTCTCGTGCATCTAACTAAATTATGATTAGCTGATACAAAGATTAATTTGAGATGACATCAAATAAGATATATCTCTGAAGAAATGCAAATCAGGTATAGTGGAGAAGGCACCACTGCTGGTTCCCTCTTTCAAGCCCACCAGATTGGAAATCAATGCTTGGGATTAACTTATGAAGAAATCATCATTTTGCTGCACCTAGTAAAGTGACATTTTTCTAGGTTCTTAAAGAAATTACCTCTTGATTTACATTACATTAGGGAAATACTGGGAGGTACTAGAAATTAATCTAAAAAGTGTGGTACCTCCTCAAGGCTAGAGTACAAAGAGCTAGTAAAATAATTTACCTAGCCGCTTAATCTCAGCACATGAAAACTGTAACTAGCTAGTTGTAGCATGTACTGCTGCTATTCCATTCTACGAAATAAAAGGCCTGTTGGGGCAGGCCTTAATTCTCTAAAAAGGACTAGTTGAAATTCCCTAATTGTTTCCGCAAGAAAACATACTTTCCTGACGGTAAAAACATAGCCACAAAGAATGGTTGTGATCAATAAGAAGCACAAATTTTTTCATGATCTTGCTATAGTTAAACAATCCTCCTATAATTCATCGAACTCAAGAATCGCGATAATGTATAGAAGTTCTTTGTAACGCTGTAAAGTTTCCTTAACTCTTTGTGTAGCTTCATAATGTTTATTCCAAGCGATCCAAGGTTGTAACATAGTTGTGGTTGAATCTAAAGGATCTAGGATAATCAAATATCCTTGGAAGCAAATCCTATGGTAAGCATGGCAGTAGAATCCAAATCTGCAAATGTTGTGGCAGGAACAGGGTCGATCAAATCGTTCATAGATACATAAACTGCTTGATTTGCTTTTGACTCTGAATAATGGTGAAATGATCTTTACATTAGTAGTATAGAACGCATGGACGAAAAAAAAGAACAGATAAAGTTCATAGAGCTTGCATAAGCACTGAAAGGATCTCATTTTTACAGAGATGTAATATGCATACAAATACCTACTATTTTTCCTTCTCAGATGCAAATACCTTCTAGCTACGCTTTTATTTGCACTACCAGGTTTTTAACTAAACTGTGCGTGTATACATGTGTTAAATCTTTCATGAACCAGGTCGAGTTTGAAGTTTGAACAAAATCTTTTGTTGGATTTGTGTCACGCCTAGAACCGTTAATTTATTTGCCCTAGGTTTAGAGACTTTGAACATGAATGCGATGCAAACTGAGCTCATTTTTTCTGCACAGAGATCTAGTATAGATCTATGTTCTTTGCCATTAAATTATCTCATATTTGTTTGCCAAGCTCACATTGAGTTAATTTGTATCTTGCAGAGATTTTGTACATTTCCCCATTAGGGAAAGAGGGAATGAACCCAAGCACATGAGAATCCTACCAAGTGCAACATTGACCAACTTAGAAAACACTCTACTAAAATCAAAGACCACAGGTTCATTACGAATACCAGATGATTTGGGCTTATCCACAATAAACAAACACAAATTAATTAGCTACTATATACTTAATGTGACTATATAATATGAATGGCTATGCTTATCCTGCATGTGATGCACCTAGGAGTAGTTGTTATTTGCTAGAACAAGATGAAAAATATATGCATTTTTGTTTCCATATCCAGACTTGCAATCTCTCAAAACGGCGCAGTGTCTTTCACTTAATATGTCACACACCAGAGAGTACATATCGATTTGTGAATCCAAACAAATAAAATGTAAGAAAAGAAGTACATGCAATTGTTTCAAAGCTCATGGGGTCATGAGGCTACCACATGACAAACCTCCATATATAATCTGACTGAGATTCTCAGGCACTCAGGCCTTCATATGGCCTGAAAATAAACTAAGTATAATTAGTCTAGTGTCAGCGCCGAATTCGAACTAAGCTAATTTTGTGTCAGGCTTAGTGGTTAAAATAATCCAAGAACCGCAGAACAATAGTGGTTAACTCATAATTAAGGGGAAAATTGCCTGTAAAATAATGAGGGCATATTTAATAGCTATCACATGGTAGTTAAACCGTTACAACCGACCAAAAAAACAGTTGGTATGAGGTCAAGCTCCTTGGGGAAAGAGACAATTTTCCAGCAGTCAAGCTAAGCTAGGCTAGTAGTCTCATCTCACATCCATCAAATGAACTACTTAATTAAGGACTTAATTATATGATTAAAATGGAAGAGAAGAGAAAACAAGCAGCCGCTCGTTTGGGATTGATGGATAGATATATAGGCAACTTACAAGCATGATCAGTACACCATGGATATGAAAGGCCTGGTCACTAGTATATTTGGGGGAGGCTCTACTTACATGTTTGAGATTGGGGTTTGTGACCTGCGTGAATGTGCTCCAAATAAAATGATTCTTGGGAATCCGTGACGCCATGTGATCGATATAGATGTTGGTGTTAAGTTGTGCTCAAACGGCTAACGACTCAAATTTTTATCCTTATTTTGATTAAGAGAGTACCCTTTGGTACTTAATTTTATATTTAGAGTTTCAAAAAATAGAAATGTAACTGTATTGTGTGAGTGAAACTGCAACATCAAATCTGTTGAATTTATATGACTAAGAAAAACCCTTTGTCTTTGGCAAACTTGCTCCTATATTTTTTTATTGCTAGAAAAATACCCGTGTCTTACAACGGGCGAAGGCTATTTTAATCTTATTATTGTTGTATGGTTTAGCTAAGGTAAAATTTACTGTAGGAATTCGCTTGGATATAATTCTTTTTACAAAATCATAAGCTGCAATTAGGGGTCCGATGGTCTCAAGTTAGCATGCAAGTTTTTTAAACAGATTTCTTATACGACTTATTCTGTATTTCTAAAAACGAACAAAATTAAAAACCAACTCAAACACGGATGTGTATTTCCAAAAGCGATTGAACTTAAAAACTGATTCAAACACGGATGACGTACCAAAAGTACCAACAAAAATATCTTTAATTTTTATAATAGTAGATACTTGCTCCTAATTAAGCTAAGCTAGGCTAGTAGTCTCATCTCTCTCGCCTAATTTATTTATTTTTCTGAATTTTGCACATCACAAAAATTAACATAATTATAACTGATAATGGCATAATAATTAGTTAAATATGCTCATAAATGATCAATTACAATGATCAACGCTTGCTGAAAAGCAACTAACATTTATTTGTAGTAAAAAATATCTAACATATTGTGTACAATTATTTTAGATAAATATATTAGTCAAATGGATGATATAAGCTTGTAATTGGGGTTTTGTGAAACATTTTACCACAAAATTGGGATTTCATCAAACAAATTGCAGAACCTGAGGCTTTTGCGTTAAGTATGCCCCAAAACCTCAAGTTTTGTAAAATATACTCATTTGCTTGGGGTATGAAATTCATGAAGCTTGGTCTATCAGTGACCGCTGAGTTTCTTTGGTTTCCAAAAATACGGAACCATGAGTACAAAGGCTTATGGAGGGGACATGTATGTACACAGTTTTTCCATTTAAGTTAGGGTTAATTGGATCCATGCCATTGCAAATATGTTGATTTACAAAAATACCATTACTATTCACGATATCTGCCAAAATCTCTGTTAGCCCCAACTGCATGTGGGGCCTAGCTGTCAGTTCCTTCACCTTCCTTTCCTCTCTTCTCTTTCCCCTACCTCTCTCCACTCTCTCCCCGACTCTCAACATCCTCCACCACCTTGAGGGCTCAGGGTTCGCCACTGTCGTTGACCTCCTCCGTGGCGGGAGGGCTCGGGAGCCACCGCTGCCGATGTCGTCAACCTCCACAGCGGGAAGGCTCGGGAGCCACTGTCATCATTATTGTCGACTTCAACTCCATCCGTGGCGGGAGGGCTCGGGAGCCGCCGCCGTCTTCGACCCTATCCACGGCCGGGGGGCTCGGCCACCGCCACCGTCGCCGTCTTCGACCCCATCTGCGGCAGCGGTGACTTCGAGGTTGCTGAAGCTGCATGGAAGCTGACTAGTGAGGGAAACGGCGCGATGCATGCCAGCATGGTGCGGCGCCCTGTCTGGCGTAGCGGGGCCATGAGCGGGACGGTTGGGGCAGCGGCAGCACGCAGTTGGCGTGGTGGCGAGGTCCGATGGACGTAGGTGCTGCCGCTGCTACTGTTGGTGGTGGTGGTTGGCATCGGTGTCGGGGATGGAGAAGCCAAGATGGTTGACAGGTATAACGGGGCGATGACAGAAAACGTGACGACAATGATATTGTTTCGATTTTATAAAATTCCAGTGGCACACAACAGATATCATGAATTATAGTGATATTTTTCTGAATCGGTATATTTGTAGTGGTATGCTCCCCCCGCCACCCCCCCATACGCACACAAATAATAAATATTGCATTTGGCGTGTTGTATGAAATGAGATCAATTTTGCAAATGTTTCCTCAGCCAAGTATTATTATGCAGTGTACGTTGAACATATATTTTTGTGGTGAAAATGGACAAGTTCTAATCAATGACTACCATTTTTTCAACTGCAGAAAACAGAGAGATAGACTAATTAGAAACTAGGTGAATCTAACTACGTACAGTATATATATCAGAAATTGATGATATTAGCCGAATTAACAACATACCCTTGAAATTAGTCAAGAATAATAATAATTGCCTCCTAGAATCTGAACTACCCAAAAAACATTCCAATGATCAGACACTAGAGCACTACTAGCTCCTTTGCTACCAACTAAAAATCTCATAAAGGTGAATGTTTGTAGTATATAAATCTTTAAGTTAGGATCCGATGGGACTTGAATAGATCATATATATACGAGCTAGCTATAATATATGCATGGCGTATGACCCAATTGTGACCTATTTCAAACCAAGTTGTTGGATGCATGATAGCCATTGGATATCTTGGTTATGATCACTACAAAGTTCTCTGCCATGTTCTCATATGCATGATATGCAATTAGCTGTGTTGACTCAATTATTTGTACATGCTAATTATTGGCCGTATATACGTTAGAAGATCACATGGCGACGTCAAATGCTCAATGCAAGAGCTATCATATATATGTTTTGAGTATTTAGCCAACTGAGGAGTAGTTGAATTGGTTCTTTTGTTTTTGGAGAAAACAGCTAGCTTAAGAAATAGGAGAGAAGGAGAGAGTTAGGAGGGTGGAGGGAGAACGTAACTACATAAGTACGCACGTATGGAGGTGGCGGTGAGGGTGCAGGTATCAGATTTTCTTTTTAGATGAAGATCTAACATTTAAAATTAATCGGTCCATGAATTTTTAAAAAACAATGGCTAAACATTTATTAGAATTTTGATGATTTTTATTAATCTGTTAGCTAGAAAATTAAAAGAAGGAAGCAAAGAGGGAGGGATTTTGAACCGTGAGGAGAGGAGGCCCGGGAGGAAGGGAGCAGTGGATTTTTTTTCTAAAGATAGATCTTATTAAGTGAAAATCGAGGGTAAGTTGTTTTGTTTTTTTCTCAAAATTTCTTTGATTTCTAATTTATTAACATTTTTCTGACATTGTAGATCTATTTTAGTTACATGCTAGTGAACTTATTATAAGCATGAAACAATATATAATGTCGCTTTCTTTTCATAATTTTTACAACTTAAATTATAGTCAGCAGGTGTATTAAATTCTAATTTGTCATTTTAATCATAATAGCATAATGACACAAATAGAACGTATAATTTGATCCGATAGAAAAAAATCCTTAAAAGAGAAATGGAGAGGAGGTATGTACATGCGTATTGTTTGCACGCATGCTGCTTGCACTGGAAGAGGGGACGTCTCTTTGTAAGTAAGTTATACTTCCTCCGTTTCACAATGTAAGTCATTCTAATATTTCCCACATTCATATTGATGTTAATGAACCTAGATAGATATATATTTCTAGATTCATTAACATCAAAATGAATATGGAAAATACTAGAATGACTTACATTGTGAAATGGAGGGCCCGCCATATAGGGCAATTCCCAAGTGATACTTGTACAAACAATTCATGAATAGGAAAACACCATTAATAGTAACTCTACCATCAGAATTCAAATTCTAGTTTGCATAAACATTGTTGTGTTGTGTATTTCTAGTTGGTGTAGAGGCTGGAAGTAATACCTTCATGATGTAAAAAATTGACTTCAATATCGATGGTTTGCCCAATACCTAATTAAATCATGAAATTAGGTATTTACTCTAATTTATACCCAGAAATGATGGTTATTACAATGTGGCATAATAACATCTATATTGTTTAGCATGCTTGATGACAAGTTGGTTATAGTAGGGAGATGGTATGGATAAGGTCTCTCATTTTTCCCAAGGTCAAAGCATGGAGAGACTGCCTTAAGCATCACAGAAAGCCATCTCACTATCAGCAGGTTCCTTATATATATGTGATTAGTCATCTGCTTGCATTTTGAGTAGCTTTATGGAGAAGCATATGTATGCCAGTCTGTGGTGATGTGGACATACATGCTTCATGTTGTTTTTGCTGATCCACAACTCCGTTCTACGTCCATGTAATCGCTGATAAACAACTCTGTTTCACACCACGCATAATACAATATCATTCTCTATTTGATTTCTCTCTCGAAACACATCACATACACAGACGCTCAAAGTATCATATGCACACAAACTTACGATGCACACTTTATACACACCAACTAACAATTGTCACAAAAAAATTCTAAAAAAGATGTATATACACTTTAAATAGTATTACATATATCTGTAAAATCTTAGTTTCAAATTCATTATATTTCAAATATAAAAAAAGAAAAAGTTTGACAGTTTTAAGAGTATATATAGGGGTGAAAATGGGACAGGTATTTCCCGATTGCCCGCTTGACCTGAGGCTCGCAGGAGGAATATGGGAGAAAAAAAAAGATACCTGCTGAATTCGTTGGAAAAATATGGTTTAGGATACGAGAAGACATGTATCCGTCCGTATGTCCCCTATTATAAAATATGTATAAAAGTTTATTATAAATCCACCTAAAAACATGATAAAAATTGGTTAATCACTATTTTACGTGCTCACAGGTAATATTGTACTATTTTTTCTTGATGTATCTTTTTAAATACTTTAATTACCTTATTATATTTAATATCGATGAATTAGAGATACAAATATATATCCGTTCTCGAATCCGATTCGAAGGAAATAATATGGGATATGATACGGGATGAGTGATATATATATGTTATCCGGCACTACCTGTACCCGGCTCCGAATTTAAAAGAAAATACGGGTTAGGATATGGGAATATCATACCTCTAAGTATATAGTTGCCAGAATTTTGTCTTTTTTATAGCTCAAATATAATGAATTTGATTATGAGACTTTGCATATGGGCGTAGTACTATTATTAGTAAGTGTTATATTTTTATATAATTTTTAATAAAACTTAGTTGGTGTGCACGAAATGTACACTGTAAGCTTTTGTGCATAGGTTGCATTCCCTATATACAATGCTAGTTTTATGGCCGTCATAGGAGTTGTTCATTACAACAATATCATTACCAAAAACTATTATCAATTCTTGAAAATATGTACACATTTTTTCATCATAAACGATCCAATGCATCAGAGAGATATTTGAAACACAACAACGACTTTCTTCCCAATATGGTGATGGGGACATCCTTGTACACATATAGTTAGCATTACTCTATTTTGTGAATGACCCTACTCTAATTATGTGTAGAGTATATATATTCAATAATCAAACTTTTTCTCCCCTATGCCCCACGGAATATTGAGCAAGGCTTAAACAAATCCCTCTACATAAAGTTTCTGGGATTAGCTTCTCATAAACAAACATAGAATGCATATCACGAAGTCCCTAAAGAAATCATTTGTAGTGATTGCATGCAAAGCACCCTCCTTTTCGAGCTTGGCTATGAAAAGGCTCCAAATTAGTGCGTTGTTAATGCAAAAGGGCTCTTTCATCGGTGATTACACTTTTGAGCTAATCCCATAGCCATGCTAGGGCAAGCACGTAGCAAGTGCCATCTATGCCATGAAGGAACATAGAAGCTCATCCATCTCTACTTGGACGGTGACGAGCATATATAGTTTGAAAAAAAACAGTTGCTATATATGCATATACTAATTTAGAGCAGTATCTTTCATCCTTACATCACACATATTCTCTTTGCAATCCTATATGAGTATTATGAAATATATAGATAGTTGAGCCAAACTCCATGCATGACACGTGGCTTAGGTTTTTCTATGCATTTTAAAAACTAAATGCATATTTAATCCTATGAACTTCACTTTGCACTTAGCTGTGCATACTGCATAGTTCACCTTAAATTAATTTGTGCAATAATATTTTGCACATATGAATAATCGAATTAGGGAAAGTTTTATAAAATGACGGTCAATATTTCTAATTTACAATTTAGGCGCTGTTGTTATAAAGGAATACAATAGAAGATTTTTTTTTTCAGAAAACTTATTTTTTGAAGGGTGGAGCAAATAATTCATTTCAATTATCTGATGAACAAGCTAAAGGGAACAGTGCATTTCTTATTTATTTTGATGCGATGGAATTTCATGGTCTCCAAGGTGAACTTTAATTTTTTTCATACATTTTATAACATTATATTAATATATACTAAAATATTACATAATGGTGCTTAATTAAAAATGAGTAACCTAGCTACTTCTAATATAGTTTCATGTAGCCAATTTAGATAATTTTAGGCTGCGTTTGATTCTGTTGCTAGGAGGAGCTACTTACTCGTTTATCGTGACACATTTTTTTGCGAAAACTTTCTATACTCAATTAATCGTACGCTAATCACTCATCTTATTTTGCACGCCGCAATCAACGTAGTCTATCCTCTGATTCAAATGGAACCTTAATCATATTAATTGAAGGCTTTAAATTATGAAAGTTTGGAGTAGGGATATTAGGAGATCAGATAAAAATGACAAATATGGAGGTTCATGGTACATCTGATCGATATATACAAACTAACAATATATAGATTGGTTGCTACGGTACTGTCCAATCAAATATAGTCTCTCGTGTGCATTTCCAGTCCAACAACAAAATGAAATGCATTGTTGATGCTGATCTACGTACTATGAATTTAATTTCTTCAATAATTAATTATGGAGGATTCCGGCTGGTTTAATCTACCTAAGTATACCCACCTTGGAACCATACATGGACCTAGTTACCTACTCCCTCTATCCCAAAATGTTTGACGGCGTTGACTTTTTTAAAAATATTTGACCGTTTGTTTTATTCAAAAAATTTAAGTAATTATTAATTCTTTTCCTATCATTTGATTTATTGTTAAATATAGTTTTATGTATACATATAGTTTTACACATTTCACAAAAGTTTTTAATAAGACGAACGGTCAAACATGTTTAAAAAAGTCAACGGTGTCAAACATTTAGGGAAGGAGGTAGTATCTTGGAATCAAGCACAAAATGATTTTTGTAATGATGTTCCCAAGTATAGAAACTTTCATGCATGGAGTGTAAGAAATTTCTATCCGTATAGGTCGGCGATTCTGGACAATCATGCGAGTGGCCGCTTCCCAAGATAATTAATTAAGAGCGATAGCCTTTTAGCGCGTGCCCTATACTCGTTAACGCCGCTAAAACCCTAGCTAAGCTAGGGGTTTGAGATTAGTTTATAATTAACCCTCCAGCACAAGCTTTAAGGGCTAGCTCAAAAGGCTAGGTGATCAAGAGAGAACACGACTTCCGAGGGCGGTAACCGACCACGGCGATGAGCTAGCTATGTGGTACATTGTGCACCATGGCAGTACACAAGCTTTCTTCTTGTTTAAGCAGTGGATTTCCTAGGGCATGGCAGAGGCAGATGGAGGAACACCAGCTATAGCCTCTTGTGAGAGCTCACTTTTCCATGGCTGGGATTAATTTCTTGGAGATCACAAGCTCATTAGTTGTAAGAGTGCCCAAACTAATTAATGTTAATTTTTGCATCAAGTTGGCCAATTGCGTCACGGGTGAGGTGTCTTGGAAGGGTTATAAAAATGTCCATGCCATTGGCGAGCTAAGCTCCTACGTGTTCCTTATTCTAGGGTTTGCCAAATTAAAGGGTAGCCTTGTGCATGGGGTCGGTGGCTCCCCTAGAAGAGCTAAAACAAATTAACTGTGAATGATATCCTTTTGGGGTTATCAAAAGGAGTGTGGATTTAGGGAAACAAGGCCTCTTTAAATGAAAGGCCGAGTCAGGAAATTCTTCTACTTGGTTAGGTAGTATATAAGGAAGAAGACAGCAATGAAAGAAGCCACCATTGTAGCCATTCTGCGACTTGCTTTGGTCTCAAAAACCTGAAGTAAGGAAAAAAAAAAGAGCAATTGTAAGAATAACAGAACAGTTAAGGAGTAGCCCATGACGTGGAGATAGGAGCTCCTTAATTCATTACCATCTTAAACTTGTCCACCGTTCCAGATAGAAATCCTCTGGAAGCATCCATATCATTACCCTAAATAGCAAAGAAATGCATTAGAGAGTAGTGACAAGAAAGATAGCATCTTGCAGGATATTAGTACCATTCTGTCCAGCATTCGGTTATGATTCTCCACTTCTTCATGTATATCTCCTGTCAACTGAAGAGACAAACCACATCAAAGGTACAGTAAGTTTAGAATGGCTATAAGCACATATGAAGATTACATTGTGATCTAGCATGCAAAATCTTGAGAACAATAACATACAAAAGCTAAAAGATGCAGCGCTCTTTACTTTTGATATTCAGATCATCCACTGTCCACATGCAATAACCATCATACTAATTTTTTGAATTGTATACGGCAGGAGGACTGCCGGTTATATTAGGAGGAGAGAAATAAAGATAAAAAGTTATTAACAATGGATCATAGTCCGTCGAGAAAGAAAGAGGAGGGAAGGGGCGACTTAATTACATAAGGAGGGAATCATAGACTAAGGAAAATAACATATGGTAAATTTTGCAGTGAACTTTGCGCCATATTCGTCACAACAAAATATTTGCAGTGAACTAAGGACTATTAATGATGCGCCGGGACCTCCTGGAGGCAGGAACAGTGGAATAATTTATCCTTGAATGATATGTCTTTATTCGTCTTTTCTAGCTGTTTCTATAATGCTATTTTGGATTCTCGAATGTGTTGATCTCACATTCAGATGTTCAGACCGTCCTTATATTTTTCTTCGATGGACAAAATTGGGGTCATTTCTCCCTAGAAAAATATGTCAGACAATCTAGAAATTTATACTAGCAAATACACAAGAAAGTGCCCAACTCTTGCCGTGTTACTGTACAAAGCTGTAAGTAGTCACCTTCTGCAGTTAGCATGAAAACAAGTCATGGGCAGTGGTGTGGCATCTTGTAATTAGGCGGTGGCTGCGAAGCCTCGCCATCTCTGTACATTCTCCAAATTCTTAATATACTACGGTCGGCGTTCTTTGCCGACCCGGCGAAAACAAGTCATGGGCCATCAGTAAATAATTCCAAATTAAGCCATTTTCTTTCTACCAGTTCAATAAAAACTCCATCCTTGGTATATTATATAGTGCAAAACGATCTAACCCCAACCTGCAAAGCCGGCGTCACTGGAGCTGGCCATCTAAACCGTGGTTGCTCTAGGTCGTGCCAATTTGTATCGCGAGAATAGGCACCAATGTTTCATTGTCTTTTTCTCTTAAAAAAATCTAACCCCAACCTTATTGTAACGGCTACAACCATTATCGCACACAATGTGATCCAATCAGACTGAACCATTTAGCCCTTTGCAGTAGCACAGGGTTTTGTGTTAATGAGGTAGTAAAAACCTTTCTAGGTTTGTATTGCACATAACTCAATATCTTTTTCTCTTAAAAAAATCTAACCCCAACCTTATTGTAACGGCTACAACCATTATCGCACACAATGTGATCCAATCAGACTGAACCATTTAGCCCTTTGCAGTAGCACAGGGTTTTGTGTTAATGAGGTAGTAAAAACCTTTCTAGGTTTGTATTGCACATAACTCAATATGTGAAGCAAACTTTGCAGAGAAATGAAGTGCATAATATGTACTTATTTTGAGAACACTGAGCCTGTCATACTCTTTTGGTAGCTCAGAAATTCCGTCTTTGGTATTATGGTACAACACGATCTAACCCAAACATTAACTTAAAAAATGCTCCAAGCATTGTTGTATATAACACAGTATGATCTTATCAGACTGAACAATTTAGCCCTTTGCAGTAGTACGGGGGTTTGTGTAATTGAGGTTTTGAAAACCTTTCCAGGATTGTCTTGCACATAGCTCAATGCATCAAGCAAACTTTGGAGAGAAAAGAAATACATCATACGTACTCTTTTAAGAACGCTGACCCTGTCATGCAGACTGTCCATAGCTTGGTCATTCTCATGGTCATGAATTTGAGAAGAGTAAGCTGAGCTTCTGATCGCACCCTCCTCAATACCATCAAATAAAGCAGCTCTGTGGCTGCGAAAGTCCCTGCAAACAGCCAAATGAATATAAAAGGCATTACTACCGTGTTCTGAACAAGTTTAATTAGTACTGTCTAGTATGCATCACTTTCGTTAGCTCAGAAAAATTACTTCCAGTGATTGAAAAGTAGCAGAGTAGAAATAAGCAGTTTAATTATTATTATTTTCATATGTGTTGTATTTTCGTAAGTTTCCATGAGATTATATTATAATTTTTTTCTTATGATGAATCATGACATGTTAAATGAAAAAGGGGGGGTATTTTAATTTGTGGGAAATCAGTAAAGACTAGAGAGGCATCATACGGTACGGTAAGATTGGATAAGGGGATAAGCATGATGAACGAAATGGACAAAATGCAAGAGGCAGGGGCTAAGAATGCCAATTAACAAGCAGGTGGGCTAGATGGTAGGAAGTGAGAGAAAAAGGAAAAGAAGAAGAAGAAGAGCAGCTACTGCATCTGACGGCAGCCCGCCCCAGGGAAAAAGGCGGCAAGGCTTTACATCTGCTGGATCTATTAGTTAGTGTATAATCGCGCGATGCCCAATTCATGAATGAATCAACAAAACAAATAGTACAAGGAATGTAGGGGATCTGGGAGACTGACCTCCTGGAGTTCATGGGGGGGGAAATAGGTGACACTGACAGTGGTGTTCCTTGTTAAAATTTTCACAGGTAGTCAGTCTGCAAGCACAACTAGAATCTCTCAAAGCTCAGGCAACACAAGGGTATGGAGATGGTTGTTCGATCTCAAGCCCTCAAAACGATAGCTGTGGAAATATGTTAACGTCTATTCTGCAAGATGAGCAACAGTTTGTTGGCCCAACAATGGCAAGTAACTCTTCAGTAAAGAATGAGAATCATTCATACATTGCAAATGGCCACTTCGCCCCTATGTCAGCTCAATCTTCACAAGGCTTTGAAGCAGAGTTGTGCATGGCTGACTACAGCAACACCAACCCTTGTTGCAGTGTGCAAGGGAATTGGTATCATGACATGGAGGACCTTCAATCAGTAGCCTTTGCCTATCTGAATCAGGCATGAGTTGATGATCCATATGTGGTAGACTGCTAGATATTGTACGAGTTGGAACGGTTTTGGTAACAATAACTTACATTCTTATAGGATGAACATTCAATTGCTAAAATAAAGCAGCAGAGTTGTGATGTAGCTGTTGAAATGTTGCAAACACATAAATTTATTTTGTGTCGATATGTAGTTCCATAGTTAGTGAAAGTAAGTCGTCTGGTTTCTGCAATACTAAAATCGATCTGTCTTGAGAAAAGCATGAGTTGGAGGTGGAGAGGACAAATATGATTATGGCATGAACATTCGCAATTGATGTTTGAAAAATGGGCTAAAGCTTAATAATGGAAAAAAGTTAGACGGGCGTAATGATTGAAAAGCCTAAGCAATAGATAAAAGGATTGCATTGCTTATAGATACAGTACTCCCTCCTTTCCTAAATATTTGACGCCGTTGACTTTTTTAAACATGTTTGATCGTTCATCTTATTCAAAAAATTTAACTAGTTATTAATTGTTTTCCTATCATTTGATTCATTGTTAAATATACTTTTATGTATACATATAGTTTTACATATTTCACAAAAGTTTTTTAATAAGACGAACGGTTAAACATATTTAAAAAAAAGTCAACGGCGTCAAATATTTAGGAAAGGAGGGAGTACTGTATCTATAAGCAATGCAATCCTTTTATCTATTGCTTAGGCTTTTCAATCATTACGCCCGTCTAACTTTTTTCCATTATTAAGCTTTAGCCCATTTTTCAAACATCAATTGCGAATGTTCATGCCATAATCATATTTGTCCTCTCCACCTCCAACTCATGCTTTTCTCAAGACAGATCGATTTTAGTATTGCAGAAACCAGACGACTTACTTTCACTAACTATGGAACTACATATCGACACAAAATAAATTTATGTGTTTGCAACATTTCAACAGCTACATCACAACTCTGCTGCTTTATTTTAGCAATTGAATGTTCATCCTATAAGAATGTAAGTTATTGTTACCAAAACCGTTCCAACTCGTACAATATCTAGCAGTCTACCACATATGGATCATCAACTCATGCCTGATTCAGATAGGCAAAGGCTACTGATTGAAGGTCCTCCATGTCATGATACCAATTCCCTTGCACACTGCAACAAGGGTTGGTGTTGCTGTAGTCAGCCATGCACAACTCTGCTTCAAAGCCTTGTGAAGATTGAGCTGACATAGGGGCGAAGTGGCCATTTGCAATGTATGAATGATTCTCATTCTTTACTGAAGAGTTACTTGCCATTGTTGGGCCAACAAACTGTTGCTCATCTTGCAGAATAGACGTTAACATATTTCCACAGCTATCGTTTTGAGGGCTTGAGATCGAACAACCATCTCCATACCCTTGTGTTGCCTGAGCTTTGAGAGATTCTAGTTGTGCTTGCAGACTGACTACCTGTGAAAATTTTAACAAGGAACACCACTGTCAGTGTCACCTATTTCCTTGCAGTATATGGCAAGACAATATTTTGATGCAAAGAACCTCCTTTCCTGGAAAAAAAATTACTTTGATACAAAGAACCATCCAAGGAACCTAGAAGTCTACACATTTTCAACAAAGAAAGAGGGGATACTTCATAACTGTTTTTCCTTGTGATACTTCAAAACCCTTTTATGATCATACAGATTAGTTAGGATAGCCTGTAAGCCTTGAGTTCTCAACACTCACCAGGTGAGTTTTTCCCACTCCATGAAGAATAAAACCACTTCTTTTAATAAAAAAAATAATTCTGAACCAGAACCCTCATTGTAATGTACTGAATACTAATGAAGAACTTGCTCACCTGCTGTTGCAGAGAGAAGATGTGCGCGACGCAACCATATATTGGATCGCGTAGCCTAGCCTGCGCCTCATATGACATGGTCACTGCAGCCTCGCAGCGGTCACTAACAGGGAGATGCATAAGGATCTTTGAGGCATTACTTGCCCCAAATACCTTATGGATAGCGGCAAAGTGTGGAGCACCTTGCTCATGGCAGAAGTATGGGGCGAAGACACACCCCTTCACACACTTCCTGCGTAGGAACTTGCACGCGCCACATGGTGAGCCAAGTCCTGTCATCCTTGTTCTTCTTGATGCTGTTGTTGGTCTTATTCTTGCTCCTTGCTGGTTATGATATGGATCCTCAGTTCATCATTCTCTGCTATTTATAAAGATAACCCCAGTACTGTGATTGCCAAAGCCTGTCAAATAATTAATTCATCTTGGTCTCCCTAGTGGACTACAAGTTTCATTATTTTAAGCCCAGTTGTTCTACCCCTTTCATGCTCATTTCCAACTCTATATACTCTCAAATTCTTTTCGTAATGGTTTTAATTAACAACTGCATAGCACTGGGTGGAACATATATCATTGATGGTTGAACACATATGTAATAGTTAAACTTTTATACTACTATTATTTAATATGAATGCAAATGCTGTTCAATGTTTACAAGTTCAGTAATTAAACAGCACATATTGGGCCAAACAGAACTACTTGTTGCATGCCTGTACCCATACCAAAATGCAGGATGGGTACTTTGTGCTTAATGTTTATGAGATATGGAACATGTGGTTAGGTTATAAAATTGCTTCCTATCAACCTTATGTGCATCCTACCTGAGCAGACATCTAAATATGTCCATTTTCCTTTCCTATTTTTCTTGGAACTATCATAGTAGTAACAATGGTTACTTTTTTGAGTGTTTCTCTCATGGATCCCAACATTACTTTTGTAAATTTAGGTGACTCTGTTTTTCATTATTTTAAAAACTGGAGTGTTTCCTCCATCAGAGCACATATATAATTCTAAAATATCGGCAGATTACTACCTTATGGTTAAGCTGGTCAAGTCATGAAACAGAATTAAGATAATCAAGTAAAATGCTTACATCAAGTGGCTACTTTACAGATACTCGTAAGTCATAACAATATACTAATGAAAAGGAGTGTAGTCATTACCTGCCACACCAATGACGTGTATTTAGCTTTAATTAGCTTTCTTTTCTTCCCAACCAAATTTTGCTGTATACCCAACAAAACACAATTAATGGTTCCCTACTCCTACTTGTGCCAATGTTTTCTTAGCTGGTTCTTATTTCTTTTCTTTTGGCAGGAAAGCTGGCTTCTATTATTATGTAAAACCATTAGTTATTCCAATCACCTATATATTCACAATAACTTACTTTAAAAAAGTTTCTTGTTCCCCCAGAGGGAATTAATAGACAGATTTTTGGGTCAATAATCACCTGAATGAGTTAAATGTTCTCAGCCACTAATTGACAGCTTGTGTACAGCTCATAATTACTTATCCTTCTTTCATAGTTGATCTGGTACCTATTGTTTCAGGATTGGCCTACAGGGTCCATAAGGGAAACCTTATTTTGTTTGGTCTGCTTAAAGTTAGTTTTTTTTTTTTTTTGGTATTTATAGTCTTGTACCCAGAGTCCTACCTTCTTCTGTCACATGGTTATTGTGCTATGAAATATTTATACGGAATTTGCTTACTGGGAGATTTTCCTAAGCTCCTGGCAGTGCCTTAACAGTTGTAGTGTTTTGTAAAATGTAGTCGTACGTACCATGCTGTTACAAATCTAGCACAGAGAAATTATCAGCAGTGTTCAGTATTTTTGTTTCATCAAGCATTGCTATGATCCCATCACAAACTAAGCTTAGATGCTAAATCTTGAAATGAAGAGACACACGTGTAGAGCTCTTTTGCTCCAAATTGCACATTAGTAATGCATGCATCAGCATAACCTTTGGAGCTTATATAAGGGTCCCACCCTGTGGGAAACCAAGTGAAGTGGTCGGTGAGTTGGGTATTTAGAGTGGACCCGTAAATCATTTGTTGTTTTTGGAACTTTATGATTACATGTCAATCTTTTAGTGCCTTATGCAGTTAGTTTATAATGCATGATAACTTCATCATGGGCATCTTTATTTTTGTCACAAGGAAAAGCATTTTGAGCTCTTCAGAACTTCACCTGTTCATGTGCTTGTCTTTATCGTTGTTAGCTGGCAAAGAGTGCACGTCCATGACACAATAGAATGCTTTAGAAGTTGAACTATTATGTAAACCACCTCATGGCAATATGACATTGACTAAATTAGAAAAATAATGCTAACACTATTTAACTACTTGAGTATGAAAAGTGAAAACCACTTGATTATGAGACGAAGTCCTTTCCTGCACTAGTGATCAAACTGAATTACTAGAGTTTTTTTAGATAATGGAATAATTGGGCCTTGAATGACTGGAGTTGAATGTGTGCTACCGTAACTTATGTGTGATGGTTCTGGTATTACAAGCTGACATAATATGACTTTCACTTTTTTTTGTGTGTGTCTCGTATTCAAAACTTATAAAGGAAACAATTGATTTGCATGTATTAAGCATGAAACTCTGCTGCGTTTGGTCCCCCTGATTACCCTGTTAGATTGTTTTGATTCTCAACCTAAAAATGTTCACTGCGTCATAAAGATCAAGTCAACGTACTGCATTTCTTCCCTAGATATTTACATGCAGGATTTTCAAGACTTATAATATCTTTGCAACATGATAATTCTTAAAAAATAATAGGATTCATCGCTGTATGTAGCACTCAAATTCATATAAGTGGTAACGACAGGAGTAAAACCGCAAAATATTTTGGTAAAAGCAATGATAATATTAAAATGAAGCAACTGACAGCATCGTAGAATAACAGGTTAACACTTAACACTATGATTGTAATTAAGCATTGTTTTCCTTTTCTTTCTGTTTTTGAGCAAGCATTGTTGCCTGACTTGAAAGGTGAATCTCAGGTGCTGCTGAAGTGCTGATTGTGGAGGATTTTGTTTGGTGGTCAAATTTGTCTTCATTAGAAGATGCACGGTGACAAACAATGAATATAAAGAATTTAAGCTAGAGTTAACTGCACGCATACACCAAATGGTTGCAGTATAGCAGATGATTTGTACCCACTTGGAGACTGGTCAAGAGTCAAGATGATGGACAGATCACAACCACAGTGCACGTGTGTGCATGATTGCTAGAATCACTAGTTAAGGTTCAGGAGGTCTTCCCCTTTGTCTTGCTCATGAACACTCACTTGATTAAGCAACTCTAGATTAGTATACTTCCTTATCTGAAAATTAACCACCTAATTTTCCTCTTAGGTGTTAAGTATGTGCTCACATGAGTACTCTTCCGTCTCTGTTAAGCCTAATGGGATGGTATATCATGCTGATCACCTATTTGCCTAAAATAATCCCTCAGCCTTTGCATGCAGGGCTCCACTCATGAGGCACATCTTGCAGAAAACAAGTGTCGGTGTCGTAATGATCCTTGCTGAAATCCAGGAAGCAGTTCTTCATCAACTTTCTTCCCCTCACCGGGTTCAAATTATGTACAGATAAGGTGCTTCCGATCGTTGGATGACACATTTAACTGTCCAGATTGATCGATGAAATCTGCATTCAGGGCCACCGACCGGAGTTACAGATTCGCACTGGCAGAAAAATGGGCTTGCTGAAGGGAACACCTAAGGGCCCCATGGCTGCCCTTGCCGGAGAAAATGCAAGCCACAGCATGGTCAGGTCGTTTTCGTCCTCTAGCCGGTGTGTTGTTAATTTTGACACGGTTGTTTGATGCCATCAGGGTTAATAGCTGCAGTGAGCTAGTGCTTAAAGGTTATTTATACAATAGTTACATATAAATATATGCTACACCATTGATATATGGTCTCACCTCTCATACACACAAAACGTGTTTTGGAGTCCGTGTTACAGGCTTACAACTGGCTATAAATTTGTATCCCACTTTCTTTCTCTCTTCTCTTATCATGTCCACGTGTGTTTATAGCCTGCTATTATAGTCGCTCTAAGCCTCTAAAAACAGTCTGATCGATATGCAGGGTTGCACTTGCACGCACACATGCATGACAATTGACACACATCGATTTTCACGTGGCTGGGCCGGATCAGTATGAGTTGGGCTCGTCCACGTCGTCGCGTCTTTCTGTGAGCTGGGCTCTCGGTGCTCCTCTCGCTCGCCGGCCCAATTATGTTCTTCCGCAGTACTGTCTTCTAGTACGAGTTGAGAGAAGAAAAACCGTCACATATCTTCTTCGAGTTGAGCAAAAGAAAGAGAACACAATAGCATAACATTTCACCATGTGTACACATTTGCGTAATGATCGATCTTACTAATAGTTCAATTAAAACGAGATGTCCTACCCTCTTCAATTCTTCATCCATAATGGGAGTGGATTCTAATCTCTCGAGGGGATATCCCCTCGTATACCTTTTTCTTCTAAATTCGATGCAAATAGTTGTGAAAAATTCTAAAAAAAAATTGACAATGTAGAGTATAATGATACCTACTAGTCCACCAAAATTCATGTTCAAATTCGATTTACACATCGAGAAACAAAAAAGACAAATTTAGATATAAACAGTACGCTACTATTTATACGCTGAATTTGTCTTTTTTATATCTCGACGTGTGAGTTGAGTTTGGACTTAAGATTTTGTGGAGTTGTATATATGTGTTGTATGAATGTTGTCAAATTTTTCCAGAATTTTTCATAACTGTTTAGATGGTTTTTGAGCAAACGAGGGAGCATCCCCTCGAGAGATTAGAATAGTTTTCCCATCCATAATACAGTAAACCTAGTATTGAATATGATACTATATTTTAATACCACACGGTGTCTCATATACAGTACCAGGTTACCATATGGGATGAAGGGAATAGCTGATACGATAAACAAACGACCTTTTCTTGTAGCGAAATTGACAAGGGTTTGACAATGACACACATCATCGAACACACAGTTGGTTTATAGGGTTAGTGCCCTAGCAAAATTGAGAAACAAATGACCCTATAAGATCACTTGGGCCACGTTGTCGTGTCCTTTTGTGAGCTGGGCTCTCGGTGCTCCTCTCGCCCGCCGGCCCAATTATGTTCTTCCGCTGTGCTATCTAGTACGAGTTGAGAGAAGAAAAACCGTACATATCTTCTTCGAATTGGGCAAAGAAAGAGAACACCAATACATGACATTCACGACGTGTACACATTTGCGTAATGCCTTATTATAGTTCAACGAAAATGAGATTTCCTACCCTCTTTTGTACCTGATATAGCAATGCAGTATTGAATATAATATATCTTTAGTACTACAAATTTAGGCTTCCATCGGATGGCCTATTCAGCCAAAGAAAAAGCTAAAATTTAAATTTTCAAACTTAATTTTGATATTGATTTTGGGATATTTTCAACGTAGTTTCTTTTTCAGCATTGGCTTTTAAGTCACCGAAAACACATATATAAAAGTTTTACCAACAAATTCAATTTTATTCTCTAATAATCCGTTTTGGCTTATTACGAAAAAAAAACAAACGATGAGGCCCCTACCATATTATAGAATGAAGGGAGTAGCTGATATAAGAAACAAATGACATTTTATTCTACCAGAGCGAAATTGAGAAGGGATTGACAATGACACACATCATCGCTACGATCGCTTGGGAGTGAAGGAGCGGAACCACCAGTGGGTCGTCGTCCCGGGGATGCCCCACACGTCGGCGTCGTACAGCGTCGTCTTCCAGTTCGGACCGCCATACACGGTGACCACCAGCCGGTAGTTGTAGCCGCCGTTGTACGGCTGCGTCTGGCCGCTCACCACGTTCACGTACCGCAGAAAATACAGACGTGTGATCTGCCTATAGATCCACAGGCCGAACTGCCCCGCCTGCTGGATGCTCTTGTCGTTCACGTTCGCCACCGCCGTCCACCCCGCCGCCGGCGGCGTGCTTGCTACCGCGCCGTCGGCGTTGTTGGTGATGGCAACCAAGGTGACAGAAATGACGACAACTATAATGCTAAGACGGGACGACTGCCTCATGTCGCGAGCTAGTACGTACTCCCTCCGTCCCAAGATGTAGCTATTTCTAGCACAGTGTCTTGTCCTAAAATGAAGCTATTTCTTCACCTACCTCCTCCTCTCAACCAATCACAACCATTCTTCTTCACATACTTTCTCTTTTCAACCAATCACACACTTCCTCCAATCATTCTCACCTACTTTCTTAATACTCGTGCCAACCTCAAAAATGGCTTCATTTTAGGACGGAGGAAGTATATACCTAGAGGGGGCAGTGCTAATTGTGAGAGTACGATATGATTAGGACGTGTTTGGAGTTGAGAGCTAGTTTGTGCGGTGACATAGTATTTATAGTGGTGTACGACCTTGTCTTGTCTCAGACGTACAGCTGGAACATACTCCCTCCGTCCCAAAAAAAGACAAACCCTGATTTTCGTGCTCAACATTTGACCGTCCGTCTTATTTGAAAAAATTATGAAAAAAATAAAAAGACAAGTCACGTACAGAATATTAATTATGTTTTATCATCTAACAACAATGAAAATACGAATGATAAAAAAATTTCATATAAGACGGACAGTCAAAGTTGGACACGGAAACCCAGGGTTTGTCTTTTTTTTTTGGACGGAGGGAGTAGTACACGGTTATTAATTTGTAGCGTTGACAAATTTTAGCTTTAATTAAACTGGTGTTTAGTGGTTTTGTTGAAGGTTTCAAACAACCGATCGAGCGTACCGCGCGTGAATACGGTCAATATGTCAGTTAGAAACTACGAGCGCTTTGGTTCGAACATGCCTAACGATTTCCAGAGCTCAGACTACTCTATTAGGTACTATAATTTGATTTAATTTCTTAAGACACGATTCCGCATTTATGCTCCAGTTAGAGTCCAGTGGTGCTTAACATATTTCCTTAATCGGGATCTAATCACATGCTAATTGATTAAGCCTTAACTAGAAAGAAACCCGCAGGAAATTTACAAGGCCATGTGTGTATGTGTGCAACAACTATACAACCGACATCTACAGCTAGCGAAGCTCATGGCCTCATGATCGAGGCTCGTTCGTTCCACACTTCCACTTCCAAAGTCCACAGCGCGCCCGATGGCAGGCCCAAGCTGGACCCCATTTGGACTTACAGATAAAAAATAGACAAGGCTAGTTATATACTCCTTTCATTTTTATAAGACGCTTTTTATCAAATTTTTTGAAGTTTCATTAAATTTGTAGAGAAACATAATATTTTTATATCTCTATTCTTAATGGTTTAAAAGCCAGTGCTAAGAAACAAACTATTAAAAAAATAAATCAGCTATAATAAAATTTATAATTTAAATTTTGGTTGCAACTGATAAGCCATCACACGGGCTAAGATGAATTGCTATGAGCTATTATTATCGCACCGTGCTCTGTGCCTCGGGTTCACCGAGGATAGCGGAAGGTTGGGTCCCTATTGGGCCATAACGAGACGGGCCCGTTTTCATCCAGGTTTCAATCCGATATATATGGGCCATCAGATCTCCAATAGCCCAATGCAAGGCCGTCAGAACGCCTGAGTTTTGGCCCAATAGCCAACTGCTCCACCGTCTCGACCCTTCTTGATGGCTACAGCCTACTAGTACAGTTTGGCCGCGGAGGCGGCGGCGGCGGCGGCGGTGGCCATCACCGGCGCTTCGATCGTCTCTGCGGCGTGCTCAACTCGATTCCTCTCCCCATGCGTCTCGTTCACCCAGCCTGAGGCTGCCGGCGGCCGGCGGCCCTCGTGTTGCAGTCCGCAACCCACAAGGTGAGTCTCCGTTTCGCCCAGTTCTCTTCGTTTTTATTCTTCTTGGAACCCTTCTCCAACTGATTATCAGCAAAACATCAATCGAAAAGACCAATTTAGATGGTTTTTTAATGTCTTTTTATTCCCTACTTTAGTGAGTTCCTGGTCTGCTGCAAATATTTTCAGCGCATTTTTATGAACACAAACAAATCAGAATTGCGAAGTACTGTAGGATTCCAAGCACACTGTATTAGTACATCGGTAGTAGATTTCCCCCTTCTTGAAATCGGGTTTAGAGCGTATAGTTTCCTCCAGTTTTGTTATCGTAAATGTATTCCATTGAAGTTCATAGGTGTTAAATGTCGTGCTACAATATCTGTAGCTCTGAAATGATAATTGTCCCTATTAACATGCTAAGTTACATAAGATGCGAAGCTACTCTTCACTAAAGATAGCACTTGCCTCTTAAATACGTTGACAATACTAGATGATTTTCTTCTTGATCAATGTGTTCTTATCTCCCATATGCTTATCGCAATTTGTCGAAACCCTCAATTGCCGCAACGTTGAGCTTTCCTGTCACATGCAAGGCACAAGAGTTCCCCATTGACTGCTTTAACATGGATCCTGCTTCTGGAGCAGATCTTGCAATTGCCCTGCCTTGATCTAACTGGAGACACTGACGCCCATGAATTCAAATCCAATTGCAAAATATATGATCGATTGGGGCAGAAGAAAGATGTAAAAAATATCATCTCTGTACAAGTAGTCATAGCATGCAGACGTAAGAAGAAATCCACCAATGAATAGCTCAAGGCAGTGGAACCTAAGAAGCACCGGCAGATGGAGAAATTAGCGCATAACTCATGGCACAGATCAAGTTCAAAGTGATTCTTATATTCATATAAGAATTTACCTGTCTTTGAAACGGCAATTCTTGGTAACTCTGACAATGGATTTGAGCTTCTGGATGTTTCCCAACTTTTGCGTGACAATCCATTCGTTTGCCCTTCCAGCCTCAAAAAATCCGATCAGGGTGGCTTTCAACCGGTGCAATGCCATAACATTCTCAAATAAGAACCACAGTATGATCAGATGGATTGACCTGAAGCACATGGAGTTCATGAGATGTACCATCCTTTTGATCATAGTAGCTGGTGACACACACACAAAAAAGGGTAAACAGCACTGATCTAACCTTGGAGTCCCAACTGAATGGAGTAGTATGATAGCTGTAGGTATGAGGATCAGCTCCCACAAAGGAATCTGCACCTCTGGAAAGAAAACTTTCATAGGAAGCAGTACGCTGAAAAAGAAAAAGGTGAAGAACGTCGATATGATCCTCCGTGCGATGAAGAAGTCATATGTCATGTATAACTTCTTCCAGAACGAGACTTTCTGCATTGGAAAACAATGGAAGAATATAAGGGCTTTCAGGTAATTCTAGCACTAGAAGAAAGAATGCTGCAATAATTCTCCGAGTCAAATACAGTTTCGATGCATCAGTTTCCAGGGTGCTGTGCAACTTGAGAAAATAATACTAACCTTGGCAGCCAGAATTTCCCAGAACATTTTCTTGAACAAGAGTGCAGGTCCACATGACCAGCGATGTTGTTGGGACCGATAGGCTTTCAAAGTACTCGGCAGCTCACTCTTAACCTGGAATTGGAAGCAAACTCTCAAGTTATCCAATTAATCTGCTATTGTTTTTGTTCATGGATTGCCATGTCATCATGGTAGAACTGAACTGCTGGAGTGAGGTAAAAATACCTTAATGCTACCAACATAGACAAATTCCCAGCCCAGCAGTCCTGCTCTCAGTGCCAGGTCCATATCTTCTGCAGTAGTTCGGTCCTCCCAGCCACCGGATTCATCAATCACTTGCCTTCTCCACACTCCAGCAGTTCCTGGATGCGTTCATGAGCATATAAAATTCTCAAAACCTCTGAAAAACTTGTAGAGGAGAAGGAAAGCAAGGAGCAATTGCAGTGGCAGAGGTGAGCAAGGATCATACCATTGTAGCCAAAGAAGTTGCAGAGCGAGGAGCCGGCCTCTTGCTCAACCTTGAAATGGTAGTCCATTGACATCTCTTGCATTCTCGTCAGCAAGCAGTCGTTAGCATTCACTGCAAGGCAGCTTAAACATAATTTCTCTCAGCATATGACAAGCACCCTCATACTTCAAAAATTTAGAATAATTGATATGAGCTTCGGCCATGTTTAGTTCATTGGTTGATTATCAAACATTGCAACACCACCTAGCTAAAACATTGGTAATGTGCGGCAAAAAGAATGAGAGGATGACACATGGGGTCCACTGCAAAAAAAAAAAGAGAGAGGAAAAGTTGGCATGACAGATGATGAGATCGCCTGGGTGGATGCCTGGATGGGCCGTCTGTCTCTAAAATACCGACTAGGCCGCCACATGTGGACTAGCACTGGGCCCATCTGTTTAGCTTGGCTAAGATTCATACCATCAAGTGTGAGACAGATCTTTTGTTTTCAGCCATCAAACATGTTAATTTTTGTTGTTTCCTGATTAATTACTTAAGAATGGCGTGTGTTTTTGCACTTGGCAAGTGTTTAGCTAAGCATTGCCCCTGCTGATGCGTATTTTTGATGATTTACTGATGGTGTGTCCATCGTTTGTACTGCACATTTCTGAACTTATGAAGAACTAACCAAAGGTTGGAGCACTTGTGCTTGTGGAAGTGGTACTGATTTGTGCTGAAACTTGAAGTAATGCATGAATGGATGGAACTTGGCAGTTGTTTCTTGTTGATTGACTTCATATTGAATCACTAATTTGCATGCATCTTTGTTTTTAGTCGTCACAAGCTCACGAGCTAAACGAGCTAGCTCGAGCTATTCAACGAGCTGAGCCGAGCTGGGTTTCTAGCTCATTAAGATAACGAGCCGAGCCAGCTCGTTATCCTAACGAGCTACACCGAGCCGGCTCGGCTCGATATCCACCCCTACGCGGCAGCTAGCTAACATGCGATATCCACCCCTACGCGGCAGCTAGCTAACATGCGCACCTATGTATTATTTTTCTAATGACAATATATATAGTAACACTTTATTTATAAGTTCATAGAGCATAAAGTACAATGACACAATCATCTCCGCCATTGCCTCATGGCATATCACAAACAATGTTTACTTGTTTAAACACATTTATTTCTGAGAAAGGATGCACACTCCATAAGGGAAACTGATAATATTATATAGTAAAACTGAAGGAACTAACTTTGTTGATTCCCGCGGCCGAAGGTTCCAAAAGTCCAAAGTGTCACTCAACCATGACACCAAATTAGGCATCTGGACCGGCTTAGTATGAATATATAAGGGGGACCGAATATATAACCAATGGCACAATAAATGCTATATAAGTAATCACCGAGAAGATAATCGCGTTAAAGACGAAACTGCCGGTCATGGGATAATGTCTACTGATGACGAGACGGCTTCTCCTCGGTATGTTAATAACAAATTTCACGAGTACAGGCAAAGATGAAGCTGGTCCTCCAATAGTCATAAGCAGCAGTATTAGTAAGTACGTCCCATAATATACTGGGAGTATATAGAATATCACTTTGGTGACAGATTCTTTTGTCTCCACTGCGACTACGGCTGCAGGGAAAGCATTGATTAAGCAGAGCAGCGATATCCATAGCAAGTGAAAGGACACGGTGAAGTATTCCCATGAGTGCTGTGATTCTGAAGTTCTTCCGTAGACGAGTAGAAGTGTTGCTATCACGGAGGCGAGCATAGCTACAGTGTCAAGCACTATGTAAGCATTGTACGTGACATTCCTCGTCAAGTTTGCTTCCCCGTCATTTCCAATTGTACTTGGTACGTTGAATATGGCAGCGAAGGCTACAGTAGCAACAAGCGCAGAGACTATGATCAGATTTTTTGACGTACTGTCCCTCCAATTCTTCATGTCTTTGCCTGTCCATTTCGTCACAAGGTCCTGCCTTCCCGGCGCAAAACGTGCCTTGTAGTTGGACATTATCATTACTGTGGATATCTGCGATTATATATACGCACAGAAACCACATTTTAGTCCTTACTTTTTACGTTACTTTTTACGTACCATTTTGCCATGAAAAAGTTGGGGAATCCCCTGCGATATACTATTAATTTTTATAAGAACAGTTCATGTACAGGAAAAGAAAGAAACAGAGGTACAGGGTGTCAATCATTGAAAATGTTTTATCAACAACTCAAAGCCTAAGTAATTATAAGGCTGTGTTTAGATCCAAGGGTGAAAAGTTTTGGCATGTCACCTCGGATATATGGACACACATTTAAAGTATTAAACGTAGACTAATAACAAAGCAAATTACAAATTCCGCCTATAAACTGCTAGATGAATTTATTAAACCTAATTAATCCATCATTAGTAAATATTTACTGTAGCACCACATTGTCAAATCATTGAGCAATTAGGCTTAAAATATTCGTCTCGCAATTTACACGCAATCTGTGCAATTAGTTATTTTTTAGCCTATATTTAATACTCCATGCAGGTGTTCAAACGTTCAATGTGACAGGGTGAAAAGTTTTTGTGTGGGAACTAAACAGAGCCTAAATGAAATGTAGACTTAATTATTGATGAGATTACTTCTCTGCTTACATCTTACTCAAATAAATTCAACCTTGATGGGGATGCGACCCTTCCTAATGCAACGAATCTGGACAACCCTCATAGGTCTTTGGGACGGAGGGAGTAAGCTGCAACTAAGATTCAGAACACCCTAGCTAGATACTACTCCCTCCATCCTATAATATAAGGGATTTTGACTTTTTGCTTATACTGTTTGACGGAGGGAGTACTACCTATGTTTTTTAATATACTCCCTCCATCCCAAAATGTTTAACGCGGTTGACCTTTTTTAAAATGTTTGACCGTTCGTCTTATTCAAAAAAATTAAGTAATTATTAATTCTTTTCCTATAATTTGATTTATTGTTAAATATACTTTTATGTATACATATAGTTTTACACATTTCACAAAAGTTTTTGAATAAGACGAACGGTCAAATATGTTTTAAAAAGTCAACGGTGTCAAACATTTAGGGAAGGAGGGAGTATTATTTATCCCATCAATCACTTATTCAAATATTCCTTTCTTACCCCCACCCACCATCACCATCCCTCATGATGAGGGGCACCAAATTCTTTTCCCTCGAACTTAATTTACGATAAACAATCTAAAAATGCTTATAATTTTTTAACGGATGGAGAACTTTACAAAAATGCTAGAATAGAAACATTAAAACAAGAAATACAACAACAATTCATTGGTTACAATATTGCAAAAAGAAAAAAAATACGGTTTGAGTTCCAAACTTCAAGCATAGAGATGACACCGGTGAAACATTTTCTGTCTTGTTTGTTATTAAGTACTATATGATAAGCACATAACTGTTACCCCTACCCTATCAAGCACTGTGATCAGCCTGAAGACATAATATAAACGGAAAATTTCTCAATGGCATAGTGGTAACATGAAATACACGTAGGCATTCTGGAGAGTTGTTTCAGGCACAATACCAGTTACAATATACTGTAATATAGTAAAGTAAATTATTTGCTGTCATCTTATTTTTGAAGAAGAGCAATAGACAAGGTCTGGGTTTGTATTTTACTATGCTGACCAAAGCATCTAGCGTCTTTTGTTCTGTACTCCTATTTTTTCAAACTAAGTATTTCGGTTTAATCTAAACGCCTAACATCTCCGACTAAGGTTCTGGCCCCATGCCAAATGTGTCCGAGAAAAAACCAAGCCGCCGCGAGCGCGGCGTGGACGTTCTCCATGGCCGGGACGAGGAGCTGCGTGTCGGCGCCGCGCGACCTCATTGCCCACGGCAATGACGAACCGAATAAACACCATCGGGTAGGCCTGGATCCAGGCGGCCGCGGCGGCTGTCCCGCCGTGCGCCAGGGCGGGGAGGTCGTAGTTGGGGCGCAGCCGCCGACGACGCGGATGCCCGCTGCCGCCGAGACGCCGCGAGCGCGGCGCTGTCCGGCACATAGAGGCGCACGCCGGTGAAAGATAGAAATCAACAGGACTCATTTAAGCCAACAAATTGGCTAACTACTCCTTGTGCATGGCAGTGTAGCATGGTGATGACGACGTGTCGTCCTCCGGGTTGGTCGGCCACGTTGCCACAATATGTATAGAATTAGCTTAATTAGCATGCATTTGCTAGCTTGTTGCCGAGGTGCTCAACAGCATCGGTTCACTGTCCTAGGCGGGAGCAAGTTAAACAATGGGACAATAGCTGCGCCTTGACAATGACAAGCAGAGGCGCAGGCAAATCGATCTGGAGTAGTATCTGATGCGCCATGCGTGATGTTTGAGGATGTCCGACAGTGGGCTCCGGCGATCTTCGCGCGCCTCCAGCAGGGTGGCATCACGACGGCGCAGAGGAGATGGGCACGGGCACCCGGCAAAGAGGAGAGTCGTTGTCGCCGGAGAGGGGAAGGGGAAGGGGCGACGCGGCATGGCGCGAGGTGGCGATGGTGGAGGCTGGGCCAGCGGCAGCGGCACAGCCGCCGCAAGAACTCCACAACTCCAGCAGCACGCAATCCAGATGGCCGCGAACGAGGTGCTCGGCCCCACCACCCCGCGTATCCTCGCTCACCTCGCCGCAGCCGGCGGTCCACGCCGGTGAGCTCGCAAGAGGCTCGGGACCGCTTCCACAATCGGTCGACGTCCAGCGGCCGCGGCACGCCGCGTGTTCCGTGCTTGGTCGCGGAACGGCACCGCCTCCCTCCTTTGCGCCTCGGCCGGAGCAGCCGCCACTACGCCGGCCGTCGCCGGCAACCGGCCTCCTCCTCTCCCGCCTCGCCCCACCGGCCTCCCCGTCGGTCGGCCGTCGGCCTGCCCAGACTCCCTGACAAGAAAGTGACGGAGAGGAGAAAGGGAGAGAAAGATGGAAGAGAGAGATGACGTGGACGGACGTGTGGGCCCACGTGGGTCCCACGCTGACTCAGCCGCCATGTAACCGCCACGTAGACCAAAACCGGGTCAAAACCACCGAAGGACCTCGGGTGAACCGGGTTTTGTAGTATAAGGACCCCGCATATCTGGTTTTTGTGGTTTCGAGGACGTTTTTGTATCCCGACGACAAGTTGAGAGACCTTCGGCGTACTTTTCCTAATACAGAAGAGTAGAAAACTAGAAAAACCTAGCTCAGTTTTCACTCTCCGCATCCCCTTTCTCATCCTAGATCCAAATCGGCCAGGGGGCGGTGACGGCGAGGCCGCCAGCCACCGGCTGCGCCTTTCACGGTCCTCCGCGCGACATCGCCGAGCCTCCAAGCTGCACCGCCACATCCATGCCGAGCTTCCGCGAGAACACAAACACAAGCGTTGTTGCTTCTCCAAGCAGATCGTGCGCTCCCATCCTCTTCTGGTCGCGACTCCACGCGGGGCCCGCTGCTACTGCACGTTGTGCCATGGCTAATTAGTTGCACTAATCTTTCTGGTTTTTAATGCTTGATTGCTTCTGGTTGGACTATTTTGTGCTTGATTGCTTTTGCATGTGCAAGTGTGAGACAGATCTTTTGTTTTCAGCCATCAAACATGTTAATTTTTGTTGTTTCCTGATTAATTACTTAAGAATGGAGTGTGTTTTTGCACTTGGCAAGTGTTTAGCTAAGCATTGCCCCTGCTGAGCGTATTTTTGATGATTTACTGATGTGTGTCCATCGTTTGTACTGCACATTTCTGAACTTATGAAGAACTAACCAAAGGTTGGAGCACTTGTGCTTGTGAAGTGGTACTGATTTGTGCTGAAACTTGAAGTAATGCATGAATGGATGGAACTTGGCAGTTGTTTCTTGTTGATTGACTGTCTTATACTCATATTGAATCACTAATTTGCATGCACCTTTGTTTTAGTCACAAGCTCACGAGCTAAACGAGCTAGCTCGAGCTATTCAACGAGCCGAGCCGAGCTGGGTTTCTAGCTCACTAAGATAACGAGCCGAGCCAGCTCGTTATCCTAACGAGCTACACCGAGCCGGCTCGGCTCGATATCCACCCCTACGCGGCACCTGCAGCTAGCTAACATGCGCACCTATGTATTATTTTTCTAATGACAATAATTAACAAACACAAAAGGATATATAGTAACACTTTATTTATAAGTTCATAGAGCATAAAGTACAGTGACACAATCATCTCCGCCATTGCCTCATGGCATATCAACAACAATGTTTACTTGTTTAAACACATTTATTTCTGAGAAAGGATGCACACTCCATAAGGGAAACTGATATATTATATAGTAAAACTGAAGGAACTAACTTTGTTGATTCCCGCGGCCGAAGGTTCCAAAAGTCCAAAGTGTCACTCAACCATGACACCAAATTAGGCATCTGGACCGGCTTAGTATGAATATATAATGGGGGTACGAATATATAACACAATGGCACAATAATTGCTATATAATTAATCACCGAGAAGATAATCGCGTTAAAGACGAAACTGCCGGTCATGGGATAATGTCTACTGATGACGAGACGGCTTCTCCTCGGATGTTAATAACAAATTTCACGAGTACAGGCAAAGATGAAGCTGGTCCTCAGAGTCAAAGCAGCAGTATTAGTAAGTACGTCCCATAATATACTATAAAAGATAAATCACTTGGTGACAGATTTTTTGTCTCCACTGCGCTAGGCTGCAACGAAAGCATTGATTAAGCAGAGCAGCGATATCCATAGCAAGTGAAAGGACACGGTGAAGTATTCCCATGAGCTGTGATTCTGAAGTTCTTCCGTAGACGAGTAGAAGTGTTGCTATCACGGAGGCGAGGATAGCTACAGTGTCAAGCACTATGTAAGCATTGTACGTGACATTCTCGCAAGTTTGCTTTCCGTCATTTCCAATTGTACTTGGTACGTTGAATATGGCAGCGAAGGCTACAGTAGCAACAAGCGAGAGACTATGATCAGATTTTTTGACGTACTGTCCCTCCAATTCTTCATGTCTTTGCCTGTCCATTTCGTCACAAGGTCCTGCCTTCCCGGCGCAAAACGTGCCTTGTAGTTGGACATTATCATTACTGTGGATATCTGCGAATATATATACGCACAGAAACCACATTTTAGTACTCTTACTTACTTTTTACGTACCATTTTGCCATGAAAAAGTTGGGGAATCCCCTGCGATATACTATTAATTTTTATAAGAACAGTTCATGTACAGGAAAAGAAAGAAACAGAGGTACAGGGTGTCAATCATTGAAAATGTTTTATCAACAACTCAAAGCCTAAGTAATTATAAGGTTGTGTTAGATCCATGGGTGAAAAGTTTTGGCGTGTCACTCGGATATATGGACACACATTTAAATATTAAACTAGACTAATAACAAAGCAAATTACAATTCCGCCTATAAACTGCTAGATGAATTTATTAACCCAATTAATCCATCATTAGTAAATATTTACTGTAGCACCACATTGTCAAATCATTGAGAATATAGGCTTAAAAGATTCGTCTCGCGCAATTTACACGCAATCTGTGCAATTAGTTATTTTTTAGCCTATATTTAATACTCATGCAGGTGTTCAAACGTTCAATGTGACAGGGTGAAAATTTTTGTGTGGGAACTAAACAGGCCTAAATGAAATGTAGACTTAATTATTGATGAGATTACTTCTCTGCTTACATCTTACTCAAATAAATTCAACCTTGATGAGGATGCGACCCTTCCTAATGCAACGAATCTGGACAACCCTCATAGGTCTTTGGGACGGAGGGAGTAAGCTGCAACTAAGATTCAGAACACCCTAGCTAGATACACTCCTCCATCCCATACATAAGGATGACTTTTGCTATACTGACGCTCCTTGTTTTTAATATACTCCCTCCATCCCAAAATGTTTACGCGGTTGACCTTTTTTAAAATGTTTGACCGTTCGTCTTTCCAAAAAAATTATTAATTATTAATTCTTTTCCTATTAGATTTATTGTTAAATATAATTTTATGATATATATATATTACACATTTCACAAATTTTTGAATAAGATGAACGGTCAAACATGTTTAAAAGAATCAACGGCGTCAAACATTTAGGAAGGAGGGAGTTTGAATCTATGCTGTTAATTTTTATTTACATCATGTTTACCATTCGTTTATTCAAAAAATTTAAGTAGATATATTTTCTTTTGTTGTGGCTTAATTTATCACTAAAGGAATTTTAAGCGAACTTATATTTTTTTAAAATTTTACACAAAATTTTAAAATAAAACGAATGGTCAAACATGATTATTAAGTCGGCGTTATATATTAAAAAATAGAGGAGATATATATAGGATTGAAATACATGCATGTTTGGTCATTCAATGCCTAGTCACTCCATGGGATATGGACATGCACCAACTACCAATGGCCGAGCATGATTTTGCTTTTGGGTATTCAGAAATAGAAAAACTAGATGATGCCGCCTGCTTTTTGCTGCGGGATATACATTAGATATTGGAGAATGATAAAATGATTTGAATTAAAATATTATGAAAATGATTTGAGAGTGATGATTTAGCATGTGTATATTTGGTTTTAGAATGAAATAAATTTAGATATAATTACTATATGCTTACATGTTGAGCTTTGTGTGTTTAATGGGTTGATGACATGCTTCATGTAAGTTTTAGGAGTGCTAATAAATACTATCTTGCATGTTGATGTTTAGTGTTTTGTGAACATTATCTTTATAGGAAAAAGTGATATGTTCATAAAAATTAATTTTTTGTGACAGGAACACATTTTATGGTACCATACTTGAGGTTTTCTTGTGAAGTTTGAATGAATAACAAAAACTTAGCCAAATTTAAGAATTGTGGAGCATTGCCCATAATCTAGACTCAATGTATATCGGTTTTGGTGTTGAGGTGAAAGGTAACCTTAGCGATTTTTTATGATTGTTCCTTCTGGAGGACTACTAATAGATGTCGTCTTAATTTATCCCTTTGGTCTGCACTTATTGACCTTTCATCTTTTTTTCATGTATGTATCTATACTACTTTAAAATAAGTAGTGGTGGTGTAGTGGATCTGCTAACCACACGTACTATCTTTTATAAAATTGAAATACCCCTTGAACTTAATAATATTGAGATGAATGTTCCCTATGGCAAAATGAGGATGGCTAACACATTTCAAGGAAAATATATTTGTATTAATTTCAGACAATATTTATATATTATTTTTTCTATCCGTAGCAAAGCAGGGCATTCAGCTAGTAATATATATATATATATATATATATATATATATTTATTATTGTATTATTTCTATTAGC
>CM020179.1:11766617-11789375 GCA_009805545.1 Oryza longistaminata | reverse complement strand
ATATATATTAGCCATAGAATTTTAGCCCATCCCTTATATGTCTATGAGTTTTGCTTACTTCTTTGCATACTCTAAATTTTTATTTTGATCCATTCAGTCAGCCAACCGTTTGATGGTTACTCTCTCCGTTTTTATATTATAAGTTGCTTTGACTTTTTCCCTAGTGAAATGTTTTTAAGATTGTCTATAGAAAAAATAGCAAAATCTATAACATCTAGTTAATATTAGAGTAAATTTCACAAAACTACATATCCTTTGACAAAATTATCACAAAACTACAGATTTACTGTTAAATTTTATGATAATTTGGTCAAAATAGCTATAGTTTTGTGAAATTTACTCTTAAATTTATTAAATCTACTATTGAATATATTTTGATACTATGTGTTTGTTTTTTTGTTAAAAATGTTGCTATGTTTTTTAAATTAATTAAAATTAAAGAAATTTGACTAGAAAATAAGCCAAAATGACTTATAATATGAAACCGAGGGAGTAGAAAACAACAATTGTGCTCTTAGCCATTGAAGGTATATAGAAATTTGTGGAGTATATTGTTAGACGCGTACAAGTTCGTTATATGAAACTATTATGTTCTTGAATTTGTTGTGTGGGTTATTGTTCATGGCAGTTTATTTTTATATAACGACAGAAAAAGTTCTATATTTATTTTTCACTTTTAGAAAAGAGTATATTAAACATGATATTTTTTATCCTACATATATACAACATATATGTTGTTGTTGTTTTTTTTGTTGTTGTTGTGTGTATATCCAACGGAAGATTCCAACAAATTTGTACATCCCTTCCATGCCCCAAGGGGTAAAATTGATTTTTTTTTTTCAAGTAAATTAAACGTTCAACAAATGGTCAAATTGATGAAAGCAGTATAGAAGGAGTGAAAATGAAAATTCAGGTCCATACAAAAGATGAGCAAAACCTATGGGCATATATAGAAGGGCGTTGACTAAAATCTGAATGGCATACAAGATATTTTCTCTAGTATATATGATTTTTTTCTACCAAAATTCTTGATTCCATGGGATCCGCCCATGAACTACCTAAAATTGAGATATATAGAAAATTTAGGGTTCATATCTTTCAATTTTCTAGCAATCAAAACTAGATTGAACATCATAGATGTCATCCACTCCCCTCATCCCATCTCACATATGTACCTCGTACTTGAATTCCCAAACCCAAACTCTAACATCGCTCTCACTCCATGTCTTTGCCCGCACCACATGTCCAACTCACTAGCGAGGCCCGCCAGACCACGCCGCCTCCCCGTGGCACCATAGGATGGACACAAGGGTGCATTTAAGTCTTAGCCCCAAATTCCCGTTAAACTTTATCAAAATATTTTGAAAACTCCTATAGATATAAAGTAATTTGCCAAGAATTTGTTAACTACTGAGCCCAGGCATGATCCTTTTTTGGTTTTACCCATAGCACAACCTCTTCATTTTGTTACTTTTGTTTAATCTTTTGTCTCCGGTGCCCCTGTGTCGTCTTCCTTCCTAGTCACTGGTAGCTCCCGCCATATTTATCAGCACCACCTTACTGCCTCCCCATCAGTGCCACCCGCCTCCACTAATCCGTTGGCACCCTGGCTTCCATCTAAACCAAGGAACTCTCCACCCAGTGGCGAACCTATAACAAAAATTACCCGGGGTCCACTATATAGTAGTTATCTAATTATTCACTAGTATACTAATCAAAATAGCATAAATTAGTTAGAATTTAACAATTTTACCCGGTGTCCTGTGACACCGGTAAGTTATATGTGGGCACGCCACTGTCTCCACCCCTCCCTCCATCAACCGTACCTCAACACTAAAACCTAATTGGTCATTGTAGGTCGCTGGGGGTATATGAATCATGGAGCTAATCAGAAGGTCAGCAAGTTGTAAGATTATCATATCTAGGCCTGAGTTTTTTTTGGAAATCCGAAAGATAGTCCAATATATTGTATAAGAACTGTCAGCGTTTAAGTTCTTGTTAATCTCACTAGCTATCAGTAAAGCCATTTTAAGTTGCTCCATCTTACTTATGGGAGTGGTATGCGTAAGAGCTAACATTAAGGTAAATCCTACCCATTGTTTTTATATTTGGTCTATCTAATATCTAAGATCATCTTTAGTCCTGATTTTTTAGTGAATCAGAACTATTGTGAAATTTGGCCGACCGACCAAAGATCGTTTCTCCAGTAGTGAATATATTTAAAACTCCTAATTAGTGAACGTCAGCACAAAAGAAAAGCACTAATGCTATAATTAATTATACTTTTTCTAAATTTAATCCATGCATGCAAACATTAATTAATTAGGGTTAGTACAAGAAAGCATCAAGTTCTACAAAATGGACCTCCATGTCCACGATTTCAGATATAGTTTTGTCTGGATTTTAACATATTAGAAATTTTCATATGAATTTGACTGTTGTGATATGAATATTGATACCCTAAGCTATATCAAATTTGAATTCGATCCGATTACATTACAGAATTTAAAATCCTCATATAAGATGTTCACAATTAGAAAACCTTTGCACATTATATATATGTAACTAAGATCATTGCCTCAATATTGATTCGAATTTACAAATATGGAACTAAGATAATTGCCTTAAGGCAAAATTATTACTTACGTTATTGTAACAACGATTCTATGGCAGATCGATTAAATTTCTCATGAGGTAAGGGGAATATCATCCATTGGATTAGAGGGCAATGGATGGAGTTGAAAAAAGTCTGGAGCACCCTAAAAAGTTCCATATATAAAATCACCCTTAATACCCCGACCCAAAGAAAAGCGAAGAAGCAGGAGTCAATCACGTACCATGAAGAAGAAGCTAACGGTATTCTTGGCAATATCAAATGCGGTTTCTCCCTCTGCATTCATAATATCTGGATGCACTTTTCCGCTGGATATCAGAGCATAAACATCTACGAACTTTCCATGATTCGCTGCTAAATGAAGCGGCGTATTCCCTTCCTTATCTTGTGAATTCAAAAGGTCATGTAGCATTGGGTTTTTAACAACGTAACGAACAGTAGGTCGTTGCCATCCTTCGTCTGCACATGCAATATGCAGGAACGTTCTGCCTTGTTTGTCACGAATATCAGCAGAATCAGGGCTGGCTTTTATCAGCAAGCGAACAACATTGACATGGCCCATCAGCGCAGCGATATGTAACGCTGTGCTTCCTTCACTGTCCTGCATGGCAACAAGACTCTGTCCTGCTGGATCACCAAATAATGATTTCGATTTTGGATATAGGATGGCATGTACAATTGAGTAGGCACCATCGGACGAAGCGAAGTGTAGTGGTGTGCTTTTCATGTCGTCGACCCCGCTTGCCAGCTCTGGTTTCTTTTCTAATAATATATTGACCATTTCTACAAATTGGTAGAGGATTGATGGTTAAGAAAATATGAAAACACCGGCCCGACAGATTTACTACCTATTGCAACGATTTTAATCTTAGAGATAATCTACTCTACACGCTAGCTATTGAGTGTGTTCCAGTTCAACAATTTATCACTGACATTATCTCTTTTTCTATAATATATTGACGACTTTATCAATTATTCTATAATATGTCACTGGGTTGGGCGTTTTTTTAGAAAAATATCCAAAATACTATTAGAGACATAGGATGTTAATAATTTATTTATCTCATTAGAAATTTGTAAAAAAATATGAAAATTTTATGTGGCTTCCTTGCACAACGTAACATGGAAGTTTGTATACAAATTTTAAGTTCTTTTAATATATATTTTTTAGAAAAAATATTTTTGTGTGGTAATAAATTTATATTTTTTAAAAACTTCTAATGAGATTAACCAATTGTTTACCTGGTATATCCGTAAGGGTATTTTGGGTATATTTGAAAAAAAGTTCAGCACAATGACGTATTGTAGAAAAATTAATAAAGTCGCTGGTATATTATAGAAAGAGACAATGTAGTGACAAATTGTTGAATTAGGACAAACTCAGTGGCATAGAATAGATTCTCTCTTAAGGTTATTATGTTCAAGGTGAGACTAATGCATAATGAACAGAAAAACAATTTGGCCGGGTAGTAAAATTTGCTACCATTTGGATGCTAAAACGGTTGTCTAACTCCACAATTTTGTTATGATTTGGATGCATGCTGAAGGATATGTATAGCAGCAGATCAGAACCATATATATGATTTTTCAAAATTTATATAGTTTAGAAGGTCCAAGGTGCTATATTTTTTAAATTGTCAATTTGTTGTTCGTTCTGGTACTATATATACTTCAACAAATGTAAGAAATCTTGAATCATATGGCATATTTCATTCATCCTAGCAGTAGCAAAGAAGCGGCCGCATGCAACACAAACATGAAAGTTTATTATTTGTTAGTGGGGGCCGGGCTACAATTTTTAAAATGGTTTTATGAAAAATACTGTAAAAACAGTGTAACTTTTCGAAACTTGAGGGATCCCGTGTCTTTGCGAACCCCTCACCGTCCGTAGATAAATAGCTAAGCTAGTTTAGTAAAACGAACCTCTATTCTGGAGAACTGCGGCAGCATGTAGAGCATTCTGCCCTTTTGGACCTTGAGCTGACGCATCATTGCATTCGTGAGCCAATAGTGCTTTGACGGTGGCCACCGATGTACTCATGACCGCTAAGTAGAGGGCCGATGCGTTATTGGCTTCGGTCAACACAGACGACAAACGCGCATCCCGCGCATGTTTCAACAACGTCGTCACAACTTGGGCATGGCCGTGCATTGCCGCTAGATGCAAAGCATTTTCACCGGCACAGTTCCTTGTTGCAATAATGTCCATGAGCTGGTTTTCTGCTAAGTTTTCCAGATTTTCCTTCACTCCGGCAATGATGCGCTGAACGGCGTGGACGTGGCCTGCCCTGGCTGCACGGTGCAAGGGTGTCTCTCCCTCCGAGTTCAGAGAAGAAAGGAGGTGCCAGCGTGCCTTGTAGAGCACTGTGATCAGGTCCTCTTGTTGGCTCGTCCCATCTGGACCAGGGGCATGGGCGTGCCCCCTACTTGCAGCAATGTGAAGAACCGTGTTCCCTTCGGCGGTGACCGCATCTATTCTGCTCTCGTACTGTTCTCTCCTTGCTATTGCTACTCGGTTTCGCACAAAGTGCCCTGAATTGAAGAGAGAATATCAATAGGGAGAGGTTAAATTATGGAACTATCTATTTATCTTTCAACAGATTTGAAGTTTCAAACCAAGTTACACATAGCAAAATTAAACAAACCAAGTTACAGGTTTAGAAATTGAGACTCGACCGATAATTGTAGATGTTATTAAAAAGCTTCTCTCATCACTCTAAAAGCTACCCCTTCCGTTCCATATTATAAGTCGTTTGACTTTTTTTTTAAGTAAATTTTTTAAGTTTGATCAAGTTTATAGAAAAAATATAGGGGTATTTTCAACACAAAACAAACATATTATCAAAATATATTCAATATTAGATCTAACAAAACTAATTTGATATTTTAGATGTCGCTAAGTTTTTCTATAAACTTGATCAAATTTAACAAAATTTGTCTAGGAAAAAAGTCAAACGACTTGTAATATGAAACGGAGGGAGTAGTCTCCAAAGGTGAGAGGCCATCCAATTTTTTTTAAACTCACTTGCTTCTTCGTAACCAATAATATAGATTTATGGGCCATTCAGAAACACATAATGTGAGATCCAAAGCTACTCTTGTTCAATCCACAATATGTTGTTAAAAGAAAAAAAAATAATTAAACTACCAACATAAACGAAAATTGCTTTTGTGAATATCTTGGTTTACATGGTGTGGTGATGAAGTTGGGGGTTGATGACTCCAACTACCAGGACCCAAATCATTATTATGCCCATTCGATGTACGTGTTATGCTTAGTGTATACCAACTATGTATAAGGTATAAATTACTTGTAGTGTCGAGCAGTATGAGCGTGAGACTACCTACTTCTAGTTATATCTATAGCACTTCCTTCTATTTGATATAAGGTGCCATTGTTTTTCCCTTCAAAATATTGACTAATAAGAACTAAAGTATATGCTTCGAGTCATTCATGTAGTATCCTTCGATTCATATATATATTTGAAATATTTTTGTATGACGTTAATTAATGTTGTAGATGATGATAATATGTTATATAAGAAATTTCATAAGGTGAAAATAGACGGGAGCGAATATAAAAGACCTAATGACTCTAGTGTATTGATGGCATGTACCCATAGCTAGGAGAATGCATCGTGGTCACATGTTGAACGTGCCCTTAAGCTCATGCATAAATGATTTTGACCTAAAAAATTGCCATGTTAATATGTATATATATATACCTTGGCCTTGAGCTCCTTCCTTATTTTCATGCGGATCACGGTGAATATTTTGAGCTCCTCCAACTTCTTCGTTGATAGCAACTTGTGCAATTGGAAAGTCGTAGACGGTTTGATCTTCTGCATGATGAGCGCCGTCGATGGTTTGAGGTTGTGAATGAGAAGCGCCATCAGTGGCTTGACCTTCTTCTCTCTTCTCCATGAGGAGCGCCGTTATTTGGTAACTGTAACATCTCGATGACATTTGCTTTTTCACCGTTGAATACGGCGAGATAAAGATGTTTCGGCATGCGAGGCGGCAAAGCAGCATCAATTGAAGCTGCGGGATGGTCCAGAGCATGAACGTGAGCAACAGCAGCGGGGGGATCCACATCATGACGCGCATAAGGTTCAGCAGCAGCGCCTCCAGTTGCAGCATCAGCAACGGGGGAATCCGCAGCAGGACCCTCCTCAGGTTGTCGTTCAGCAACAGCTGTGCTTGCTCCGAAGCAGAGCACAACATGCTCGGCTTCTGCTCCTGCGGTCGCTATGGGCTCATGACCCGGAGCAGCTGCTGCTACCGGCTGATCTGGTTGTGCTCGTTCCATTATTAGGGTATATATTGGCGTATTGCTATCTACCTTTGCTTCTACAAAATTTCGAACATGGTAGGCTCTATTTATAGCGATCGATGAAGCTCCGGTGTTGCGCATATTTTAGAAAACAAAACAAACAAACAAACACAATATGTACAAATAGTGCCAAATCTCAGCAGTTCTTTTTTATCCGTGGGGTGCAGGCTGATGAAGCTAGCTGTATACGCAACGTGTTAAGCTCAGCGACTAGCAGCAACTAATCTTCTATTATCTTTTTAAAGTAACAGAAAAAGAACCATCCACATTTGCTCTCATGGCCTAGAAATTCTCACACTAATCAGGAAAAAAGAAAATAGAGTTCATATAGAAATACAATTTAAAATAGCAAAATAAAATTAAAGTAAAATAAAAAATATATAAGGAGAATTCATTGTAGATAAGGACTCTTTCTCTTTCCTTTTTAGAAAAAAAATTGTGTCCTTCGGACAGCCCCATAGAACGCTTAGTCTTTTGCAAGGAAAGAAAACCTAAGCTGGCTACAGTGACCGTGTACAATACAAATCACAAGTCTGCATGTCTGTAATAGGTACTCCTTCCATCTACTTTTGATAGTCATATTTTCAAATCTGAAAATTTTATTTTTGATAGGCGTATTCAATCCAACAACCTATCATCTTAATGATTTTCTCGAATTTAATGCATGACTCTCCATTCTTCCACACATTATTGGCTACATGGGCTTTGATAAATGTAAATATTAATGAATCGCTTGTTTACGAGGAATGACTAGTAGCATGCTTAAATGAATGATAAGTAGAACTATTTATCCTTGGTCTATCTGTCAAGATGAAATATGACTATCAAAAGTAGATGGAGGGAGTATTAGTTTTATTGCTTATCTTGATCTATTCTCTCCTTTACAACAAATCAAATCTCTAATGGCAGGTTCATACGTGCACATTCCTGATGCATTTATATGTCTATCTATATTATCTTAATGTAATAGAAAAAAACCCACCATATTCGCTCCCACTTTCTACAAATTTCCATATTAATTAGAGAAAAGAAAAATAGAGTTCAAATGGAAATATCTTTCAATATATCTGAAATTCAGAATAAAGAATTATCTAGAGAAAAAGAAAACTATTTAGAAATAAAAATACAATTTAATATATCTAAAATTCGGAATAGAAAATGAAGAAATTTTGAGAAGAGTCTATATAGAAATATAATTTAGAAATATCAAAAACTCGGATTAAAAAGAACAATAGAGTACATATAGAAATACAATTTTAAATAGCTGAAATTCGGAATTAAAAATAAAGAATATTGAAAGAAAAGATTACAGTCCATACCTGTATGTAATTTAGAACTAATTAAAATTCAGAATAAAAAAATAAAAAAATTAGAAGTAGACGTTGGAGTCCATATAGAAATACAATTTATAACTAAAATTTAATATTAAAAAAAGAAATATTGAAAGAATAGTTTAGAATCTATATAAAAATATAATTAGAAATAATAAAAATTCAAAATTCAAAAAAGGAATATTGCTAGCTAGCCGCGCAATCTGCGTGGGCTACCATACTAGTTATAATTATGTTATATTATATGGACGCAACTCACGCGCGTGGTAGCACGCGACTCCAAATCTTTCCAAAAATCACTATTGGAGAAACCATCTTTGACCGGTTGTCCAAAATCCACAATAGCCCCGCTTCAATAAAAAACCGGAACTAAAAAGCACTTTTAGTCCGCGTTTATAAGTGTAAGGGACTATGTGATCTTTAGTCTCGGTTCACCTTGTGTCAGAGGTTGTTAGGCTCCTAGGGATCTTTAGTCCCGGTTGGTGTTACCAACCGGATCTAAAGATGTACATGATCTTTAGTCCCGGTTGGTAACTCCAACCGGGACTTAAGTTAGGATAGTTCACATCCCATATGTCTTCTTTCTCCTACAGCCCGAGCGAGCTTCAAAATTTCTTGAGGAGGAGGGGAGGTACTGCCAAAATTTCCTGTGAATTTGTTTTGGCGATAATATACAATTTGGAGGTGTCTAAAATGTTAGCAACTTCATGCTCCAATGTTTTTTCTTAGCATATTACATTTAGAGATATGTTTTGTATATATTGTTGCCTAAAAACTTGTGATAAAAGAGACGAGAAAGAAAAATATAGAAAATAAATCTAAAAGAATAGAAAACTAAGTTAATTTAAAATTCAAATAAGTACAACACATTAAATATTTGTTTAAAACTTTAAAAATAATTAAAACTTGAATAATATGTGGGATTATTTTATAATTATTGTATTAATAATTATATATAATTATTGTATGATTGTTTAATTGGTTTGACTTTCGTGGATTATTTTTTACGATTTGTGTGCATTTCATATAGATGGATCGGCAATGGATGTACAACGTGGACCGACGGTCGAAAGAGTTTATTGACGACATGCATTATTTGTTGAGTTTGGCGATGCTAACAAGCATAAAGGTTTTATGTGTTGTCCATGTAATAAGTGCAAAAAACAGAAGGAGTATTCTACATTAAGAACTATTCATTTCCACTTGTTTGGGTCAGGGTTCATGCCTAGATATAATTGTTGGACCTCGCACAGAGAGCTAGGGGTTCAAATGGAAGAAGATGAAGCAGAAAAGGAGAACATTCCGGACTGGGCTCAGTTCGGTGGATTTGATGGAAATACAACGGGCGAGTTGGACGAGGCTGTTGAAGATAACGACGTTGCAGATGATCTTGGTCAGATGTTGCGGGACGTCAAGGATGACTGCGAAAGTTAAAAGGAGGTCCAGAAATTAGAGCGTATGTTAGCGTACCACAAAACGTCGTTATACCCAGGTTGCGAACAGGGGCACAAAAAGTTGGGTACCACTCTGGAATTCTTGCAATGGAAGGCAAAAAAATGGTGTTAGTGACAAGGCATTTGGCAAGTTATTGAAACTCGTAAAGAACATTCTTCCGGAGGGAAACAAATTGTCCGAAACAACATACGAAGCCAAGAAGTTAGTCTACTCTCTAGGACTAGAAGTTCAAAAGATACACGCATGTCCGAACGATTGTATCCTCTATCGCTGTGAGGAGTACGAGAACCTAGAAGTATGCCCGGTTTGTAAAGCACTACGATACAAGATTAGACGAGATGATCTAGGTAAAGTTGATGGACAACCTTCGAAGAAGAGAGTTCCTGCTAAGGTGATGTGGTATTTCCCTATAATACCACGGCTCAGGCGTTTGTTCAGAAACAAAGAGCATGCTAGAATGATGTGCTAGCACACAAAAGAACGTCAACAAGACGGGATGCTGAGACACCTCGCCGATGGGTCACGTGACGAAACATCGACAGAACATTTAAAGACTTTGAAGAGGATGTACGAAACGTAAGGTTTGGTTTAAGTACCGATGACACGAATCCATTTGGAGAGATGAGCAGCGGCCATAGCACTTGGCTTATTACAATATGTATCTACAACCTCCCTCTTTGGCTATGCATGAAGAGGAAGTACATCATGATACCGATTATTATTCAAGACCCAAAGCAACATGGTAATGACAGTGATGTGTACCTAATACCACTGGTCGAAGATCTGAAATTGCTATGGAAGAAAGAAGGTGTCCCCGCGTGGGATGAGGACAAGCAAAAGCAATTTAACCTACGAGCGTTGTTGTTCGTAACAATCAACGATTGGCCTGCACTTAATTAGCAACCTATCTGGACAGTCAAACAAGGGGTACAAGGCTTGCACCCTCTGTATGGAAAAAAATAGAAAGTACGTATCTGAAGCATTGTAAGAAGGTTGTGTACATGGGCCATCGTCGATTTCTTTACAAACTTTGAGATGCATCATTCCGAGTCGTGTTTAGAACCCTAGAAACTAACCTGGAACTAGTTATAATTAGAGATGGTATCGGGGTTTCAGCCGATCTTACAAGATATGCTTATTTCTTTACTGTTACATGTGTATCCGCCACCTTACGGGTGGGCCTCGCTATAACCTGGCATCGGGACCGTATCATATCGGCTAAGGCCACCAGATTGACCATCGGCTCAGTCCTAGCGCCTTGTTATAGCGTAGCCTACCTGTATAGGTGCATGCCGGAGTATTAGCCGGCACGTTATCCTCTCTTTAGCTCTGTTCTTCCTCTATCGGCTGCTGCTTTGCTAGCGTTGTCTTGTTTTACTTGCTTTACCCTCGTAGACAGTGCTTTGACTGATAGGGCATTACTAGAGCTTTGTTATATTTATTCCTTGCTTTACTCAGTCCACAGCCAGCCCAATCAGCTAGGGACCATCAACGATACGCTGTCGGCCTATCGGCTAATCGGCTATCGACTAACTAACCCCCTTGTTTTGTTTCCTTGCTGATGGCAGGATCAAATCAGCTGGCACGCCCTTAGCATTCGAGCCAAGCCTTGGACATGCACTGGAGTTAAGCAGATCTCCCAGGCCGCGCGTGTTTTTGCATCGACACGCCTTTTTGGCACGCCCAGTGGGACCGAGACTTTCACTCACAATGTCGACTACTAAAGTCAGCGAGAAGAACGTCATCCTTGTAAAAGTTGAAGATCTTTCTGAGGAACAAAGGGCGGATATGGAACAAATGATACAGCAGTTCAGAGATAGCTATCTAAATTCTTACTTCATAAACCCGCAAGGGGAAGTCGTCCAAAAAGGAAAGTTTACGTTGCTAAAACAAGAAGAGGAAGAAACGAACGACGTCAAGGTTGAAGTGAAGATGGAAGAAGAACTGCATACATTCCAAGATCGTGTTGACTCGACCATGTACTAAGCCCTAGCTAACCAGTCTGGCGTGCTAGTCAACACATTGACAAATACTATTAAATCCATGGTGGATGGATCAATTGCGGGACGACAAGCTTCGGGGGCAACGTTCCCACCATATGGAATGTCCAGGGACAGCATGGGAACTGGCCCGCTTCAAGGAAACCCAGCATCGGCTCTAGGAAAAACAATGCCCTCTTCAGCAACCTTTCAAAAGCCGATGTCTGGGGTACAAGACTCAAAGATCCCCAATCCAGGACAATTGGTGCGAGCTTCACAGATGCAGTCCGGCGGAGGAATTGGAACATCGGCTCTTCAGCTACTTCCAAGCCAACAGATGTTGGCCAATCAGCCGATGGTGCATCAAACACTAACAATGCCCAGCCAGGGCAATCACAGCAGACGCACCAACCACAGCTACCAATCGGCAACGTGCCGATTGGGCCGCAGTACGTTAATGTGGACCCCAACATTACTCCTTACCAGCAAATTCCAGGGTTTAACATTGGTGGCCAGTGTCAACCTCTGTCACCAATGCAATATTGGCAAGCATCTTCACCGTTTACCCAGGTTCAGCCCCAACCGGTTTACAACCAGTATGAACAACAATATCAGGGAGGGGCTCAGCAACAAATGGCCGATGTAATTGCAGAGGAGGTCAGAGAGCAATTTGGCATCAAGCCAAAGGACAGCAGGGTCATGTATCGCAACCCATATCCAGATGTTAACAACCAAATTTGGTAATCCAAGGATCGGATGTAAAGGAGAAATCGAGATGGAATCGAGATAGAGATTGTCCCGGAAACAGAGTAAGAATCGGCTGGAGTCCAAATCGGCTACGACCAAGATCGGCTGAATCCGAGTCAGACTGGGTGAGCCGATATAGATGATTCCGACAATGCAACTCGGTATACGTCATCGGGTTGAGTTGGTGTGCTTCAAGATGATTGCCATGCATGGATAGAGTCCTGAGAAGGCAATTGTATCTATTAATTAGGATATTTTATATAACTTCCTTAGAGATATATTTGGGCAAAAGTCTGCCACAAAGACTTATGGTATCTTAGAGTTTGTTAGAGATAAGAGTCGTGTCCAATATGGACATATTTTGTAATTCTCGGGTATAAATAGACCCCGAACCCCATGCAATCAATTAACACACGTTCAATACAATCTTGGCGCATCGCCACCCTTTTTACTTTCATTTTGTTTCAACGAGTTCTTACTTTCGGGTTGAGCTGCATCGGTTTCGATCTTCAACAAGAGGTAAAACTTGTTATGGCGGCTTGCGTTCTCGGGATTAGTGCTTCCATCTTTATGATACTCTAATCTTGCTTATGTAATTCATCGAGTTATCGTATATCTTACATAATCTCTGGCAATATTGCTATCTAACCTACAATCGGCCAACATCTGTTGGTAGAGGGCAGCCGATTAGGTTAGATATCAATGTTAACTTAGATTATATAGCGTATCCACCACTTTATAAAACTTCCAATGGCTTGATTGTCTAGATATTGTCCTTCTTTTCATACTTATAGCTGCATCAGTTGAGTTTGATCTTATGAGTCGTGATTAGAATCTCAATCTCTAGCCTGCTTCTTGGTTGCCGATTAGGGTAGTATCGGGGTTTCAGCCGATCTTACCTAATTTAACTATATTTACTCTATATGCTTCATTGATATGTTAAATATGCCCTTTATTTTAAGATCTTGTTGCATTTAAGTATATTAGGCCTTTGTTTGATATATTCTACTTGCTTTAATATCTTAGTATAGAGTGGTATCGAAGTATTAGCCGATATATGCTACATCTATCTGATCGGCTATGCTATGAACATATATAGTCCCATTTTTAATATATATTTCGATCTAAGTGATTTATACTGTCTCGGCATGGCGACCGATCTATCCCAATCACTTGATTTAAGTATATATCGATATAAGAAGTATATATTGTTAATATCTACAGTCGATCGAGTAGATTTAGTTCCTTCTTATTTATTCATGACTGCCGATCGATACATATATGACATCGGCTTAAAGATAAATGATATATCATCGGCACTTAGCCGATCGGCTATCGTTTATAGGTTTAACCGTGGTTTCTTTGTCTTTGTTTCTTATTGATTACAGGATCAAATCAACTGGCACGCTTGCATACCCGAAGGCGAGTTTTCGACCTGCACTGGAGTTAAGCAGATCTCCCAGGCCTCGTGTTTTACGTCAACACCAGAATACTTTGACAAGGTGCCATTGCCCAACCGATACAAGATCCCAGGCTTCTCCAAGTTCTCAGGGCAGGACAATGTTTCTACATATGAGCATATCAGCCAATTCCTAGCGCAGTGCGGTGAAGTATTGGCTATAGAAGCTCTGAGAGTTAGACTGTTTCCTCTGTCTTTGTCTGGATCGGCATTCACTTGGTTTTCTTCATTGCCATAAATTCCATCAAGTGCTGGGCAGATCTGGAAAAGCAGTTCCATAAGTACCTCTTCAGCAACATGTAAGAGATGAAGCTATCTGACTTGACAGCAATCAGGCAGAAACCTGATGAATCGGTCCTAGATTATATTCAGAGATTTAGGGATATGAGGAACATATGTTATAGTATGAGCTTAACCGATTCGCAGCTTGCCGTTTTGGCTTTCCAGGGTTTAATTGGGCCGATAAGGGAAAAGTTTTCGTGACAAGACTTCGAGAGCCTGGCACACTTGGCTCAAAAGGTATCGGCTCATGAACAACACTTCCAGGAGGCCAAAAGGTTCAAGAAGGTGAACTATGTCTACAGATATGCTTCTGACTCCGACGATGATCAAGACACTGAAATCGGCTTAGCCGAATGGTCCAAATTCAAGAAGACGATGATGTGTCAATGGGTCAAGGATACAAGCAAGGAGGAGAAGTATGATTTTGACATCAACAAAGCCGACAAGATATTTGATCTACTGCTGCAGGAGAAGCAAATTCAGTTACCAGTAGGTCATATTCTGCCATCGGCTGAGGAGCTGAAGAAGAGGAAGTACTGTAAGTGGCATAATACCGGTTCTCATCACACCAACGAATGCAAGGTGTTCAGACAACAAATCCAATCGTCCATTGAACAAGGAAGAATTAAGTTTGATGATGGAAAGGAGCCGATGAAGATCGATGGACATCCGTTTTCGGTGAATGTGGCGCATGCCACAGTTGATAGTAGTAGGTTGATTAGCAAATACCAGAGGAAGCATGACAGGCGAGTTCGAAGTTTCAGACGTCACCAAGATGATAACTGCCACAGTTTTGCCGTCGTCGGACGAGACGCATTTGAGAAGTATCCCGTTTGCCGCCTTCTTGTATAGATCGTTGCCGATCATATAGTAGATTTTGGCTACAGGCTTAATTTTCTCGGCTTCTTGCATCGTCCTCGGGCAACTCGTCGCTACTTATGAATTTAAGAGTGGGATCGCCAGTCGTCTGTGGTCTCGATGTCGGCAATGGCGCGTTCTGCCTCTGTTGCCCCCGAGCTGATGTCGGAGGCGACTGTGCTATTTTCGTCGTTTGCCTCTTTCACCGATGGCTTTGTCAGGACGTCCAGAAAGTGCGGGTTCGAGTGGCTCCCATCTGGAGCACCCGTGCCAGATCGTCCGGTTTGATGTTGTCCTTGGGTATACGTGTCGGACCTCGATTCCATCAAATCTTTTTCCAGCTTCCTGACTTCCACGAGGTACTTGGATAACTCGGGGCTAGAGCACTTGTAGTCTTTGTGCACCTGGTTTTGACTAGTTCGGAATCCCTTTCACGATCAGTCGCTTGACTCCAAGTGCGGCTCAGCTCTTATCCAGCGAGTAGTCCTTCGTACTCGGCTTGTTATTAGGCACCCTGAAGTTGAGGTGAATTGGATGCTTGAACTGATCTCCCGAAGGTGATGTCAAGATGAACCCTGCCCTGCTCCTTGGCTGTTGAGTGCGCCGTCGAACGCCATTGTCCATGTTTCGTTGTCGGTTTGACTATCTAACTGTTTTCAGGCATAGTCCAATCGGCTACGAAGTCGGCGAGAACTTGGGACTTGATGGTTGTTCGTGCACAAAGTGGACATCAAACTGGCTTAGCTCGACTACCCATTTCGCAATGCGGCCGACAACTCTTTGTTTCTCACGACTTCACCAAGAGGAAGGAGGAAACAACTGTGACCCTGTGAGCTTGAAGTAGTGGCGTAGCTTTCTTGACGTCATGATTATTGCATAGAGCAGTTTTTGGATCTGTGGATATCTTGTCTTCGCGTCATGGAGAGCTTCGCTGACGTAGTAGACTGTCTTTGCACTTCTCTCTCGCGACAACAACAGTTACTCACGGAATATGGCGTGCGGCAATATAGAGGAATAATTCTTCATTAGGTTGGGAGCAACAAGTACAGGGGATTTGACAGGTAGCGCTTGAGTGCGATGAAACGCCTCTTCGGCTTCCTGTGTCCATACAAATTTGTCTTGTTTCTTCAGCAGAGCGAAGAAAGGTTGCTCGTTCTCCATCCTAGCGACGAAACCTACTTAGTGCCGCCATGCATCCAGTTAGCTTTGTACTTCCTTAAGCCTTGTCGGCGACTAATGTTCTCGATTGCCTTGACTTCTCGGATTTCTTCGATCCCTCTTCCAGAAACGAGAACCCGAGTAGCTTTCCCGAGGTACTCCGAATGTGCACTTCTCCGGATTGAGCATGAGGCATATCGTCTGAGTGTTTCGAACGTTTCCCGGAGATCTTCAATCAATGAGTCGCTTGTCTTGGTCTTTGACAACAATGTCGTCGACGTAGGCTCACGTTGTTTCCAAGCTGATCGTGTAAGTGCCCTTGGACCGTTCGTTGGAAAGTGTTTCCTGCGTTATCAGTCTAAACGGCATCTTAACGTAGCAGAATACACCGAACGGCGTGATGAAGTTGTCTTCTCGTCCTCTTTCGCCATGCTGATTTGATGGTAGCCGGAGTAAGCGTCAAGAAAACTAACAACTCACAACCAGTGTTGAGTCCACCAGTTGGCATTCAAGGAGAGGAAGTGATCCTTGGGACACGCCTTGTTGAGGTCGGTGAAGTCGACGCACATCCTCCACTTCCCGTTGGCCTTCCGCACCATGACTGGGTTGGCTAGCCACTATGGATGGAGTACATCTCTAATGAAACCAGCTTTGAGAAGTTTGTCGAGCTCTTCTCGTATGGCCTGTTTTCGGTCTGCTGCAAATCTCCGCAGTTTTTGTTTTACTGGCTTGGCATCAGGTCGCACCATGAGTTTGTGCTCTATCACCTCCCTGGGGACCCCCGGCATGTCGGACGGCTGCCAAGCGATTACGTCAGCATTGTCGCGGAGGAAGGTGATGAGCTCGAGTTCCTATTTTTCGCCTAGTGATGCCCCGATCTTGACGGTCTTGTCGGGGTTGGCACTGTAGAGTGGAACGATCTTGATTGCGCCGTCTAGTTTTGGCGTCTTGTTTGTTTTGCTCACTTTCTTGGGTGGCTCAGCTGTGGCAGGTGGGCTGGGTGTGTGCTCGACCATGTCGATACTTCGCTTGTCGCATTGCACCGCCAGCTTTGCATTCCCTTGAATAGTGATTGTTCCCTTCGGCCCGGACATCTTGAGCACTTGATACGCGTAGTGAGATGTGGCCATGAACTTCGCAAGAGCATTTCTCCCGATGATGGCATTGTATGCTGTATCAACTTCAGCGACATCAAAGGTGATCTGCTCCGTTCGAAAATTATTTGCTTGGCCGAAAGTCCTAGGCAACGTAATCTTGCCCAATGGCTTGGAGGATGACTGAGGAGTAATCCCATGGAAGGGTTGATCAGTGGGAGTCAACTCGCTTCGTGGGATTCCCATCGTGTCCAAGGTGCTGGCGAAGAGAAGGTTGATAGAGCTGCCGCCATCTACGAGAACTTGCGCGACTTTGATATTCCGAATAGTAGGCTCAACCACGATCGGATATCGTCCTAGGATGACAGCAGCCTTGGGGTGGTCTTCATCTGAGAACTCGATCTTCTATTCAGACCATTTCATCTTGGGTGCAGCCCCCTGCCATGTCGAACAAACTTCACGCTCCACTTTCTTGTATTCTCGCTTTGACGAGTACGCCTTGGAACCTCCGAAGATGTGTGAGACATGGAGATTGGAATCTGGGTATGCCGAGCCCGAGTCCTGAGTAGTTGCCTCAGCGGCCTTCTCGACTACACGTACTCACTTGCCCTTTTCTAATGCCAGCTGTTTTGCCAGCGACTTTTTGAAGACGATGCAATCCTCCAGAGAATGTCTGTCCGACTTGTGTATAGGGCACCATATTTTCTTCGTGTCGCTGCCTTGTGGGTCTGGGTGCTTGGGAGGGTGCTCGTATTCTGTCGCGAGGACTTCCACTTGAGCTTTCCTTTTCCCACTCTTGCGACTTTTCTTCTTGCTTGATTCAGGTGCGTCCTTGGCTGGTTTCTTCTCTCCCCCTGTCTTCGACTTGTCGTTCTTGCGTCTCAGTGCGTCATCCGCGTGAGCGCATCGATCGACAATCTCGAACAATCTTCGAGTAGTCGTGATCCGTCTTGTTGCCCACTCCTGGGTAGTATAGCGATCTCTGACACCGGTCTTGAAAGCGCGAATCACAGAGACGTCGGTGATTTCGGGGATTGTATTTCTGCACTCATTAAAGCGCCGAACATAGTCCCTCAAAGATTCGCCCGGATTCTATGTCAACGCGTGTAGATCGTCTTCGATCGCGTGGCGCTTGTAAGTTCCTTGGAAGTTAGCGATGAACTGGTGCCACAGATCTGCCCATGAAGAAATCGAGTAGAGCGGGACGTGCATCAGCCATGAACGAGCAGAACCCTTCAATGCCATCGGCAAATAATTTGCCAACGCGTTGTCGTCTGCTTCGGCAGCCTAGAGTACTGTGGAGTAGACCTGAAGGAATTCTTCTGGGTCGGTACTCCCATCGTACTTCTCTATTGCTCCCGGTCGGAATCTCTCAGGCCATCGGACATCTTGTAGCGAACGGTTGAAAGCTCTACGCCCGGCGCTGGGGGCGGTGGGTTGTCGGTGATCGTATGTCCTTCACGGATATCTATCTGATGATGAGGATGGAGAGGATGATGACGACCATGATGAGTCACTCGGCTCCGGCATGCGATTCCGAGGATGACGTCCGGGTTCTCGGGAATCCTGTCGTCGTCCACCTTTGTTGTCCTGGCATCGATCTCCGTCATCGTCATCGTTATGGCGGCATTTTCGACCAGTATCGCCCGGCATCCACTGTTCGCGATCATCGCGTTCGTGGCGGTTATCACGGTCTCGGTTCTCGCTCGGGTGTCCTCCTCGCTCTTCGTTCTCTCGACGTCGTGAAGACAGACGATGCCGGGAACGGTTTTCGTTGTCTCGCGTGAGTCGTGCTTCTCGGCAGCCATTCAAATGGTCACGGAGATCACTGGTGCCGCGGGGTTGAAGGGTGGCTTGTCGAGGTGAGGCCTGCTGCTCAGGTGGTTTGCCATTGGCACCGCCAGCTGGCGGCTGTTCTGGGTGTGCTGCGGCAGCGGCCTCCTCGAACGCGTTGCTGAGGTTGGTCACAGATTCCCGTAGCCGTTCTGTCCACCATGCGAGATCATCGTTCAGAACGGGATCATAAGGGGTTTCCCTCAGTATTGCGTTGATGGCCCCCGATGTCCTGGGCCATGTAACCACTTGATTCTCTGCTTCCGCGTCGGCGCGCGCAGATGCGCTGGTCCCATCGATAGCAAACACATCGCGTGGTGTGCTTGTAGACGATGAGCCCTGGTCTTCGAGCGAGTATAGGACTGACGGCTCGTGGGGATCGATGTCGATCACCCCAACGAATCAGCCTGAGATGACCGTCGCTCCTCGTTCCTTGTTCACATCTCTAGGAGAGATTTGTAACTGCTGGACCTTAGGAGGCGACGTCTTCATGACGCCGAGAAGAATCTTGCAGCTTGAGGTCGTGATTCTTTGTCTTGTGGATAGGACAATAGACATCACGAGTTGGAGAAGTACGTTGAATTCCACGCTCTTTGTAGGCACGGATCTCAGCTTGTGCGTTGAGAAAAACCCAGCAAGCTTGCAAGGTGTGTTTCCTGGTTTTGTGAATAGGACACCAGGACCTTGTCGCCTTGGAAGTTGTCCTTGAAGGCTCGTGTTTCTCATCGGAAGGACAAGATTTAGCCGCACTAGGATCCTTCTCGGGCTTGGATGTCGTCGACGTTCCGTTCTCCGCTCCTGCGGGAGGATCCTTCGACATGGAGTCGTCCGAGGTTGTAGCCACGGCGTTCTCGCTTCCGGTCAATGATGGACCAGTCGAGACCGGCACTGTGGTATAAACCGGAAAGACGATTTTGCCGACTTGAGTCCACACCAGCATTGTTGAAGTCGGAACTCCTTGGTTGACGCTGGGGTTGACGCTATTGTCGACGAAGCTTGACGACATAGTAGTAGAACCTTGAGTACCAAGTCCCCCTACCTAGCGCGCCACTGTCGATGGGGGATACCCGTAGACCGGATATAGAGGGTATTGGGGTACGCTGGTACGAGGATCTACGTAGTACGACATCAAGCAAACATGAAACAGGGATTATACTGGTTCAGGCCCCTTGGTAGGTAATAGCCCTAATCCAGTTGATATGGGATTATATGATGGAAATCACAGATTACAAAGGGAATAGTGGAACTCGATGATACCGACGAGATCGTAGTCGAGTTGGTTCGACTAGATCACCCGGCGACTTGGCTCCTGTATCTCCGGCTTCGTAGGCTGTGATGGTTGTCTTGGCTGTGAGATTCGATGCCTTAGGTCCTCCCGGAGGGTCCCTTTTATACCGCAGGTCAGTTGGTCTCTAAGTAGAACTCAGAGACATCGGACCCTACACGATACAGTGACGACCCAGTTCTGTCCGAGTATGACTCCTTTCGTCTGAGGACTCCGTGATGGATTTCCTTAGCGTGTACAGAAAGCATCCGTATACGCGCAGGTATACCATATCAATACACGACGTATATCCAAGGGTAGAGGGTATACCTTATCCATAACCCTGACAGTGGCGATGCGCCGAATTGTATTGATCGTGGAGATAGTTTACAATGACCCCGAGCGTACATATTTATACCCATGGGGATATACTAGTCCTTGTAGGACAAGAAAGAAACTTTCCTAAAAGATAAAAGGAAAACATAAAGTCCTTATAGGACGCTAAACACAATTTTCTAAAGATAAAAGAAAACTAACAAATTATTCCTAATTAATAGATAACTTGCTATGCCGCATCCTTGAACTCGGTCACTTCTGGATAAGCTTCATTTAATAGATTAATTTCCTTAACCGAATATAGCAGGAATCCGACTATTGGCGACGTGATAATTCTCTTAAGTGCATAGCAAATTTCAATGTTAACAAGTGCGACCACTTCTTCCATGCGGGATGCATCGACCGTTGGCTCCGCAAGTATCGGCGGTGCCCGCTGTGCCTCGGCGGGCTGTCGTCATTGCCGCCGCTTCCGAAACCTGGTTGCCGGCTAATGCCGCTGCGGACAAGCTCCGCGAGCTGGCTGCCGGAGAGGAGGAAGGGGCCCAGATGATGAGGGCTAGCTGGCCGCCTCGTTCTGTGCCGTCCGCGTCGGGAAGATCGCCATGGAGGTGGTCGTGCCAGACTTCGTGGCGTCGTATTTGTTGTTCATTGACACCTACTACGTGTTCCTCCAGTCCGGCGGCGGCGGCGCGTTCCAGGCCGTGGTGTACAAATCGGCAGGGCAGCAGGACCGGTGCTACCTCGCCATGGTGCACGCGCCGTCCAAGACATGCGTTTGGGTGGCCAACCACGATGCGCCCATCACCGACCACGCAGCACCGCTGCGGCTCACGGCGAGGGGGGTCTCCGCGGAGGATCCCAACTGGACGGTCGTGTGGTCGACGTTGGCGTTCGCGTCCCCCTCGCGGCGCTCCGGCTCGATGAATCCAGCAACCTCGCGCTGCTCGATGGGAGGAACCGCATGCCGCCGCAGCTTGTTTCACTGGAAGATGGATGAGGACAGGATGAGGACGGCTTGAGAGGAGGACGGAAAAACTGACGGAAGTGGCATGGTTCCAATTTGAGAAATTTTTAGTGGCATGTAACCGATATAATGAATAATAGTGGCATTTTTTTAATTTGGCAAAGTTACAGTGGCATGGATCCACTTATCCCTACTATATATGTGTATTACATTAAGTAGGGATGAGAGAAAGCGATTACAAATAAATACGGATAATTAGATCTTGATTCAACGGGTGATAATTGTATACTAACAAGATGCTTCTTCAACGACCACATCGACCGCATCCTTTGTTGGTGCCCAAACACTGCATCTTAGGCTGTGTTTAGATCCAAAGTTTGGATCCAAACTTCAGTCCTTTTCCATCACATCAACCTGTCATACACACACAACTTTTCAGTCACATCATCCCCAATTTCAACCAAAATCCAAACTACGCTGAACTAAACACAGCCGTATTCAATCAATCAGATATGGCAGTAATATATGCCGGAGCAAGCCGAATCTACTAAGGGAAAGGAAGTGGTCATTGGTGAACCAAGGCCTAAGATGGTGGCACCAAAGAAGCCGGAGGTTGGCGTTTGGAAGGAGAATAAAAGTGGAGCTTCAACTTCCAAGGCCCCTAGGAAGACTAAGGTGACCTTTGATATGCTTTTGGAGAAGTATGAGAAGCAAGGTGGTGAGAAGAATCACAACAAAGGGAAAAGACCAAGATCGCCCCCTAGGGAGCGATTTGGTCATTCACTAAGACGATCGCCTTCACCTTCATATCATCATCCACAAGACATGTCATGGGGTCCATATCCAATGCCGCCGCCGGGTTATCCTTATCCTTACTTCATGCCATGGGGGGCAACGCCGCCAACGTATAACCATATGCCTCCAATGCAATTCAACCAAGGGTGGGGAGGACCACGGAGGCCAATTCATGAGCGTTTGTCTTCACCAAACAAAAGCCGATTTTATGGTAAAAATCGGGTTAATGAAGAAAAGAGGGAAGGAAAGCGCACCA
>CM020179.1:11754370-11766592 GCA_009805545.1 Oryza longistaminata | reverse complement strand
AGAAAATAATAAGAATCTTTAAATTTAATATATAAAACAACGGTGTAATTGGGCCGTAGACCGGATAAATATTATTTCAAAAAGAAAATTTTATTTGAAAACATGGGTTGTAGGAATTATTTGTGTACTTACTTGAAGACAGATAGTACTACAAGTATAAGTGATTCTTCTTTCAGATCGAACGCAAGTAGTAGAATCTTCCCATCGTGATGTCCTGTCGCATCTTAGCAACTAAAACAAGATGCCATCTCGATTTAGATTTTGCGCTTATACCATAATATTTCTCAGTAGTTGGAAACCCGAATGGTTGTAGAATACAAGCAGATGCGTGATTTAACTATAGTGATAAACATGAAAAGGTGAGTTGTTTGAAAATAGGTAATAGTATTTCAAATTGGAGGGGACAGGCACTGAGGCCTGCCTGCCTCGACAGACTGGTTGTGTGGGGTCCTGACCAGGCTTTCTGGCGACCAAACGGCAGACTCCGGAGTAATTGGGTTCAAGGTTCTTTTTCGTGGATTTTCTAGAGTGCTCATGTAATATAACTCTAGATGGTTCATAACAAGTGAATGTTGTATACTGATGTGAAGCAAAAGTGGTGCGATCTTAAGTACCTGAATAATAGAAGTATTTGTGTCATGTGCATGGTGTTTGCTGAAGGCCTATGGAATATACTTGTGACAATCAGGATTAAGGTTGTGGGAAGTTGACGTCGCAGACGGTCAAGTATACTGCGGATGCCTCAGGCTAAAGAACAAGCACGTGGAAGGTGAAGTATCCATAGGCATAAAGTGTAGGTTTGTAGCAATGGAAAATGAGTCCAAGATTGGATTTATCCAACAGTTGAGAGATGGAATGTAAGTGTAGGATTGTTCCCCTGGTCTGGCAGTTTCTTATGGATAGAAGTGCTAATTACAGATGGATTCAGCTAAGGGCAGCCATATTAGGGGAAAACTGAAGTGGGTTGAGGCTAGAAAAGATATTCGATATTTTGAGAGAGAAATATTAGAGGTTTGCTTTGAGATTTCAAATCCTAATTGTGAGTCGAGAGAGGAGTGGCTTTAGATACTTGTAAATACATATTGGTCGACGGGGATTACCCGCTAAGACCGGATATAGAGGGTAGGGTACGTCTGTACCGAAACTACGTAAGTACGACATCATAGCCAAACAAGGAAACGTAGATTAACTGGTTCAGGCCCCTTGGTAGTAAGCTAATGCCATTGGATATGGGATTATATGATGAATCACAGTATTCAAAGCGGATTAGGGAATCTCGATGATACTTTGAACGAGAGATCGTAGTCGAGTTGGTTCGACTAGATCACCCAGGACTTGCCCCTTATCTCCGCTTCGGTAGCTGGATGGTGTTTTTTGGCATGGAGATTCGATGCGCTTAGTCCTCCCGGGGAGGGTCCCCGTTTATACGCTAGGTCAGTTTGTCTCTAAGATAGAACTTAGAGACATCGGACCCTCAGCGATACAAGTGAAACGACCCAGTCCTTCCGGAGTAGGAATCTTCCACCCTGTGGACTCCGTGATGAATTTGCTTAGCGTAGACAGAGAAGTCCCGTATACGCCAGATATACCATATCGATTATAGCGTATAGTCCAGAGGTAGAGGGATACCTTACCTTAACCCTGACAAATAGCCCCTGATTTCTACTAATGAACTCTGAGCCGGATCGCGACTTCTGATGTCGATGTTTTGTTGTCGTTCTCGACGGTGCGATCCTCGGCGTGAGGACCGTGAGAGACAAAGAGTAACGACAATGCCATGCGAATCAACGGTCGTGAGTGAAATTTAAAATTGAAGTTCCAAAAAACTGCCTGCGTAATAGACCTCAAAATTTCCGGCGGCCAACTCTCTCTTTTCCTGAATCGCATTCGTCGGTATTTGGTCTATTAAGGGGTTTTGGGGATCCATTTTGGAGCGCCGCCTGTGCAAAAACTTCCTAAACCTCCAAGAGCCCTTCGTCTTCTCCGCTCGACAACCTAGCTTGCCATACTCGATCCCCTCTCCGCGACTCTGGCGCAAGGACCCGACAAGTCCTCCACCACGCGCCTGAAAATTGCAGGAGGAAGGCGCTCTCCCGGTCGCGGGACCATGGAGAAGGAACTAGGAGGTATTGAACCTGAACCATGTCCTGGCCGCATAGGTTGCGGTTAGGACTATATTCTCTGTGGTTTCTTCCTCCGCCCTCTGAGTTTTTCTTCTCGTCTTGAATTTCTATGCTTTATCTCTACTGTCGCATCTGAACCCCAATCGACTAACTTTCCCCTAGCAATTTTCTCCCATCTCTGGTGAGGCCTAATCATTGGGGTAGAGCCGTTTCTTGACCTCTTTCCTTTCCTACATACGAGTTGCGCTAGATGGAACCTAATAAAGTATCGGTGTGTGTGGGTTTTCAACTTGGATGGCCTGAGTCGGCGATACATTCCCCTTCCAGTGCCTCCTTCTTCTCGTAGTAAATGGCGGCGAGGTGGGTTTTATCTCCAGATAGGAAAATGTCGGATCCAGTCTTCATTGTCCCCTGAGAACACAGACAAGGATCCGTCTGGACCGCCAAAACCGCCTTGACCCCATCCCTATTCTGTTCAATCGATATCATCGTAGACCCCAAAGTGACGAGGTTTCGGGTTATGAAATCGATGCCGACTCATTGGAGGGCGGCAGCCGCTCCCACTCGAGCACCATCCACTTTGAGTACTCGCCCGAGGACGCGAACCCCGGGCTTCCTCCTCGGGTATTTCTTTGCATTCTGGTCCCCTTTCCTATCGCACGTTCCTGCATGACTTATCGAAATTTGTTCTCGATCTACAGTTTTGAACCAGCGAGACCGTGGAGCGCCGTGTCGGCCCAGGTGATGGTCAGCGGCCCACGCGGCGACAACGTCCCCGCCTCCTCTTTGTGAGAAAAGGGCGGTGAGCGCGAAGCTGCAATCAAACAACCTTTATCTTTTTTCTTCCGTATCGCGATCTGACTTCATGGTGCAGGCTCCCTCTAAACTGACGTCATCGTGTCCGCTCGTGGACAATCAGAGACGGCAATCATGAAGGAGGGCGTCTCCCAGGAAGCATACCGATGTGGCCATGCCAGCTGCTGCCCGCGACACCAGATGGCGCAGATGTTCCGAGAAGCGGGAGGAAGTTTTTTCCTCCGTGGCCGGCAACCGCGCGCGGAAAACGCGCACCCCATCAGTAGCCTATTTGTTATTGATTCGGAGCTCGAAGAAGATGTCGTCCTCACATCGCACTCGGTTAACTTAGGCCTCGGTGCGTCTTCCCCCGCCTCCGTGACGGCAGAGGCTGGTGGACACTTTGGCGAGAAGATAAGTGGACGAGATATTGAGGTCCTTCACTTGATCAAACTCGGCAAGTTGTCCTTGGTGTCCAAACATGGCAATCTTTCGCAAGGCAACGCGGGCGAAGGCGGCGCAAAATGGGTCCGAGGAACTCCCCAGCGGTACCCGTATGCCGAAACAATGTTCGGAGGCGTGCCCAGAAACCGGAGGTGACCCGCACGGTCCTGCCGCAGATCTTGTGCCCGCTCGAGGCCTCGTCACGCCTGCTGACGTCCTCACCTGGAGGACTGCCAAGTCGAGATGGCGCACCTCGAGGCCAGCACTCGCGGCATAGGTCGCGAGAAAGAGGCCAGGGCGCGCGGCGTCATCGCGAACAAACGCCGACAAGCGGCGCTGACCTGGCGGAGTTCGCGAGGAACTCCAACAGAGGAGCTGTGGCCGGCAAGAAGCCGCACGCAGGGGCTTAAGAACTGCATGTCGAAACTCGAGAACAACCGTCGAGAATCCCGGTTCGCGGCGGATTACCTACACCGGCCGCACCAGAACTCGCCGGGGATGTGGTGTCCACGACCACCATCCCAGCTAACCCCGACGAGTTCGCTGACGACTTCGCTCTGCGGAACTGGCGCGGCGATGGAGGCGATCCCCTCCAAGCATGCGGCCAATGATCGGTAGAGGAGACGTCCACGGGATTCTACACCGGGGTCATGCCCACGCCTCATGTGCGTAAGTGGCGCACGCCTGACCCCGAATCTCCAGGGGATCTTGGATCAGGGGCAGGCTAAACGACGCGCGTAAGGAACGTTGATGGAGAAATCGGTGATCTGGGTGAGTCCGTCTCTTCCACTTTTGAAGAGTAGTGACTCATTCGCGCTGTACTTCTTTAAATCAATCAATGCCTCGTAAAGAACTGTGTCGTCGGTTCCAACTGCTGTTGTTGTGTGTAAGTTCACCTTAGTCGTTTCTTTAGCATTTTGATTCCGAGTACGTTGGTTATTGTGTGTAGAGATGTCAATGTCGAGAATTTCCAGCAGCGTGGCAGCCGAGTCCTGTACTCGTTCCGGCACTGCGCATGAGCCGTATGTGCCGCATGAAGGACGTGGACTAGGAAATCTGCCGCGTGGAAACAGGCAATGGCGATGACTTCACTTAGGTTTGGTTCTTTGTTCCCATGCCCCTTCGCTCTCTATCCTGGATTGACTTAGTTTATCATGTTCTCGAGAGGGGGAATAGCTGACTAGTGTTTCATGCTGAGCAGACTCGGAGAGTGCGCTTAGCGAACCGAGATCGTCGCATCCAATAACTGGAGAGAAGTTGAGGTCGCTGAACCGAGAGGACATATGCTGGAAGTCCAAAAGAAGGACCGGGGCCCGTGGAAAGCACTCCGAGGTCGCGATGGGTTCAACTCGGCCCAGAGTTTTCACAGCAATGGCCGTGCTGCAGGGACCTCCAATACCTCGCGTGAATCGCCGAGAGTCAGCACCGATAATCCGTGCTGAAAGGCCGCACTCAGACTCGAAGGCAAATCGCAAACCGTACGACGAGGCCCTGAAGCAGAAGTGCCGCGATCGAGCCAGTATGCACGGAGGCACGTGCTGCCTTATATCAGCATCATCGCCGCAGATGCACCTCGAGTCCCCACGAAGGGCTCTCTCAGTCTGGAGACTCCCACAGAATAGACAACCGCGAAGCAAGCCACCGCGGCGTAGAAAGTCTATCTAGTCGATGGATTGGCGTGGCCTCCCTGGTAGTTTAATATCTGTGCAAATATCCCAGGAGAATGTAATAATTGGAAGTTTGCGGACAGTAAAAGAAGTACGGTGACAAAGAAAGAAATATATTAACTAAGCTTCTACCTGGGTGCGGTGTGTACGAGTGTCTTCTCACTCGCGACTTCGATCATCACTGAGCAACATCCCCTGCCCTCAAGCCTGTCACGAGAAATCTTCTCGGACGATAAGGCTCTTGGACCTTTGACATGCCTTGGTTGAACAAGCACTGATCCTAGCCCCCACCTGTGAAGTTGGAAATTCAATTTCCGATTACACGCGTTGGGTAATACGCAACAGGCGAGACCCTTACACGACCGAGAACTAAAACATGTCCGTCTCTACAAGATTCCAAGCCCTTAACGGATCTGGCGCCCCACCCCGAAGTTCCATTATTTCCCGAGGCCTTGATCAAGAGGCGTAAGGACATGAGGAAAGGTATCAAACGCAGGTGTCATCGGTAAGGATCATACGGAAGGAACACTTTGATAAATCTGTATCCTAAAAGCCTTATGAAGCTGAATGCTACCAGATGGAACTATGACTTATACCATAGAAATACAATAATCAATTCCAAGAATTTGCTAACTCGCGACCAATCGCCGTCTGCAATCCTTGAATGCGCCTGCCGCAGACTTGGCGTCATCGTGTACGTCCTTCCCATTGGGTCAGCTGTTTCGCCCTGACTTGCTTTGACCGTCGGAGAGACGTAGTCCACCGACCGAAAAGCGGCGCTCCCCCCCCCCCCCCCCCGGATGCGTGTTCTCGTGTACCGACGAAGAGGCTTGTTGGTAGCATAGCTGGCTCTACGGCAACCCGTTTCGATGTTCCTCGAAGTAGTTCAACATCGTTCGTTCGTTGTTCCGTCACGGCTAGAGATGGAAGGAGGATTACGACGTTAGAAAGTACTTGAATGAATACGGGGCCTCTGAACCCTCGCTGGCGCGGTGGAGCCTGTTCCGCCGCACAACGAGGCAGAGAAAGAAACTAGATAAACCTGATTGCTAATCCTCCTCAAACAATGTCTACATATATAGGAATCAAAGAAGAAAGCCTAACTGATATAAAACAGAAAATCCTAACAACTCCCTAATCGAATAAACTGAAGTCGTTTACTATTCCCGATCATTATTTGTCGCATGGACTCCCGTTAGGCGGCGCCGTGTAAGAATTCCCCACATACACCCCCCCACTGGAAAGCAGCTTCGTCCGAGCGAAATTAGGATACAACGAACGAATTCGTCAGATGATACCAAGACGTCTCAGCAGCCGCCCGATCTCATACGAACAAGAAACTACGCACACGCGTGCAACGCCTGCAAGACTGATGCCGGCGAAGACCAGTACTCGACCATTGATGAAATGAGGCAATGAAGGCAACACCTCAGGTGGTAACACCAAACAAATGCTTCAACAGGCCAACATGAAAAACGTCGTGGACGACGGGCCCCTGCCGAATTGAAAGCCGATATGCACGCACCAATGGCCAGACTTTGATAACGCCATAGAACTTAGGACCCCAACTTGCCATGTCCTTAACAGTCAAGAACGCATTGGCCGGTGCAACAGGTGGACCCAAACCCAATCGCCCACAACTGAATTATGCTCAGCTCGCGATGGTGCTGTCATACCCGCCTAAGAGTTTGTTAGCCTGTTCCAGACCTCCTTGATGGCAGCAAAACTCGTCCGCTCCTGTAACCTGTGAACCGCGGCAGCCGTGGTAGACCCTGCTCATAAGCACGCAGCGAACGGCGATCGACGGCCGGAGACGACGCGGAATGGCGAGGAACCGGAGCCGAATGACTGAAAAGAAGTGTGATGCAGTATGCCGCCAATGCAACCAAACCAGCCACGACAGCGGTCGATCACGTAAACTGCGTGAGATACATGGCGATGACGTATCTCACCTCAGATTGGCCATCAAGGGAGAAAAAAAAAAGGAAAGACCTGAGGATGAAAAGCCGAGAAGGTTGAGCCAAACACCTGCCAATTCGACAAAAGTCGCCCAAAAAGTGTGGTGAACGACATGGAATCGCGGTCGCTAAACGATGGAGTTGTGAACACCCGTGCAGGACGGATCAATCTCCACGAAGAAGAGCAGCAGCCACCGATGTCGCCGTGTAGGGATGGCCAAATGGAATGAAATGGGCCAAACTTGGAGAGCGATCCACCACGCGTCAAATGACCGTTCTGCCGTGTACTCGTGGAAGACCCTCCATGAAGTCCATCGCGATGTGTCCGGCCCACACCGCGGAAGGTAACCCGCAAATTGCAAGAGCCGCCGCTAGTAGTGCTCTGTCTGTTCGCTGGCACCTGAGGCAAGCAACGACGTGTTCTTGCACCGTCGCTGTCCGTGCAATGTGGAAGTGCGCACGGAGATGAGATAGGGTCTTTGCGTGCCCTCAATGCCCCAAGCCGTGCGCAAAATCTCGATGAATTCCGAGGATGGCCAGACATGGCGACAAGACGCGACCCTTGAACGTATGAGGGCCGCCGTGAACGACCCAGGCCGGCTGCTTGAGCACCAGGCGATGCTCGATGGCGACAAGGGCGGGCGTTGAGGGCTACTTCCCGTCCGCAGCTCATCGACAGGGGTGAATTGAAGGGGCCCCATAGAGCGAAAGCTTCTGTCGAAGGTGCTGCGCCCGTCTGACGAGGGTCTGCCACCACGGTTCGCCGTTTCCCCCGGTTTTACTCCACTACGAAAGTCAAAACCAAAGAAGCTTGCTTGCCCAAGGGTGCGTGGAAACAGTGGAAAGACCTGATTCCAAGAGGAAGCAGCACAGCTGTATGGTCGGTGCGGAGAGAATCGCGCCCCATAAGTAAGGTCCGCCAATGGATCATGCTTTGGACGAAGCACCAAATTAGCTCGCAGTCGTAGCGCGAGCCTGGCTGGCGAGTGCGATCGGGACTTGCTGAAGAACACCACTGGACCCGTGCCTGATGAAGAACGGCCGCCTGAAGGCCCGGCCCGACGCGTCCACTCTACGACGAACCCTTGTTTGAAATCCGGAAGCTGGAGACCGGGCGCCGAGTGCGTGTTACCCGAACCAGATGCCACGTCGCAAGAACCAACGAACCCTCCTTCCGTAGGAACACCGAGGGGCGCCGTGATGGGGCCGAAGTCGCGAAAGCAGCGGTATAGCCTGCCAGCCGAGGAGCCCTGACCCCACCCCGCATATCTTGGGAACTGTATCAGAGCTTCGTTCCGTGCCCATGGGTACCGAGACGGCTGGCGGTTTCTCCGAAATCAAGCAAAAGGCCGTTGCCAGATCTCAAAGAAATGATGGACTGGCGGCGCAACTCCAGGTTTGGGCGGCTCAATCAGCACGACAGGCCATGCCTCTCGGAGCGCCGAGCGATCCGAACCCGTCGGCCATGACGTCCGCGCCCACGGCAGCAGGACTCAGTGCCGTGCGACAGGATGCGTCACGCAGCAGCCAAAGGTGGCATCAACCAACACCACCTCTGCCCAAGCCGCCTCCAAGGGGTCTTCGACCTAGTTGGTTGGCCTGTCGGATAGCGGGTCACGCCTGGCACCCTCCAACCGAGAATGGCGCGGTTTCCGCAGAGCAGGGATGGCGGCGCGTTTTTGGAAGCGGCAGGAAACAGCGGACGTTGTTTCCATCGCTCCTTTCAACACGGCGGCGGAGAAAACGACGACCGTGTTAACCGTGGAGTCCACGGTTGAAGCAGGGTCACGCCGTTCTTTTGGACGGCAGCTGAAATATCGATAAAGAGGGAGAAGGGACTGTTCCCTCAGCTACGCCCCATTAATGGCCAGACTATGACTGGGCTTCGATCAGCAGCTAGCCCATTGTTGGCGGAGATATGCTTATCACACGGTCAGTCAAGTTGGCTTTTCAGATTTGGAATTGTGGCGTGGGCCTATTATCCCTAATACAGGGCTTCAGGATGGGGTCCTCCTGTCCATGTTCTTGATGACAAATATATAGAAGTAGGGGTTGTTTGCAAATTATAAATTAGTTCATACTATATATATATATTATAATAAGCCGAGATGTAATAAGCTAAGAGTCTATTTAGGTAGTTTAGATCGGCAGGCCGCTGCAGCTCGAGGACAGCTGCCTCAAAAAGGGGGAGTAATGTTATGGGCTGTGGTTGCCGGTTGCGTCGGTTGTTTGTTTTGTTTGGGTGTTTGGTTGCCCGGCCTCATAGTCCCATTGATATGGTATTTAGGTGTTATGAATTAAGTAGTTCTTCCACATTATAGAGTGATCCTATCCCAGGCCCAATGAGGCATTAATCAAGATTATATCTTAGTGCCCTCCGGCCTGCCTTTTCAATTGCCGAACGGATGAGCGTCGCGCCGTTTAGGCAGACCGTTCCTTTTATCTATCACTAATTAATCCAATCTACCCCATGTCAATTCCGATTCTTCTTTTCCCTTCCAACGATAAATCCTTACTCTTCCATTGAATACCGTTTCCTTCCTGTTATTCCCCCGGAGTACTGTTCTTAAAACTCTATGTATACTCTGATGTGTGTTTTTTGCTCGGTGGGTTGTTTTTGGCGGAGCTATGGCTCTGATGTCCGTACGACACGAGGAAATAAATGTCGGTCTCCTAGTTGACGTTGGGTGTCTGCTGTGGTGCTGCACGGCCCAAAGTACCGAGGAAGTTCTTCGCCCACTTTTGTCATTGACGTGTAGCTGGTCGTAGAGCCATTACGGCGTGTAAATTCTCTTGTCAGTACTATGCTTTGGGCCCTCTCGCGACCCTTGTCCACTTTCCTCTGGAGGGTGAGAGACCACGAACGGGAATGCAGATCTGAGTTTTTCCCAGTCCATACAAGTAAAATCCTGGAAGCGGCACTAATGAACTGGGAGCCGTGTCCGTATGATGCGTGAGGCAGTCCCATATCCGAAATACGCCCTTAATGAATTTGGATGGCGAGTTGTCCGCCTTATTCCCCACGAGTGTCTGTCGATCCATTTGGTGAACTGGTCGATCGCGCACGAACAGTGAATTTGACCGCCCTGGTCCTCGTGGGGAATGTCCGACTATGTCTGAGGCCCGCCAGCACGAGACGTTTGGTGAACTTGTCGAGTCGCACACGAACAGGAATTTGTAACGCGCCCTGTGGGGAAGGTCCGACTATGTCGGCCCCCGCACTGAGAACGGCCCAAGTGAGAGGGATGGTTTTGCAATGCCTTGTGCCCTTGGTAGCTTTGGTGTGTTTTGCCTAATGAAAATTTGACATCTTCACACCGTTGCCATGTCGCAAGCCCGTCTTGAAGGCCCGCGACTGGTGCTATTCGTTTGCCTCTGTAGCCCCCGAGCTAATGTCGGGGACTAACATGCTATCTTCGTCGTTTGCCTCTTTCACCGATGGCTTTGTCAGGACGTCCAGAAAGATGCCGGGTTCGAGTGGCTCCCATCTGGACGCACGCCGTGCCAGATCGTCCGGTTTGATGTTGTCCTTGTGGTATACGTGTCGGACCTCGATTCCATCAAATCTTTTTTCCAGCTTCCTGACTTCCACGAGGTACTTGGATAACTCGGGGCTAGAGCACTTGTAGTCTTTGTGCACCTGGTTTGCGACTAGTTTGGAATCCCCTTTCACGATCAGTCGCTTGACTCCAAGTGCGGCTGCAGCTCTTATCCCAGCGAGTAGTCCTTCGTACTCGGCTGTGTTATTGGTCACCCTGAAGTTGAGGTGAATTGCATGCTTGAACTGATCTCCCGAAGGTGATGTCAAGATGAACCCTGCCCCTGCTCCTTGGCTGTTGAGTGCGCCGTCGAACGCCATTGTCCATGTTTCGTTGTCGGTTTGACTATCTAATCTGTTTTCAGGCATAGTCCAATCGGCTACGAAGTCGGCGAGAACTTGGGACTTGATGGTTGTTCGTGTCACAAAGTGGACATCAAACTGGCTTTGCTCGACTACCCATTTCGCAATGCGGCCGACAACGTCTTTGTTTCTCACGACTTCACCAAGAGGAAAGGAGGAAACAACTGTGACCCTGTGAGCTTGGAAGTAGTGGCGTAGCTTTCTTGACGTCATGATTATTGCATAGAGCAGTTTTTGGATCTGTGGATATCTTGTCTTCGCGTCATGGAGAGCTTCGCTGACGTAGTAGACTAGTCTTTGCACCTTCTCTCTCGCGACAACAACAGTACTCACGGAATATGGCGTGGCGGCAATATAGAGGAATAATTCTTCATTAGGTTGGGGAGCAACAAGTACAGGGGGATTTGACAGGTAGCGCTTGAGTGCGATGAACGCCTCTTCGGCTTCCTGTGTCCATACAAATTTGTCTTGTTTCTTCAGCAGAGCGAAGAAAGGTTGTCCTCGTTCTCCCATCCTAGCGACGAACCTACTTAGTGCCGCCATGCATGCAGTTAGCTTTTGTACTTCCTTAAGCCTTGTCGGCGACTTAATGTTCTCGATTGCCTTGATCTTCTCGGGATTTACTTCGATCCCTCTTCCAGAAACGAGGAACCCGAGTAGCTTTCCCGACGGTACTCCGAATGTGCACTTCTCCGGATTGAGCATGAGGCTTTATCGTCGGAGGTTGTCGAACGTTTCCCGGAGATCTTCAATCAATGAGTCGCTTGTCTTGGTCTTGACAACAATGTCGTCGACGTAGGCATCGACGTTGTTTCCAAGCTGATCGTTAAGTGCCTCTTGGACCGTTCGTTGGAAAGTGTTTCCTGCGGTTATCAGTCTAAACGGCATCTTAACGTAGCAGAATACACCGAACGGCGTGATGAATGTTGTCTTCTCGTCCTCTTTCGCCATGCTGATTTGATGGTAGCCGGAGTAAGCGTCAAGAAAACTTAACAACTCACAACCAGCTGTTGAGTCCACCAGTTGGTCTATTCAAGGAAGAGGGAAGTGATCCTTGGGACACGCCTTGTTGAGGTCGGTGAAGTCGACGCACATCCTCCATGTCCCGTTGGCCTTCCGCACCATGACTGGGTTGGCTAGCCACTATGGATGGAGTACCTCTCTAATGAAACCAGCTTTGAGAAGCTTGTCGAGCTCTTCTCGTATGGCCTGTTTTCGGTCTGCTGCAAATCTCCGCAGTTTTTGTTTTACTGGCTTGGCATCGGGTCGCACCATGAGTTTGTGCTCAATCACCTCCCTGGGGACCCCCGGCATGTCGGACGGCTGCCAAGCGA
>CM020179.1:11731740-11754091 GCA_009805545.1 Oryza longistaminata | reverse complement strand
TCACGGATATCTATCTGATGATGAGGATGGAGAGGATGATGACGACCATGATGAGTCACTCGGCTCCGGCATGCGATTCCGAGGATGACGTCCGGGTTCTCGGGAATCCTGTCGTCGTCCACCTTTGTTGTCCTGGCATCGATCTCCGTCATCGTCATCGTTATGGCGGCATTTTCGACCAGTATCGCCCGGCATCCACTGTTCGCGATCATCGCGTTCGTGGCGGTTATCACGGTCTCGGTTCTCGCTCGGGTGTCCTCCTCGCTCTTCGTTCTCTCGACGTCGTGAAGACAGACGATGCCGGGAACGGTTTTCGTTGTCTCGCGTGAGTCGTGCTTCTCGGCAGCCATTCAAATGGTCACGGAGATCACTGGTGCCGCGGGGTTGAAGGGTGGCTTGTCGAGGTGAGGCCTGCTGCTCAGGTGGTTTGCCATTGGCACCGCCAGCTGGCGGCTGTTCTGGGTGTGCTGCGGCAGCGGCCTCCTCGAACGCGTTGCTGAGGTTGGTCACAGATTCCCGTAGCCGTTCTGTCCACCATGCGAGATCATCGTTCAGAACGGGATCATAATGGGTTTCCCTCAGTATTGCGTTGATGGCCCCGATGTCCTGGGCCAGTGTAACCACTTGATTCTCTGCTTCCGCGTCGGCGCGCGCAGATGCGCTGGTCCCATCGATAGCAAACACATCGCGTGGTGTGCTTGTAGACGATGAGCCCTAGTCTTCGAGCGAGTATAGGACTGACGGCTCGTGGGGATCGATGTCGATCACCCCAACGAATCAGTCTGAGATGACCGTCGCTCCTCGTTCCTTGTTCACATATCTAGGAGAGATTTGTAACTGCTGGACCTTAGGAGGCGACGTCTTCATGACGCTGAGAAGAATCTTGCAGCTTGAGAGGTCGTGATTCTTTGTCTTATGGATAGGACAATAGACATCACGAGTTGGAGAAGTACGTTGAATTTCACGCTCTTTGCAGGCACGGATCTCAGCTTGTGCGTTGAAAAAAACCCAGCAAGCTTGCAAGGTGTGTTTCCTGGTTTTGTGAATAGGACACCAGGACCTTGTCGCCTTGGAAGTTGTCCTTGAAGGCTCGTGTTTCTCATCGGAAGGACAAGATTTAGCCGCACTAGGATCCTCCTCGGGCTTGGATGTCGTCGACGTTTCGTTCTCCGCTCCTGCGGGAGGATCCTTCGACATGGAGTCGTCCGAGGTTGTAGCCACGGTGTTCTCGCTTCCGGTCATTGATGGACCAGTGGAGACCGGCACTGTGGTATAAACCGGAAAGACGATTTTGCCGACTTGAGTCCACACCAGCATTGTTGAAGTCGGAACTCCTTGGTTGACGCTGGGGTTGACGCTATTGTCGACGAAGCTTGACGACATAGTAGTAGAACCTTGAGTACCAAGTCCCCCTACCTAGCGCGCCACTGTCGATGGGGGATACCCGTAGACCGGATATAGAGGGTATTGGGGTACGCTGGTACGAGGATCTACGTAGTACGACATCAAGCAAACAAGAAACAGGGATTATACTGGTTCAGGCCCCTCCTTGGTAGGTAATAGCCCTAATCCAGTTGATATGGGATTATATGATGGAAATCACAGATTACAAAGGGAATAGTGGAACTCGATGATACCGACGAGATCGTAGTCGAGTTGGTTCGACTAGATCACCCGGCGACTTGGCTCCTGTATCTCCGGCTTCGTAGGCTGTGATGGTTGTCTTGGCTGTGAGATTCGATGCCTTAGGTCCTCCCGGAGGGTCCCTTTTATACCGCAGGTCAGTTGGTCTCTAAGTAGAACTCAGAGACATCGGACCCTACACGATACAGTGACGACCCAGTTCTGTCCGAGTAGGACTCCTTTCGTCTAAGGACTCCGTGATGGATTTCCTTAGCGTGTACAGAAAGCATCCATATACGCGCAGGTATACCATATCAATACACGACGTATATCCAAGGGTAGAGGGTATACCTTATCCATAACCCTGACAGTGGTGATGCGCCGAATTGTATTGATCGTGGAGATAGTTTACAATGACCCCGAGTGTACATATTTATACCCATGGGGAGATACTAGTCCTTGTAGGACAAGAAAGAAACTTTCCTAAAAGATAAAAGGAAAACATAAAGTCCTTATAGGACGCTAAACACAATTTTCTAAAGATAAAAGAAAACTAACAAATTATTCCTAATTAATAGATAACTTGCTATGCCGCATCCTTGAACTCGGTCACTTCTGGATAAGCTTCATTTAATAGATTAATTTCCTTAACCGAATATAGCAGGAATCCGACTATTGGCGACGTGATAATTCTCTTAAGTGCATAGCAAATTTCAATGTTAACAAGTGCGACCACTTCTTCCATGCGGGATGCATCGACCGTTGGCTCCGCAAGTATCGGCGGTGCCCGCTGTGCCTCGGCGGGCTGTCGTCATTGCCGCCGCTTCCGAAACCTGGTTGCCGGCTAATGCCGCTGCGGACAAGCTCCGCGAGCTGGCTGCCGGAGAGGAGGAAGGGGCCCAGATGATGAGGGCTAGCTGGCCGCCTCGTTCTGTGCCGTCCGCGTCGGGAAGATCGCCATGGAGGTGGTCGTGCCAGACTTCGTGGCGTCGTATTTGTTGTTCATTGACACCTACTACGTGTTCCTCCAGTCCGGCGGCGGCGGCGCGTTCCAGGCCGTGGTGTACAAATCGGCAGGGCAGCAGGACCGGTGCTACCTCGCCATGGTGCACGCGCCGTCCAAGACATGCGTTTGGGTGGCCAACCACGATGCGCCCATCACCGACCACGCAGCACCGCTGCGGCTCACGGCGAGGGGGGTCTCCGCGGAGGATCCCAACTGGACGGTCGTGTGGTCGACGTTGGCGTTCGCGTCCCCCTCGCGGCGCTCCGGCTCGATGAATCCAGCAACCTCGCGCTGCTCGATGGGAGGAACCGCATGCCGCCGCAGCTTGTTTCACTGGAAGATGGATGAGGACAGGATGAGGACGGCTTGAGAGGAGGACGGAAAAACTGACGGAAGTGGCATGGTTCCAATTTGAGAAATTTTTAGTGGCATGTAACCGATATAATGAATAATAGTGGCATTTTTTTAATTTGGCAAAGTTACAGTGGCATGGATCCACTTATCCCTACTATATATGTGTATTACATTAAGTAGGGATGAGAGAAAGCGATTACAAATAAATACGGATAATTAGATCTTGATTCAACGGGTGATAATTGTATACTAACAAGATGCTTCTTCAACGACCACATCGACCGCATCCTTTGTTGGTGCCCAAACACTGCATCTTAGGCTGTGTTTAGATCCAAAGTTTGGATCCAAACTTCAGTCCTTTTCCATCACATCAACCTGTCATACACACACAACTTTTCAGTCACATCATCCCCAATTTCAACCAAAATCCAAACTACGCTGAACTAAACACAGCCGTATTCAATCAATCAGATATGGCAGTAATATATGCCGGAGCAAGCCGAATCTACTAAGGGAAAGGAAGTGGTCATTGGTGAACCAAGGCCTAAGATGGTGGCACCAAAGAAGCCGGAGGTTGGCGTTTGGAAGGAGAATAAAAGTGGAGCTTCAACTTCCAAGGCCCCTAGGAAGACTAAGGTGACCTTTGATATGCTTTTGGAGAAGTATGAGAAGCAAGGTGGTGAGAAGAATCACAACAAAGGGAAAAGACCAAGATCGCCCCCTAGGGAGCGATTTGGTCATTCACTAAGACGATCGCCTTCACCTTCATATCATCATCCACAAGACATGTCATGGGGTCCATATCCAATGCCGCCGCCGGGTTATCCTTATCCTTACTTCATGCCATGGGGGGCAACGCCGCCAACGTATAACCATATGCCTCCAATGCAATTCAACCAAGGGTGGGGAGGACCACGGAGGCCAATTCATGAGCGTTTGTCTTCACCAAACAAAAGCCGATTTTATGGTAAAAATCGGGTTAATGAAGAAAAGAGGGAAGGAAAGCGCACCGACCGACGCCTCAGGCCGGTCTGACCGTATGCCCAACGTCGGTCTGATCGGCGCATCTGGCCGGTCTGACCGGTCTCTAGCGCCGGTTTGACAGGAGAGTTGCAAGGGACGATGTGAGGGCTTCATCGTCCTCAAGCAAAGTTAATAGAGGACATTATTTACCTCCTGGAACAGAGTCGAATCCTAGATGGATGCCTAAGGATTTAACGGCTACGCAAAAGAGAAGGTTGCAACGTCTTCGGGCCCAAGAACTAAGGGAGAAAAAAGGCCGAAGAGCAAAGGGATAAAAGGTTCAATGAGTTACGACCACCACCGGCATGGAAGCCTAAATCCATAAAGAAGGCAAAACCGATTGATGTAGAAGAGAAGGAAGAACAATCGGTTGACGAAGGAAAATCATCTCCAAAGAAAGACATGGATGTCAATATGGTGTGTATGTTGCCTATGGAGTTTTGTGCTATGGATGAAGCCGAGGTTGCCCAATTCTCATTAGGTCCTAAAGACGCGGTTTTTGAGAAGCCCGATGAATCAAACCGTCACATGAAGCCTCTCTATCTCAAAGGCCATGTTGATGGGAAGCCGGTCTCTAGGATGCTAGTGGATGGGGGTGCCGCCGTGAACTTGATGCCGTATTCGCTATTTAAGAAGTTGGGGCGTGAGGATGATGAGTTGAAGAAGACCAACATGATTTGAGAATTCGGACATTTGTGCCCAGAATACAGAAGAGAACTGGAGAATTCCTTTGATTCAATATCTAAAAGACCCCACACTTAAGGTTGATCGAAAAATTCGGCGGCAAGCATTCAAATATACATTGCTTGATGAAGATTTATATCGCCGAAACATAGACGGTGTCTTGTTGAAGTGCTTGGATGAAGATCAATCTAAAGTGGCTATGGGAGAAGTGCATGAAGGAATTTTTGGAACTCATCAATCGGCCTATAAGATGAATTGGTTGCTTAGAAGAGCGGGATTCTACTGGCCGAGGATGATTGATGATTGCTTCAAATATTATAGAGGATGCGAGGCTTGTCAACGGTTCGGCAATGTTCAATTGGCGCCCGCCACCGAATTGAACCCTATAATCAAACCATGGCCGTTCCGGGGATGGGCTTTGGATTTCATTGGTCAAATTTATCCTTCGTCATCAAAGGGGCATAGGTTCGTGCTAGTTGCTACGGATTACTTCACCAAGTGGGCCGAAGCCGTGCCTTTGAAGAATATGACTCATACGGAGGTAATTGACTTTATTTTGAAGCATATTATTCATAAATTCGGTATTCCGCAAACATTAACTACGGACCAAGGCGCTTCGTTTATGTCTAAGGAAGTGAAGAGTTTTACCGAATCTTATGGCATTAAATTATGTTACGTCGGTTCGAGGTGTGTCGAGCAAGATAAGTTGGATGAGCGTTCTTGCACTTTCAAAATAACAGAGTCGTCATGGCCGCTTATAATTTTAAGTAAGTCCGGTACATTTATCTTGTACACATATGTCTTATTTTAGCTGTTACTAACTAATTATAATGTTGTTAATATGTAGCGATTATTATATCTGTTTACTCATCCACCCTAAAGACGGAACCGTGGTAGTCTTGGATCCTCTCGATTACAATCACAAGCAATACAAAGAATTTCTAACAATCTTACAGTAGTAAGTTATTATGACTCTTGCATTTGTATATGGATGTATTACAAATAAATATCCTCCTTACTCTGAAACGGTATGACATCCATACAGTGCATACCAATACTACAAGTTCAAGGGTGGAGAACAGACCCGAACACGGGAGAAGCTGCTAGTACGGACCTATTGGCCGGTAATACTCCACTCACTTTATGTATTCCAATAGTTTCACTAATTGCAAATTATAACTACTTTTTTCTATGATATGTCCTGCAGTGTCACAAGCAACCGCGAGGAACGGTCCTTTGCGGGTATTATGCGTGCGAATTCCTTAGGGTTAATGGACGGTACAGGACTAACGCAGAGGATGTAAGTCTCTATACTATGTACTAGACAGCTCTTGATATTTATGATACTAGTATATTGATTAATTTCAATACATGCAGTTGCCAAGTTTAGAATGTCGAACAAGCTTTGACGTTACAGGTATCACAAATGTGCAGCGTGATCTGTGCCACTTCATCCACCATGAGTGCTGTCATGTCAAAGGAGATTTCTTCGACCCAGAGGGTGCCCTAGCGGCAACGGCAAGTGACGAATTCAAGAATCTTCGGGAGTGGAACACTGCTATGCCATAATGTAACTAGATGATGTTATTTGAAGTGACAATGTAAAACAATATTGTAATATATATATTTTGGCAACACTTTTGATTTATGCAATATAAGTAGATTTCTCAGTACCAAATGCTTGATAATCTTCCAATATATGTACCTGCAAGAATTTCTAATAAATAATTTAAAAGTAATTTACGGCCAAATTATATTTAAATTTAAATATTTTCTACCTATCTTCGCAGGCGGAAGTTTTCTTTTTTGCAAGCGGACGATTCCTATTTACGGCCGCCCCGCCTGCGAAGATCGGCGATCTTCACAGTCGTTAGCTTACAGGCGGACGGCCGCCCCGCCTGCGAAGATTCTTTTCGGCCGCTTGCGATAATGCTTTTCCTAGTAGTGCGACAAAGTACCAGCAAAGATGATCAACTACATGGGTATCAGATGGGCAAGTACCTGTTCTTGGGCGTTGGGGCACAGCCGCACAGATCGCACGGAACTGGTGAGGGGCAGGATTGCTGCTGACCCAGGTGAGTCCGTCATTATCAACGATGAAAATATACAGGGATTGATGAATAAAAACATGCGTTATGTGAAGGGATTAAAATGCATTAAACACGACCACTCGGTTGCCATTTTATTGCGACAGTTTCACTACGGAGAGGAATCGACCGTGCATACCAAGGAGCATGACTGGAATGATCGAACGGTGACACAAAGACTGGCCTGAATCAATCCGACCGTCTATTTTATAGGATGAAGTGGATTCACCGAATGTCAGCTTTATAGCAGTAAAGGTACCAATTACATAGTACTACCTCCGTCCCAAAATAAGTGCAGTTTTGCACTATTCACGTTCAACGTTTGACCGTCCGTTTTATTTGAAAAATTTGTGAAAAAATTAAAAACATTTAGTTACACATAAAGTACTATTTATGTTTTATCATCTAATAGTAATAAAAATACTAATCATAAAAAAATTTCAAATAAGACGGACGGTCAAACGTTGAACATAAATAGTGTAAAACTGTACTTATTTTGGGACGGAGGGAGTAGAAAAGAAGGATATAGTTAAATGGCGTAGGTTTGTTGATGACTTGGTTTCATGTGCTGCTTCTTTTTCTTCTGGTCAAAATATATAGATATAGATATATGTTGAGAAGTATTCATAATTTAAAAGGGCTGCCGTAGGGCTACCTCAAGTTGCACTCTATTATGATGGGACTGTATGCTGTTTGTTATTTCCCCCTACAAAGATGCATGATGGGACGGACTTAATTAATTATTATCGACGACAGCCATAATTAAGTGGGCACAAATTAAAGTTGATGCGCGTACGGCGTACCACTGGCTCTGGCTGGAACTAAAGTAAAGTTACGTGTAATTAAGTAGAAGATTGGACAAGAACCTATGAGCTACGTACCGATCGACGTTGTACAAAAGTACTTAATCCCAAGTTGTAATGAAGAATTAGAATTCGCTATCTATACATAGCAAGTGGAGGAACCGATCGATAATATGATCCGCTCCTCCGTTTTTTTAACAAGATAACATCGTTGATCTGACACGACGTTTAATCATTTGTTTTATTATTTAAAAAATATGCAAATGTTATTTATTTTATTGTTATATGTTTCATCATTAAAAAAATTTTGTGTATAATTATACTTTAGCATACTTACTATTTTTTAAAATAAAGATGACCAAACGTTATTTTAACAGACAACTAACAGTGTTATTTATTAAGAAATGAATAGGTATGTATATATAATCAGCGATACATGTGAAGTGGGCGTAGTTAACTGGTTAGGCTTCCTCTAGTATAACCAACCCACCCGGATTAATTCCTAGATTTAACACAGCTGCGAGCAGCGATATGTAATATTAGCACGAAGACAAAGATTGGAGCAATGACAAATTAAAAGAACCGTTAATCTATGAGCGATGACTACCCCATATATCTATATGTATATATATATATAGGACACTCATATGGGACACCATGGTGCCCGGGCACCATGGTATGAAATACACAAATTCGCCCAAATTTTTCAAAATTTTCAAATTGTGAGTATATACCTAGTTATAAGTATTCGATTCATACCTATACCTAGCAACAAAACAACTCAAATTTAACTTTATTTCACAATCCATTATTACATACCTAACTAATTATATGTATGGATGCTATATACCTAGAATCAAAATTTAACAAAAGCAAGTTTGAATTCAGTTCAAACTTGCTTTGAACTAGTTAGTAAAGTAGTTAACATAAGCAAGGATCCAATAAATCACTAGATTAAACAATTAATTAAATAGTTTATTATTTGAATAAATCACTTAATTAACGGGTGCATGCAAACTAACTTCTAGCATGGAGTTTCTGCCTCTCAAACTAACTATGTTAACTAAATACGGCAGAACATCAAACGGAAGAAAAATCCCCGGCAGAAAATGCATCTCAACAACCAAATGGCAGAACTCAACTGAAAAAAATCAGCGTCTCAAACAGAAAATGACAGAACATCAACGGAAAAAAATTCCTCGAATATCAAGTGCATGCAGGACCTCCCTAGCTAATAGGTGATTAGGTACAAACAACATTATGTTCTGCTCATGTAACTGAATCCCATCTTCATATATGAAGCTCCCCGGCAAGAATGTAGGCAGAAGGTTAGATCACCTTCTGCTCATTCCCTATGGAAATTAATAACCATATATAGATGGTGCAGAAGATTTATATAGACGGATAGGGCAGAAGGTTAATATAAAAAAAAAAAGGTTCTGTGTGGAAATTAATATAGGCAGAAGGTTGTGGGATCACCTTCTGCTCGTTTTAGTTGGTTGATGATGCTATATAGATGGGCAGTACATGCATGACGAGCAGAAATCTTCTGCTTTAAGAAGGTTAGGGCAAAACACCCACCTTTTTTTCTTTACTAGAAAAGATGCCCGTGCGTTGCAACGGGTAGAGAAAATTTAATTTGTACATATGTGTTGCAATGGATAAATAATCACATCCTATTGTTTCATTTATTTATGTGCTTATCTGAATCACTTATTACGAAATAAAAGACTATTTATGCGTGCAAATCTTTTATATACATGTTCTTAGCGACTCAAAAGGAAATCTTGTAAAATAAAGTATAATAAAAAAACCAAAAAGTCGAATTCAAAAGTTAAGTTCTAAAATTTAAAATTTTGACTTCTAGGAATAAGAATAAGCTAGACAATTAGACCTTCAAACACGAGCTCGATTTGTCATCTAGCTTGATCTCAATCTCAAGTTGGACATGAATTGATGACAGATAGAATTAGCTGGTCTCATCGGTTCGCTGTTGCTGAAGCTGATTCTCAGCAAAAGCCCATCGGTTCAATTATTGGGCTGAATAAGCATCAGCGGTTGGTAGTGAGTCCAATAATTCCCGACTCTTTTCTACGGCTGATATGATGGAAACGCTTATGCCGATAAGCATCAGACTGCTTATGCTGAAAAGCAATAGCATAAGCCAATTGATGGATCTTAGCAACTTCAATTATCCTTTATTTTAATTGGCATGTTCTTTTCGAAAGTAAAACAATCATGACGGCGCGCAAAGGCGCATGTGGAAAATGGAGTCAGGTACGTAGAGTTTCAGCTTTAAAATTATAATTTGTGCTGCAGTTTATATGTTAGATATCTGACTAAATTATTGCCCTTGCCAAATTCAGTTAGAGAGCGACATGAAATGTGACCTGAACGCTTCGTCGTGGTTCCACAACAGCAGCAGCATAGAGGGGCGGCAGCCTGTGATGCTACCTGAATACCCCCCGGCTTGCTCCATTCTAGGTGAGATCTAGCTAAATATGAAATATTCAGAAACTTCATAATTTGCCATGAACTAAACTTACTTTATTACAAAGCATGTTATTTGAGCCTGAGCCTCCGAGGTATGATAATTGAAATCAATAATTTGTATATTAAGATTGATGGTTTTAAGTCAATTCTATAGAGGGGAACTTTGAGCACATTAAAGAGCATCTCTGACCTTTAAAAGTGGCTTAAGGGCCTCTACTGATATAAGTAACCTCACTGGACATATGTTGGTAGCAACAAAAGAGAATGGTAAGAGCTTGTACTCACCATGCATGGATAAAGCTACTGCACTATCTTGCCATTATTTTTTGACTGCTATTGTATGGACTAAATGGTACACATCAAGGATGCAATTTGTTTAACATGGTGGTCTGAATTTTGTAGGGCGAAGGCACAAACTGTGTTGGCTAGAACAGACTGAATTTGTGAGGATGGCAGTGCAGTTCAATGCCATAATTGTGCCCTTTGGAAGTTCGGAATCATTGGAGGGGAAGACCTGTTGAAAGTATGCCACATGCCCCTATTGCTCAGTTTCTCTGCGCTTGCTAGAAACGCACCCTTTGGCAAGAATCTTGTGCAACAGTGCAAGCATACAGTAATCACCTCAAGCCAACTGCTAATTACGTCCTAATTCTGTCAAACTGTGTGACTGCTAATTTGTTTTTTCAGAATCAGGCTTGTGTAAGAAGAAAGGTAAAAAATTTGAAAACGTAACCATGGGGTAGTCAAAACAAGGCCTGAACTAAAATTCAAATGAATTGTTCTCTTGAGAACAAATATTTGCGGAGAGATAATATACAAAGATGGTTAGGTATAACTTCATTATTTATTCCTGTTTGCATGGCAGTACCCAAAATTATGCATGAGAGTTTTCTTTTTTTGTCAACTTTTTGAAAATTTTTAGGAATTGAATTTGTCTATATGAACCATATAATAAGTATATTAATGGACTCATTAACCGCGTTATTTGGATTATGTATTTGCATAAGTTTGCCAAGGGATGACCTTCAGGGTGGTCTGAACTTAAGGTCAGGACGACCTTTAAAAGGTTCTGCATACCTGCGATATACTCAATTTTATTCACTGGACTCAGTTGTTGTTTAACATATGATTGTGTTTTATGATTATGTTATATTAAGAAGAAGCAAGTGTTTGACGTTGGCAATGTATCTCAGTTAATATTGAATTAGTTTTTGTTGGCCCAGTCCTAGACTCAACAGCATTTTGGAAATATGTTCATTTTTTTGTTTGTGCATAAGGTCTGCATATAGTAGAAAAGGTGTCAAAGGAAACAATTGAAGATAAGAAAATCAATAGCCCTCCAAGTTGCTACAGAGTGATGCAGCCATGCAGGCCTGCATGCCTGGACTTGTTCCTTGTGTGGTTCTGAGTTCTGACCAATTACATCAACTAAAAGGGCCTAACAAATATTCTGTTTCACAACTGTTATGTGTTGGTGTATTGGTCTATGGTTGTAGCAACCTTAATTACTATGGTGTACCTTACTATGTAAAATTTTACTTCGTACTGTTGTCTGTCCAATACTCCAATGTTATTGATTAGATGATTTGTTTATCCAAATGTTTTAAATACTTATTTCGTATTTATGTAATGATAAAAATGTTGATTATTGATGAAAAAAATAGAGGACCATTAATTGATATTTGTTTATGAAGGTAGAAATATATACAATTTTTTTATCAAATGAACATTTTTTTTTAATTATGTAGATTCCATGTGCACACTTTTTAAATATTGCCGTAGCGTTAGCACGGGCAAATTACTAGTTTAAAATGATTTGAATCCCAACCAAATAGCGGCCAGCAACCTAAACGGATCTAATTACACACTAACCCGTTAATGGGAACTCCAAAGAATTAGCTTAAAGTTGCGCAGATCTTGGAATGAAGCGTACGGTTGATAGAGCCGGAGTAGTTACTCTCGGTAGTAGGATATAATTTTCCTATATATATATATAAGGAGTTCCGGATAAGGAAGGACAAGTAGAGTTATATATGAAAACTACACTGACTACTCGGATCGTATCCATACTTATCTCCCTAGTTCTACTTGAACAAGGGACATCTATAGATATAAATACAAGACCCTCTAGGAGGAGAGGGAGACAGACAGACAAACCGATACCGAAGCCTCCCACCTCAGTCAAAGGTCGGTCAAAAGCATCCCACGTCAGTCAAACCACCTACTAACTCCTCCCACCACCCACCTCTTCTCAGCTCTGTCTCGCGGAATGGTGCAGTAACGCGACGGTCAACGTGCAGTAAGACTACGTCTTATGTGTAGTAACAACGCTCAAATATTGTTAAAATATAGTCATGATAGATCTACTTTTGATAAGCATTTTTTTCTAGCATCATGGTGCAAATGATTTTAAAAAATAGTACATCATCTGAGAGATATTGTTCTTCAAATCTTGGCCTTTTTAGAATTTGACTCTCCACAAGTAGTAATGCTATAACATTACTTGTTACTACTGTCAGTTGCACGTTACTACAATCCCATCGCATCGTTACCGTAAGAGTGCAGTAAAAATTATAAGTTTTTGCAGTAATTGTGTTTTACTGCATTTTTTGGATAGTGTTACTGTATAAACATGTGGTAACGTGTACCTTCCTTTGCAGTAACACTCCACTTTTGTGTAGTAACAAATATATTTAACATGTGAGACATTAACCCATGTATCCTCCACATGCAGTAACACTGTAGCATTATTGTGAAAACGGTTTTAAAAATAATACATATCTTGTGATATATTGCTTTTCAAATATTGGCATTTTGAACTTTAGCACTCCATATGCAGTAACAGAATATGTAATTTGCAGTAACATGGGTATATACATGCAGTAACATGGTTTTACCAAATGTATAAAATTGTTCAAAACACTCGTACATCAATCAGACATCACTCAAAGCCACCTACAGACTTTACCTATAGCCCACCTATTCGATCTTCATCTCGTAAAATTGACATAGTAAAACTACGATTATCGTGCAGTAACATAACTAGTTGGAAGTGGTAACATGCACCTATTATGTAGTAACACTTCTACTTTTGTGCAGTAACAAGTAAATGGCTAGCATGTGAGACTTTAACCCATATATTTTTGTTTCGATTCCTGGTCTACTACAATTTTACTATGACGTTACTGCCAAAAGTGCAGTAACGTCCTATGTGTTCTACAGTAACGTCACGTGTTACTGTACTTTTACAACAATGTTACTACTGGAGCATAGTAACATGTTATGAGTTTCGGTAGTAAAAGATATTAGAATTGATAATCATATTACTTTCTCACAAAATTCTTGAAACAAATAGCATCATTAGATGAATTGGTTAGAAGAATGTGCTTTGAACTTTGAGGTCATGGGTTCAAGTCTTGAATTTGGCAATTTATTTTTTATTCTCTAGAAAATAGGGAAAAAATGTTTCAGGGAGCAAAAAAAAATACAGAAAACGAAAGAGAGGGGAGGGAAGAGAGAGAGGGGGGAACAGGAGGGAGGGGGTATCCTATCCGGCCCACCCCCATCCCGCTACTCCCTCCCCCACCCACGCGCTACTCTCTCCCTCCGGGCGGTCCCGCACGCTACTCCTCCTCCCTCCCTCCCTCTCACTACTCATTCCTCCCGGCGGGCCCCCTCCCTCCCACGCGATCTCTCCCTTCGCCCCTCTCTCTCTTCTCTAGCGCCGCCCCCTCGCCCCTCTCTCTCTTCTCTAGCGCCGCCCCCTCTCTCTCTCTGATTTTTTTTCATCGAGCCCTCTCCCTCTAATCTTTCTCTCCCCGACCCCCTCTCTCCCTCTGATTTTTTTCATCTCAGAGAGAGATTTAAAAATTAAAGTGACAAAACCAAGACTTGCTGATTTTTTTCATCTCAAAGAGAGATTTAAAAATTAAAGTGACAAAACCAAGACTTGAACCCATGATCTCATGATTCAAAGAAAATGCTCTATTAACCAATTCACCCTATGACATCTTGTGATTAGAGTTTATCGTTTCAGTTTTATATATATCGATTCAAACTTCGTTTGAACAAATCACTTAATATTGTCGTGAAACTTATAATCTGTTATTATGTTCCAGTAGTAACATTATTGTAAAAGTGCAGTTACACGTCATGTTACTACAGAAATATATAGGCTGTTACTGCAGAATATATAGGTTGTTACTGCAGTTTTGACAGTAACATCCTGTGGAAATTGTAGTAACACACAGAACATGTATGTAGTAACGGTACTTCTACAGACTACCGAATTATTGTTACTACGAGAAGTAATTCTATTAGTACAATATGGTCATCTTGTTACTATGCAATTCCTACGAGATGAGGACACCAAAGAGGTGGGAGTGGAGGGAAGTGAGCAACACAAAGATACATAGTAGCAAACTAAACACAGTGGATTATTTGAAATTCTAATCATAAAACAATCGTATCTCTCGCATCACATATTATATTTTCTGAACCGTTTCTACCATAATTCTTTTAAAAAGATCTTTACAAAACTAGATCCGTCATCACTATATTTGACAACGTTACAATGTTGTTACTGCGAGAAAGTAACCCTGTTACTGCACGATGGTCGTCTTGTACTACGCAATTTCTACTTGACGAGGACAACAAAGGTGGACGTGGGAGAAGTGGTGGGCGGGTTTGACGAGGTCTGACCGGCGGGAGGACGCTTTGACGACGGTGAGAGGGGGGTTTTGGGCCCTAGGAGGGTGGGGGAGGGTTGGCCCCATGGGAGGGGGGTGTAGAATAGTTATTCTAGGGGAGGGTGTAGAACAGATTCAGGGTGAGACTATTCTACACCCGGGGTATAGAATAGCTATTCTATACCCTCCTGCACTCCTCCCCGTCCCTCCCTTCCGATCCTTCCCCCTCTCTCGCTCCCTCTCCCTCTCAATCCCCTCCCTCCTCCCGATCTCTCTCCCTCTCCCTCTCAATCCCCTCCCTCCTCCCGATCTCTCTCTTTTTTTTCTCTCTCGCTCCCCTTCCCTCCTCTCTCTCCCTCCCCTTCCCTCCTCCCGATCTCTCTCTTTTTTTATTTTACTTTTTTTTTCTTTTTTTGTTTGCTCCCCCTTCTCTCTCGCCCCCCTCCCTCCTCCCGATCTCTCTTTTTTTTCTCTCTCGCTCCCCTTTTCTCTCTCGCTCCCCTTCCCTCCTCCCGATCTCTCTCTTTTTTTTATTTTATTTTTTTCTGTTTTTTTGCTCCCTGAAACATTTTTTCCTCTTTTCTAGGAAAATAAAAAATAAATTGCCAAATTTAAGACTTGAACCCATGACCTCATAGTTCAAAGCACATTTGTCTAACCAATTCATCTAATGATGCTATTTGTTTCAAGAATTTTGTGAAAAAGTAATATGATTATCAATTCCTATATCTTTCACTATTGAAACTCATAGCATATTACTATGCTCCAGTAGTAACATTGTTGTAAAAGAACAGTAACACGTGATGTTACTGTATAACACATAGGACGTTACTGCACTTCTGACAGTAATGTCATAGTAAAATTGTAGTAGACCAGGAATCGAAACAAAAATATATGGGTTAAAGCCTCACATGCTAACCATATACTTGTTACTGCACAAAAGTAGAAGTGTTACTACATAATAGGTACATATTACCACTTTCAAGTAGCTATGTTACTGCATGATAATTGTAGTTTTACTATGTCACTTTTACAAGATGAAGATCGAACAGGTGGGCTATAGGTAAAGTCTGTAGGTGGCTTTGAGTAAGGTCTGATTGATGTAGGAGTGTTTTGAATAATTTTATACATTTGGTAAAACCATGTTACTGCATGTATATACGCATGTTACTGTAAATTATATACTATGTTACTGCATATGGAGTGTTAAAGTTCAAAATGCCAATATTTGAAAAGCAATATCTCACAAGTTATGTATTATTTTTTAAAACCGTTTTCACAATGATGCTATAGTGTTACTGCATGTGGAGGTTTAAACTTCAAAATGCATCTACGTATTCCCCTCCTCAAGAAACCGTTCTTCCTCCCTCTTTTCAAGAAAACTGATCTTCTCCCTCCAATATAGTGTTACTGCATATATATATAACGTTACTGCACTTTTAACAGTAATATTGTGGTGAATTACAGTAAATCAGGAATTGAAACAAAAATATATAGGTTAAAGGTCTTAGATGCTAACCATATACTTGTTACTGTACAAAAGTAAAGTGTTACTGCACAAAAGGTACACGTTACCACGTGTTTATGCAGTAACACTACCAAAAAATACAGTAAAACGTAGTGTAGTAACATCGTGATGTGATTGTAGTAACGTACAACAGACAAGTAGTAACAAGTAATAGTATAGTATTACCACTTGTGGAGAGACAAATTACAAAAGAGGCAAGCTTTGAAGAACAATATCTCTCAAGTGATGTAAGGTTTTTTAAAACCGTTTGCACCATGATGCTAGAAAAAAAGCTTATCAAAAGTAGACCCGTCATGACTATATTTCAACTATATTTTAACGTTGTTACTGCACGTAAGACACAATGTTACTACACAGTGGTCGTCGTGTTACTGCAGCGTCTTGGGACGAGAGCTGAGAAGAGGTGGGTGGTGGGGGAGTTAGTAGGCGGGTTTGACCGGTGGGAGGGGCCTTTGACCAAGATGGGAGGTGGGTTTTGAGCCTTGGTAAGAAGGGGGAAGTGGGTGTGACCCTTGAGAGGGAGGGGAGGTATAGAATAGCTATTCTATACCCCGGTGTAGAATATATAGTTTATATATATATATATATATAGCGACGTGGGCTCTACCTAACCTAACTAGGTGGAGCGACACACAGCTCCACCACCCTCACCCCCCACCACCACCCTCAGCACATGGACTTGTTTAGTAATTTTTTTACTCGTAGTAGTTATTTTACTATCAAACTCACCCACATCGCTGTAGCCATCCAAACTTCACCTCGCATCAGTAATTTTTTAACTGTGACAACTTTAATTTATATAGCCACCAAATTCTAATCTACACGGTTATCACACCCAATTCCCCAATTCATCCTTTTTTTTCGGATCTGGAGACGACGCCTCTGTGTGGAGAATGATGAGGGTGGCGGCGGCACCCTGGAGGCGGCGCGCTGCCAGATCTAGCTTGTTCCATTCAACACAGTGGTCATTCACTTCCTCACCGGCGACGCACCAGGAGGCGGACGGCATCGCCGTTTACTAGCGGGTGGTAATGCACCTGCAGAAGGACGATGATGTAGCCTCCTCTGTGTTGTCCTGGAGATCGGGGACGGCGCGCTGCAGAACACTGGCACCGACGACCATCCCACTGCCGGCGCATCGTCGTCATCCGCAAATGCCGATGAGGAGAGGGGACCTGCGTTCTTCTCGTCAATCTCGTGCAGCCGCGACGACTGTGGCCCCAAAAACCGGCGTGAGCTGCACTTCCCACGCCTCCATCGATGAAGATGGAGGGGAGGCTGGCGAAGCAGGTGGAGGCGGTCCCGGCGCTCGACCGACGGTGCGCGCAGCAACGTGGAGGACAAAGTGGTGGCTCCGCTCCCTTCCACTTAGGGCGAAAAAGCTGAACGGCGCAGCATGCCAGACCTTTGAAGCGGCTTCCCACGGCGCGTGCTAGACTAGCTCTATGCTTGACTGCTCGCCGTGTGTCGACTGATCTGGAGAAGGGAAGGTGTCCTCTCCACCTCAATTCTGTCCCCTTCGACAGATCCAGAAAGCCGTCAGAACTCAGGATCGACAGCACTGCACATTGATTTTTTTTCTGATTTTTTGGTGGTCCAATTCGTTGTTCTAATCTCATCGATGGGTAAATAGTATTATTTGCATGTGATGATTAACTTGTAATTTTGGTATACGTATAGTTATCAAATGTAGCAATCACAGGTGAAAAAACAATTTCTCGTTGATATTCTATTTTGGAAGAAAACTCCCGGTAAAACAAAGTAAATTTACTACTAATAAGAGGTAGTGAAATATTACTACCCAGTGAAATATATGAGAGATCATATATTTATTGGCAACAGTGAATTTTTTTATCGAACGAGGATGGAGGTCACGAGAGTGAATTTTTAACTCCATGAGGAGGTAACAATATGTGTTTTTAATGGTAAGTAATTTTTTTACTCAGCATGGAGATCACAATTCAAAAGATATTTATGGTACGTAATTTTTTTACTGGGTAACAGAAAAGAGAAGAAAGGTCACAAGATGTGTTTTTTTATGGCAAGTTATTTTTTTACTTGGGGTAGAGATCATGATTCGAAAGTTTTGTATGGTAAGTAATTTTTTTACTGGGTAATAAAGGAGAGGAATAGATAGCAAGATCAGATAATCATCATTTTTTTACTCATACGAGAGACCCGGAACGGGACGAGGACTGCGGGATGGAATAGCTGGCAACAGAAAAACGGAAAACAAGAAAACGGGAGTGGGCAGAGGAGCGCTACAAAAGAGATAGCGCGCAACACCTGTGTGTCGCTCTACGTAGCGTGACCATATATAGAACTACTATATAGCGCTGTGGGCTCTACCTAACTAGGTGGAGCGACACACAGCTCCACTATATATAGGAGCTGGATAATATGAACCTATGTGCATATGCACCAGCAATCTTGATCATCCATAGGCCTGTGCAGATCTTAAAGCATTTACACTTAGCACTAAGGTAAAATGTACCTACCAAGCTTTGTGCCCTTATAGTGAGAGCAGGGGGTGGTACATAATCAAAAAACCAAGACCAAAATACCCTTAAAGTAGTACTCCATTGGTTCTGTTGGACAATAACTCATTAGTCACTCAAAATTCCCACTTGACCCATGCACATGGTAGTGTTAGAAGGTAGAAATCAGTTGATTAAGTCATATCATTAATAATCACTGTTAGCACTTGATTTTTTTGGCAGTTCACCTCAAATAGTTTATTCTCAAATAGTTTCTTCTAGTGATTTTGATTCCACATGAGTTCTTATAATCTTTTGTGATACATCAATTTGTTTAATAACTCTTAACAAAATAATGCCAACACGTATATATAACAAATCGATATTTCATTTTGTAATTGTCATTTTTTTGGTGAATGAAGATATACCATTCTTGTAAATGTAGATATAATATATTGAAATTTCATTGTATGTAGATATATAGATCAAAGTTTCTTTTTGTAAAATGTTATTTTGGTAAATTGACACATATTGTTTTCTATATTACATTTGTAGGTACATCTTTTAAATGTAAATCTAGCTATATGTCATTATTTCAAATATGTATGACATTTGATTTGAATTTGAAATGTGTTTAAAAAAAGCACCACAAAGTATATCATGTGAGTGTACCGTACCTCTTTATTGGAGTAATGTACACGTGGCATAATCTTATAATTTTTATTATTACATCAGATTTTTATTTAAAAATGATATAGCTACAATGTTTCTCCTCCTAACTATTGTAATATCCTTCCTTCGGTGAATTTCAGGAGAGGTATCATTTACAAATGTCATTTAGTAAAAGATCAATTTATTAGGTGTATGTTAATTTTGTAGTTATATGAAAACAAGTATGAGTGCTTATTTCAGAAAAAAAAGACCATGCAAAGTTGCACACCGTGAGATGAAGAACTCAAAACAACACTAAGAAAAAGAAAATAATATTAATTGTGTGTTTAACATGAAAGAGAGCTATAATCTAGTTCAGGGGTAAAGTTGGAAGGCTAGAAAGTGATGTCAGAGTCACAGTGGCACTATGTACTACCTTCTTTCTTTGCCTTTATAGTTAGTCTTCACAAGTACAGAGCAATGAACACTTAGTAGCACACATCTTGGAACACATCAATGGTTCAGATTTTAGGTGCAAATGAACCTTGGTTCACACACACACACACCGGTGGCGCTACACAACGCCACCCACAGGCGCGGCGCACCACGAATCTAAATGGTGCGACAAACAGCTATCAGCCCCTGCCGTGTTTTCTGCTTTCTTGGCCCCCATCCGATCCCCTCCCACCAGCCGCTTCAACCTCCCCTCCTCATCCTAAAAACGTGGTAAAGATTTTACTCTGCTTCACTGGCCACATGCTCTTCCAGTTTTGTCGGTTTTTTTTTCTCAATGTGCCATTATCTGTTCCTCGCTTTTTCCGTTCTGTTCGGTAAGCAAGCCTCCGCACGATATCATATTGAGTAGTAAAAAATTTACTAGCCTTGTTTCCTGCTCAATATGCATTGATTGGCCAGTAAAAAAATTGCTTCCGTGCTTCCGAATGCATCCATCGGCCAAAAGTAAAAAGTTCACTGCCGGATTGGTCATGTCCTTTTTTTCTTATCTTGGCCGGATTGGTCATGTTGAAAAGTTACCACATCTTCTCTTTGGTAGTTTCATCCTTAGTAATTTATTTGCGCGACACACAGTGAGAAAATCCCACCCAAAAATCACGGCACCTCTGCGCCCTCACACTAGTCCTCATCCTTAGGTTCGGTTAAAAAGTTAACTCGGAGTTAAAAAATAACTCCTATTGCTAGTGACTCGTATGATCAGATTTTTAACTTCAATACAATTTCATGGTGGTTTGAGATGAGGTCTTTAAGTAGTAAAATTTTAACTTAGAAGCATGAGTTAACATTTTACTTTAGGGCAATTCGATGAATGTTTGACAGGATTTCTTTGACGAGTAAAAATTTAACTTAGGATGACAAGTTAACGTTTAGGTTGAATGCAATTTGATTATGGTTTGGCTGGATGTATTTGACTAGTAAAAATTTTGTTGCACGGGTCGCGTGTGATGAGTGAAATGTTTAACATAAAAATGATACTTGATGATGATTATCTCGATGGAAATTAACTTATGTTTAATTCATCGGATAGAAATCAACTCTATGTCTCACGGGTATCGTTGCATTCGCTTAGTAATTGGGAGGATAAAAAATCGTAATGGTTCAGAAATTGTGTGATCCTAGCGTGCATTGATTTAGCCTTAATTTGGAAAGCGGTTAGAGGAGGCCCCGGAATAAACATAATTTTGTCATGGGATACTTCCTGTTGTTCATGGATAATGAACGGACTCCTAGATCAAAAATAATGCTTGTACACCTTGATTTGCAAAAAAAGTTGTGGAGTGCGTAATAGTAACCTCTTCTTTTTGGCACAAATTATTTTCTTGTGATATGGTTAGAAATTGTGATCGTTAAAAAAACTTAATGGACTACAATCTACGCGATTCGTATTTTAAGCAGGGCTGTCATTCAAGAAGACGTCAAATGAGGTCACAGAATACAGGGAATTAATTCGTGCCAACCTTCTTGGTGACGTGAATAACGAACGGACTCCGTCGTCTCGATCCGAAAATAACGCCAGCGCCGCTTAATTCGGGAAAAAATGGATCGTGCGAAATAATAGCCGAGTCCATAATTTTTTACTCAACATGTTAAGAGATATTTTTTTACTCGTAGAATAGAACGTAAATTCAGAAAATGAGAATGGAAGAATAAACAACGAGAGAAAATTCAGAAATAGAACAGAGGGAAAAAAGAGGAAAATGTGGAAGAAATTAAAAAAGGTGGAAGCGGCATCTGAGAAAAAATGAAAAAAAAATGTATTGGAACGCTACCTAGTCAGTAACTACCTATGAGTAAAAATGTTACTGATATGATTCAATTCTGAATTCTAATTTTCTTGCCCACACCTGTTATTTTCCCTGACAAGCAGAAATAATAAATTGGAAGAGAACGAAAGGAATAATTCATCCGTGAAGAACTCAGCTTCACAGTTCGGCACAGATCGAAGAAAAAATCCTTCCGCTTCCCCCCGTTAGATCCATCCCATCTTGGTGCTCAGCGTGCGCAGCAACCAACGTTGGAAAAGCAGCGCCATGATGTAGGCCCTCTAGCATCACGGAGCCCGCGGATCGAGCCACCGGATGGCCAGTCCGTCGTCCCCGGGATTCAGGGATAGGACGAGGCGTCGCCGTCCACCTTGAAGCCGCCACCAGTCGCCTCCTCCGAGGAACCCAAAAGGCTGATGCCGCACCAAGAGGACTGCAGCGTCCCATGGAGGGAAATCATCGGGTGGAGCCGACTCAACCGCATTGTTGCCCCTCCGGCGGCTGATGCTTCGTGCCGTTGATCGCCCGTCCTGCTTGCTGACGATGATGTTGTCAAGGAAGCACCAGAGACGGCAGCCGCCGGCCACTTCCCTCGTCGGCGTTCATTGTCGTCGCTGGGGAAGACGCGGTGGCCATGGCCGGCGCCGTCGCCCGA
>CM020179.1:11711889-11723192 GCA_009805545.1 Oryza longistaminata | reverse complement strand
GGGTTAAGTGTCCGGTATTGACAGTTCGAGGGTGTATTATATCCGGTTTTGTAGTTCGGGGGTGTATTTTAAACAAGCATAAGAATCCAAGGGTGTAAAATAGACTTTTCCCTAAATTTAATATTGAATATATTTTGATAATATATTTGTTTTGTATTAAAAATATTACCATATTTTTTAGTAAGAAAAAAGTCCAAAGACTTATAATATGAAATAGAGGAAGTAGCATTCTAATCAGCTTATCTATAATGGAGGCCTATGGCCCGTCACAGTATCATCGGAACCCTCATCTGTGTAGTAAAAGTGCGTGGTCACTGATTATTGGCCAGTGATATGAAACTCTCATCTGTGTCGGGCTAGATGTCGTCACCGATGATAGATATCTTTGTCGAGCTCGTAGGCGCGACGGAAAGCATCGCGTCGCGGCGACGGAAAATGTGGACTTCAATGCCGGGCGCAGAGGTTGTTGAGCGGTATGGGGACTGGAATTGGTTCCAGCGGAGGAGCGGACAACGCCAGCGAACAAGTGTAGGTGGCGCAGGGCTGAACTCGTGGTCTCCGGCCAAGACGTGGGTGATGCCGCCCGACATCAAGGGGGCTTCAGAGATCTGGGTGGCGGTGGGTGGTGGGAGCAACGAGGAGGGCCAGCGTGGGGCGGAACGCGGTGACGGGGTGGGCGTCGGGGTGGAGACCGACCAGGAGGCCGCGGAGATGGGTGTCAGGGCTTGGGGGCGGCGGACGAGAGTGGGCGCTGCCGGCTGGAGTTCCAGCGGCGGCGGAGGTGGAGCGCGTTGTGGCATTTCAAACTGCGCTACTTCTCCAATTAAATTTGGTAAATAGAATACATCTTTCGTGCATATATATACTCTAATTCAAGTTCAAATTAACTCAACATAATTCTCCAACATTTGGACGAAACTGCACATGTATATCGTGGTTAATGCAATTAATTAATTTTGTCTGGATCTTGCGAGTAAATTGAATTTTCGTATAACTGCATTGATCAAAAAGCTCCTCTGAAATACAAAACTAACGAATTCTGCTATTCTTAATGGGCCAAACCCATCCTTCCGGCCATCTCCCCCCTTGGGCCTCTCCCTTGTCCATTCACTTGTAGGGCTGAGCAAATTGGAGCTCAAATATTTTCATAAATTACATAACATATTTTGCAAGATTATAACATAGATTATGAAGCTAGGTACAGGGCTCAAGACCTAACTTGCCCATACATGTTTTCGCCCTGGAGCCAGTTGCCTCTGACCAAACACCTCGGATAATATTACATTTTCAGCGCCATTTAAAATGTATTTTCACATATGATCCTATTAAGATAATCACATGTGAAAAAAATTTTCACATGCGGTCTCTTTAAGATCATTGGGGGCTGTCCGTAATAATTTGGAGGCCCTATGTGAAATATAAAATGAGACATTATCTAAAGATAATACTAACTACAAAATAAATCAATGCTATATTATATTATAAATAATATATAGTGACATGCTTTTATTACCACTAATTTTTTCTTCATCTGCACTTCCCTCCAACCACGTTAGGAAAGTTAGCATCTACCTAATACTCAATTCTTTAGTTATGTCACGCTATCGATCAAACAATTAATGTTCGCAACCAATGATAACTGGAGCTATATCAAAGAAGCACACCCACCTGCATATGTAGTGGTGTTCAGGCTAACTAGAAAAAGAATTGTTGCAATAGCTCAGCATTTTCTTATTAAATGGAAAAAGGAATCCTTATTGCCTAGAACGCACATTAACATCATCATCACGAACTAAAGTTCTTTGATATAGCAATGATTACCATCGAACACTTGTCACTTGTCAGAGTTAAAAAGAGTGGACGTCGCTGGTTTCTGGCGGCAACTAATTCCATAAAAATGACAGCTACTAATTCATTGTTTTTCTTGTGGCTGTCATTTAATTCCATAAAAAGATGATAAAACAACATATACAATAAAAACAATGGAGTTTCAATGTTATCATATAGTACTTTTCAATGTCTTTTTTAAAAACTATAGGGTGCGAGAAGCCCATACAAAAATGGTTAGAACAATACGGATGTGTGGGTGGATGACATAGTGACATGTGACATGTAGTCCACTAGTCTTACATGTTCAAATGCTGGTGGTTACAGCCTTACAGGTGCACTTCTTTTAAACAAATATAGATAAAAAAATATGTGTTATAATTAATTGCTATTTTTTACCAGGCAATTAAAAATTATCTTCACCCTTTACGAATCACGAGTATTTTGTGAATCATGGGAGTAAGCCTCTACAACTTTGAGGTAATCGATCCAGTGAGTTCGCTCCTGTACAATGTACATCTCTACTACTTTAAAATTCTGTAGTGGTGGCGGTGACTCCAACCCTGGCAGACACGCGTAATGACAACCATCGGATCGCCAGATCGAACGGCTTGGATCACCCATCGCTCTAACGCACAGCGCATCGATCTTGTTCCCACCGCCGCATCGTTCGGCGCTTCTCCCATCCCCCACCCCTTTTCTCGATCTTCCTCCTCGATCCCCATCGTGCCTGCAGCCACCGCATTGCTCCCCATCGCCCACTCCTCCTCGCCGCTATCTCGATCCAGGTGGAAGAAACTAGGTACGATGCTACGACCTTCCTGTGCTGAAGACAAGGGTGCAGGCGCGGTAACCCTAGCCCCTCATCCTCCTCCTCCTCGCCGTGCCTCCTTGACCCGCCGCCGCTTCCACCCTTAAGCGTTGCCGTCGCACGAGATCCCCCTTCCACTTGCTCCCCCCGCTGCCGCGACTCTCCAAACGATGCTCACCTCCTCCGCCGCCGCACGCGCCCCATCCGTCTGCCGAGCTCTACGCCTCCCTATCCGGCTATCCCTACTCGCCTTTCTCTCTTTCCCCTAGCCCTAATTTCTTGGATCCCCCAAGCAATCAGGTGGTGTAACCGATCCCCACGCCAATGCCGTCACGTTGCCTCCTTCAGTCCACCGAGGTAGGAACCATTGCCACACCGCCACCTACCGGCATGCCATGATCCACCGCCCACATATCCTCTTCTCCGTCCCAGATGTCCTCGTCGTTTTTTTGTTTGGTCGTTTTAGGTTTTGCAGGGTGATTTGCAGCGAATACTTACCTAGTAGTCACCGATCAGGTTCTGATTTTTCCAGTTTTTTGAATTTTTTTCTGACCATTCTGCTGCTTGCCACGTGTTCTACTGGTTATCTCTGAGATTTTATTTTTGTTGGGTGACCGGTTGGTTTCTTAATTCAGGCGACGTATCCGGTGATTATGCCTCATGGTAGACGCTCTCCGCGTACGTGCCAGTGATTTCTTTCGTTTGTTTGTATTGTTTTCTGCTCAGCCGGTTCCATCTACACATGTTGTTTTCTGATTGGTAGTTTGTGTTTTTGGTTCGTCCTTTTTTTTGTGATCGCTGCTGTGAGCAAGCGTGCCCAGTTGTGACTTGTGACCAAGCTAGCGTGTGAGCAAGCGTGTGAGCAAGCGTGCATAGCTATATGCTTGCCTTGTGCTGGCATGCGCTGCCTCAAGGCTGCATGCGTATTCCACGTGCTCCCACGCATACTCACGTGTCTCTCTGCAGGTTTTTTTTTTAAGTGACTTAGGTTGTGCCTAGTTCACACTAAAATTGGATGTTTGATTGAAATTGGAACGATGTGACGGATAAGTTAGAAGTTTGTGTGTGTAGGAAAGTTGGAAGTTTGAAGAATAACTTTGGAACTAAACACGGTGTTGCTGAATATATACCAATGTGTTTTGTTGCTGCCCTCGATATTTCTGTTTCTCATACTCAGTATTTTTCTTCTGGGTTGGGTGTGTTCGGCCCCCTATTTTTGTGCCACATGTGCCGTTGTACATGGCGCCTCGCCGCCCTCGCTTCCTCCAGTTGAATCTCTTCTCCGTACTCTTCAGGTGAGTTTGAGAGCCACTTACCTGACCTTGCCATAACTAAATTTAGGCTAGTTGAGGCATGGTGGCACAAGTGTGGCTTAGAAATAGTTGGCCACAAGTGTGGCAAGCTTAGCTTCAAATTTGAGAGTATGATATGTGGGTCCTAAGGCTATGAAAGTGTGGCATGACACAATTGCCGTAACGAACCAAACACATATCTAAAAAATTATGGCATACTTCCTCCGTTTCACAATGTAAATCATTCTAACATTTTCCACATTCATTTTGATGTTAATGAATCTACATAGATATATATGTCTAGATTCATTAACATCAATATGAATGTGGGAAATGCTAGAATGACTTACATTGTGAAACGGAGGGAGTAACTAAAGTGTGGTGTGGCAAAGTGTGGCAACCAACCAAACAACCCCTAAGCCATGCTTCTTCTCCTAGCTATGCTAACGGTTAATGGCTACTGTTACTACTGCTTGCTATTTACTGTTGTTGTATTTCACGGATATTTGATTTGGGCATAGTTACTATTGATTAGGATCTCACTAATGCAGATTTAAAGTAACTCATGTGCTCATCCATTCCATTGAAAAATGGAACTTGCGCTGAGTTGGTGATCTTTAGATATTACCGATAATACAAATGTCTTTTTAAGTTTTTATTTGTTGCAGTGTGTTATTGGAATGAGGGTCTTTTGGACTTGCTCTTGCCTAGAGCAACCGCTGATTTTTTCCCTCATTATGAACATATCAGGAATGGCCAATTCATCACTGAATATTTTCTTGATGTTCATGATTCCTAACACTATGAAGGGATGGCTGACAATTTTGACTTTGGAGGTATGTACCTGATCCTGTCATTCTGTTTTTTAGTTAAGAAAAGCCGGATCTACCCTTATGTATTTTTTCCTGCGGTTTTGCCTACATTATGCTATAAATTACATCAAGCCTACCGGTGCTCTCCTACAATATCTAACAAAGGTTTAGGTATACTTATATTTCTTTTAGACCCGAAATCTCATGAAAGAGTATGTATTTGTGTTCTCTATTTAACAATGTGTGATTCATTGAAGATAGAATCTTAAAGATATGATAATTTGAATCAAGGTCACTAATTATGCTTCAATACCAAATGGCCATGTTGGTGGCCATGTCGTAGTTGTCGAATTAACTATGAACCTATCTCAGCAGTTGTCGAATTCATGAATAATTTTCCCTCTTTTTTCCTGTGTCGTTTATTTCTATCATTTACATTAGATTTGATTAGAAAATGAAAAATATTTATCACATCCTACCATCACAGCTGTTTTTTATCTGAGGTAGGAGTATGTAGTACTCCAGAGTCCAGAATTATTAAATATGCGTGTGTTGTGTTTAGATGCGAGAAAGACTGCATGACCAAAATCTTTACTTAATTCATGCACCACGCACATGCATGAAAAAGTCTGAATCTTTCCACTGGTCATTTATTTTGCTCACGGCCAATTCGAAGAGCTATGAGCTATTCGTATTTCTTGCCTCACACCAATCTTAATCCTAATGTTTGGGGAAAAAAAAAGAGATTCAGTCTGTATCTTTACTTTACGCAAAAACACATTGTTCCTTTGTATTTTGCATTTCAGAATTCAGTTATGCCTAGGAATAGCCTTTTGTCCTATAATTAACTAATCGAACAACAAATTGACGTCGGGAAAATCTCTCTAATAATCAATGTCTGCTCCAATTGTTTCTTACCATTCATGCTCTGTACTTGTGCGTGATGATACCATGCCTTCATAGCATATAACTAAGTTTGCATTATACCTTCTTATCAGTCTGTTGTGTGCTTGGCGAAGCAAATATATTGGAGTGCTATTCTTTGTATAGGCATGTAATTGAGCTTATATTTTTCTGGTTGTAGGTAATCTTTACATAAATGAGTTGTTTTGATCTAATAATCCAGTATTCTGTTCAGGCTTTCCCCATTCCTTTCTATTAAGTGTATTGAATCAGCTCATTGATGTGTTGTTAATTATCCTTTCATGTGCATCTACTGAATAATGTTGCAGGGTTCAGTGGAATCTATTCATGTACTGTGACCTGAAAAATATGATATTATCAGGGATTGCCAACTTGCAAAATTGATTTGATTGATAAGAAATCCACGTCCCATTTTCAATGGCTCAATGCGCTCAAGAGTCAAGAATCTGTGCTGGTAATGGTTGCTACACGAACTTTTCTGCAATTACAGGTTTCAATCATTTGCTCCCTTTATGTTCTGTGCACTTTTCATACAGTATTTATCAAGGTAAGAACATGGATCATGGATGGCATGTACTAATGTACATATTTGCCAAACTATCACCTTTCTAAATATGGACTTTCCTATTTCAGAATTTAGATAAGATTTAGGGCTGACACTTATATTTAGTGATTAGTACAATTTCAGAGTTTTGTCATTTTTCCTTGGTGCATCATAGGTCAATTGAGGTTCATTAATTCTTGCCAAGCTTTATTTCTGACATTTTTTGTTTTCCCTCTACCTGTGTTTCTACCTGACAACTTACAAGCATGAATATTGGTAGAAAAAAATAGTACTATAATTTGCTCAAATAAGTAAACTAGGATAGGAGATGATTTGGTGTGGCTTGAGACAAAGCTGAATTAATCAGCAAATTGATAATCAGTTATTCTTGATAATGGCATTTTAAGAAGTTGTTTTCAGTTTTGTAAAAATAGTATAAAAAAAGAAGAAAAGTTGTTTACAATTTTTTAACTAAACTTGTGAGCTATTATATGTGATAGTGCATCCATTATTTGTAAGATAAATGTAAGCCGTTTACTCTCAAAAGTTTAAATGAATGAACCAATGCCCACCTTTCATTTTTTCTAGTCTCAATACCTTTTATCGCATATAATCCTTTATGTTGTTGCACGATATAAAATAATGGAATCTTACCAATGCCCTGCAGGTGAAAACATTACAGCGTACATTATAGTTCATCATTCTATCATTGACAACTAATAAGACTTTTACGGCTCCTTCGATTACTCAGGCCTCGGTGCAGCTGTGCCAATTGGATTAGCAATGAAAATTCCTAAGCGTACTCACACATTTGCATGGGAAAACTCATATGTGATTCCAAAACTAATGTTGCATCACATATCTGTTATGTAAATCAAAGTTAACAGTACAGCGAGCTTGATGTTGCAAATGTATTGTCTTACACGATTTGTCTATTGCAGTTTTGCTATATATGAAATGCTTCTTGAATGCATCAGAAGTCTCGATGTCTTTTTTTTCCCCTTGCATTGTTAGTCTATGGGCACCGCGCAGCATAGCGCACGTTTATTTCTAGTTAAATCCATTATTCAATTGTAAATATTGTAAAAATACCAATTACCATAAAAAATATTTAGTTACAGGAATATAATGTTCAATGATCATACATCTTATGGTAGAAATCTCATCTCCAATATTAATTAATGATGTAATAATATAAACAGGAATGCTGACTGAACAAAGCTAGCATACCCCAAAGTGTCAACAAGATTCAGCATGTGTAAGATTCAGCTAGGATGTTTTCACACAAAAACATATACTACAGATACCATTATGAAGTACTGTGAAAAGGTCAGTACCGATACAGTGTTGTTGAATATTACCCCGACACCCCGTGCAACGCACGGGTTGGCGACTAGTATGTCTAGATTCATTAACACAACTATTGCATATGTACGATAAATAAATATAAAAAAATAGCATAATCATTCATTGACATTTCTAATCGCGCGGCGTCACGCTGCGCGAACCGCGTCTAGTTAATTAGGTTGTTGATCATGGTGGCCGTCAGGTGGGTGGTTCTTGCATACATCATCGTCGTCAGTTGCGCACCGCTGCAGTCGCCATTGAAGGGGCGACGGAGACTGCTATTGATTCAGCTAGCATGGAGGTTCACCAACGGTTCTTGGCTTGAAGGTTAATTTATTCAATTGTTCCATACATACCATGAAAGCTGCTTAATTATAGCTATATATCCAAGGCATAATTATATATCATAATCTCAACCAGGTTAATTCTTTAAGATTAAGATCAGTGAAATCTTATGAATTACCTTTTGTTGTGACTATTTATGTTTCAGAGTCAAGTAATTGGGCGGGTGATGCTTGAGTTCTTTCATCTGAAACCTTTGACTATTGGTTTTTGGATTTAGGTCAGCCACAGGCTTGTGCTAATTTACATATATTATACATCTCACCTAAAATTGCATACTAGGACTACGTATGGAACAAGTAGATGACAGTACCTGAACATTTTTAGCTCTGAAATATGCCCGCCTAAATATTGGGGAGACCTCCCACCCTATCTGTGTACAATCTGTGAAGGTTGGTGCTCTCCTTTCCATGCCATATCTATGGATGATGCCATGTCAACATCTGTTGAGTTTTGGAAAGTTTTATGCTGTTTGATGTGTTCGTGGCAGTGCTTACGAAGTGAGAATTCCAGGTCTGTAAGAGGCCGCCATTCTTCACAGCGATCAAAGAAATCGATGACATATTTGTTAGTGTGGAGTAGAGATTTTAAACCAGCTTTTGACTAAAACCGTTCCCAAAATGGAAACGCCGATCCAAAATCACTTGGTGCACGCTAGGCGATGAGAATAGTCATTTCTTCCATGTTGCAGCCACAATTAGCCACAGGAAAAATAAAATCAAACTCCTGTTGGAGGATGGGATAGAACACTACGACACTCCAAAAAAATTGCAAATTGCGACCGCACACTTCCGGAACATCTTCAGCACTGAACTCACTTCCCACCCCATTCCTCTGTCGCCCCTCTACCCCTCAATGCGCAACTTGTCAGCTCTCTCCACCTCTTTTTCCTGGGAAGAAATCTGAAGCGCCATCCTGCACTCGCCTCCAAATAAAAGCTCGGGTCCTGATGGATACACAAATGAGTTCTACAAATGCTTCATCTCTACTCTTAAGCCTGACCTGATCGCGCTGTTCAATTCCTTCCATGCCAATGTAGCCGATCTTTCAGGGGTTAACATCTCTTACATCACTTCAATTCCGTAAAAAGAAACCCCTCTTGGCATAACAGATTTCAGGCCAATATCCTTGCTACACAGTCTGCCAAAGCTTATCAGCAAAGTGCTAGCAAACCGGGTTCAAGGGGAATTTCCTGAGTTAATTGATCCAATGCAGTCTGCATTCATCAAAGGAAGATCAATCACGGAGAATTTTATACTAGCTTCTGACATTGTTCATTGTGCGATCAAAAGGAAAAAACCAACGATTATTCTAAAGCTTGACTTCCAAAAAGCTTTTGACACAGTTAACTGGGATTGCTTATACTTCGTCCTACACCGCAGAGGATTCGACGACACATGGATCAATTGGATCAAACATATTTTGTAAACTGGACAAGCACCCGTCTTGATCAATGGATCAACAGGCGAGTCATTTAAGTATAGGAGAGGGGTCCGTCAGGGTGACCCTCTCTCCCCATATCTCTTCATTCTAGTCGCTGACGTCCTACAGCAAATGATACAGCAAGCCTTCCACTCCGAGCAGTTACTCCACCCACTGGATTCTCACTCTCCTCCTCCCACGCTGCAATACGCTGATGACACCCTACTTATTTTAAAAGGATCGCTTGAGCAGGCTGAAATAATTAAGGGCATTCTTGAGGAATATGCTGCATTCTCAGGGCTACAGATCAATTTCAGCAAGAGTACCTTTGTACCCATACACATGAATGAACCCGAGGCAATGGCCATCGCTGAGCTTTTGCAATGCCCCATCAGCCCGCTTCCTTGTAACTATCTAGGTCTTCCACTCTCGACGGCCAAGATCTCACACAAGTTGCTTGCACCAGTCATTGACAAAATAGATCGAAGGCTAGCAGGATGGATCCCAGGCCTTCTCAGTTGGGGTGAAAGACTCATCATGATCAACTCAGTCATGTCGGCAATACCAAACTATTTCATGTCCTGCATCAAGTGGCCAGACAAAACCATCGAAGCAGTTGATCGCCTAAGGAGGGCATTCCTTTGGAAAGGGGATAAGAAAGTAAAAGGAGGTCAATGTTTAGTGGCCTGGCCAACTGTCACTCTCAGCAAGGAACAAGGAGGATTGGGAATCCGTGACTTGAGAGCTCACAACATGGCTCTACTTATGAGGATAGGAGGCAAGTTGTTATCAGACTCATCAGAACCATGTTTTCAATGGTTGCGCACGCAACACATGGCAAATGAGATCCCTATTAAAGCAAAACCAACAGAAACACCGATTTGGAAGACTGTCACTCTCAACGGCCAGCTAGTGCAGTTTTGGCGAGACCACTGGACAGCAGCAGGACGATTCAACCTCATATATCCGACACTAGCTTCCTACGCAACAAATATCAACTGTACAGTCTCCTCCCAACACACTAACGGTACCTGGACAATTGATCTACACCCGGTTCTCTCTTCCCGGGCTCAAACCGAGTTACAGTCCCTCATGGATATATTGTTGGACCAACACATACAACAGAATGTCCCCGACAAAAGAACACTGCTGCTTGGTTCCACAGATATCACAACATCAGCAAACTACAACTTGTTGACTTATCATGGCATCCTTTGGCAGCCGGCAACACTTATCTGGAACAAGGCTATCCCCAACACTTGCAGGATCTTTTTGTGGTTAGCGTTCCGAGACAGGCTCAACACCAATGCAAACAGGGTTCTTAAAAAATGGGATTCCAACCCGCACTGTATGTCCTGCCCAGCTATTGAAACATCAAATCACATCATTCTTCGTTGCAAATTAGCAGGGGAAGTCTGGAAGAAACTCAACCTATATGAGACAGCCGTGCGCAGCTCTAACATACAAGATTTTGTGGAATCAATCCTGGACACCTTGCCAGAACACCAGAAACCGGGATGGCCTGCATGCTTTGCTGCTTGTTCGCACGGTCTCTGGAAAGCACGCAACCAGCTTATCTTCAAGCTCACTGAAACAAGCGTTGCATACATCCCGCATCAAATCAGAGAAAGTCTCCAATTATGGGTTCATCGCCTAAAGCCTAGCCTTCGCGAACACCTCAACACTTGGGCAGACAAGCTTAGCTAGGTTTCCTTTTTATTTCTGTGTTTTGTTCTTTCTTCTTCTTTTTCTTCTCCTTTCCTTCTTTTTTATCTTTCTTTTTCTTTATCCTTCCTCTCTGTTCCCCCCTGTATAATCTCTTGCCAGCCACTGGCTTTGTTACTTTTATGACCACCATTAATACAATGGAAACAAGGTAGAGTCTCTCTACCTTTTGCGTCAAAAAAGTTCCAAAAAAAAACTGCTGCTCCATCTTGCCTTTCTTAGGCCTCCTTCAATGGTTGAGCTAGTGCACTAGCTTA
>CM020179.1:11681625-11711869 GCA_009805545.1 Oryza longistaminata | reverse complement strand
GAGATAGCAAAAAGTCTACCTTTTTAATAGGTTGTCTCATAGCACATTGTTCAAAATGCTTTGGTTTCCACAACCCCTCTCACATTTTGTTTAGGAGCTTAGCTCTTGAAGAAGAGATAGTGCACTCTCTCTCCTTATCTTCTCTCTCTTCCACATCATACAAAAGCTGATGTGGAGATTTATGAGCTAGCTGACTCACCCTTGTTGGAGGAGGCCTTATAAGCTTCTTTTCTCAAGGTTATTACTGATCATATCCTATGAGCCTAGGAATCTTTAAAATAGTATACAAACGTGTCAGTCTATCAGGGTTTTGCGGGGGAGGGGGTATTTGGTATCACTGATCTGTTTGGCATGCCCTATATTGTTCACATGATTTATTCTGGAGATTCAATATATACACTACCAATTTAATTTCTAGCTAGCATAGCGTCTCTTTTCTTGATTTATTTCCAGTCATTAGTTCAGCGTATTATTGCACCATATGGCTCCATCTCCAATCCACCGCGGCCCTCCATCCCCGATGGCCCATGTACTGGCAGGCAATCCATAGAGAATTCCTATGCAGTTCCAAACTCCAACGTTAGGGGATATGGAGGACCACCTCCTCGCTCTCCAACACCCTGAAATTTTGCTATATCCTTTGTGGTTGCATCAAACAATTCAATACAGTTGCTAATATTTCTTGTCTATGGCACAACTGACAGGAGTCACGTAGGCTTACTGGTCAGATTATTGTCTGCATGCACTGCACACTTGGGCTAACTGCATGTGTGCATAGGGTTAGCTATCAAATTGTACAAATTGCTATGCATTATTATTGAACACGGAAGCATGCAATGATTTTGCTATTGGAATTTATTAGCCATATGTAAAATTATACTGGATCAGTGGAATTCACATTTTACTTTGGATTTAAGATTTTACTGTGCAATGTGTACTGCAGAATTTTCCCCCTCCGGTTAGAGATTTTATAATTTGGTGATGGGCTACAAATTGTAGCAGGAGATGCCCACGGTCGGCTGCTTCATCTGGATGTGATTTTTTTTGTGTGTAGTAAATGATTTAAATAGCTTGTGTAATAGGGGATGAAATTATTCGAATGGTAAATACCTGCAAAAAGAACTGGCATAAAAAAAAAAAGAAGAGGTTGATGCCCAGTGCACCATTTAATCTGCTGGTTTGATGAGCCAATTATGGCAACATCCCAACATGAAATTGTTGCGCTTGAAATTTTAATTAATTTCACTATTTCCTGGCTGTAGTTTCTTTTTTTAAGCACGATCTTCCACGACAAACCAAATGTGACGAAATTATCGTTCGTGCTATATTAATGTTTTCTTTACAACAAAGTTGCACTTGCTATTATTTAACATTATTTCACCACGTGTAATTTTAAATTGATATATTTTTTCCGTTGCAACGCACGGGCACCTAACTAGTGCCAAACAATGGCGACCCATCATCCATCCACGGAGATTAGATACAACTCAAATTTGTTACTCTTTCAAAAAAAAAAAAGAACAAAACACTCAGTTATCTAAAATTCAATTCAAATTTTGAACCCATCCATATGTATGGGCCGGTGTAATGAGCTGGGTAGTAATTGGGCCCAGTCCAATACCCTAAAAAAATGCTTCTCTCCATGATTGGGTGGGTCCACTAGCCGCCGCAGCGCAGGCGCTCCCTCGCCGGCGGAGATGGCGACGGCGGCGGCGGATGCGGCTGTGCCCTCGCCTCCGCCGAGCTTGCTGTCGCTGTGCTTGGAGGCGGTGGCCTCCCACCTCACCGCCGGCGCGGCGCCGTGACCATTTCGACGGCGGGGAGGGCGGCGGCGACCCGATGATTACGCCGGAGGAGGTGGCGGAGGCGCTGCCCTGGGAGCTCCTCCACCGCCTCGCGTCCCTCCTCCCGCCCGCCGCGCTCGAGGCGCTCCACCACGCCGCCCACGATCGGTACCCCACCATATGCTCCTCCCCTCCTCTTTGTGTTCCGCCATGGATGTCCTCTTCCTCGTTCGTGACGACTCTTCTGCACCATCGCCATGTGCTAATCCATCTACTTATCATCTTGGGTACTTTTACCATCCTTAATAAAGGACTGGAGGCCTCACAATTTTCACTGTAAATTTTGGTACATCTAGATACTCGGCACCAAAATTTTTAGTGTAAAATTTAGATACATTGAGATACTTTTTAAAGGACCGTAAAATTTCTCAATCATCTTACGTATCTAATTTCCCATGTCAGGTGCTGCTTTTCAGCTGCTACTGCTGCTGTGGGTGATAGACGCGGGATAAAACGATCAAGGTAAGTAAATCTGTTTTGAATTCGATTTGATTGCATGTTTTAATTAAAACAGGCTCAGAATGATCTTGCAGAAGACCACGAGTACCCGGTTACCAATTCTTTTAGAACCGTTGTTACGCCCACAATAAGCAGATTATGTTGAAGTATATCTTACATATGCGGTGATGCTTATAGGTGTGAGGATTTCAACCCTGAATGGCAAGCATTGTTCAGACTTCGTTGGCCCCGTTGTGATAATGCTGGACATGATGGCTTGCTTACTGTGGATTGGCAGCGACAGTATTGGGAAAAGCATCTGCAGGAGTGCGTAATATAAAACTTGCAGTTGGTCTTGATGAAATGCGTTTACTCTACATAATCTGTTGTAAATTGCATTTGTAACATTTGTGTCTTCCTATTTCTTTGACCCTTCCATAGGTGCCTTGACGAAGCTGCTGAGAGTGCCTTGCTTCCTTCTTTTTGTGGGAGTATTGATGAGCTGACTATACCAGGTCAGTATTGAGAGTGTTTCCCAGCATGTCTATAATACTGCTATTCACTGTGCTGGACATTGTTTGATCACTTGGGTTAACTCTCGTAATTCCATATGGACATCCGTTCCACTTATTTCAACATGGTTTAACTTTGTCAGATATGAAAACAACTGGTTTGTAATTTATTATGTTTCAGTGCATTACCCATTTGTTGCAATTGTAATTGTGATTGTCTTTTGTTGATGTTCTGGACAGCTAAAATTGTGAGTTGCATTCTCCACAGCAAGGACATATCTCAACAGTATTCAAGATTGTCGTATCATTGCAGCAGATTTGGCCGTTACGCGAGGTACCATGATAAATTGATAATATCACTTCTGTCACACACTCACATGCAATTCTTTTTTTGGGAGCGACACTCAAGTAATTTAACTCTATTATACATATTTGATTAAATAAGCTGGCGTCACTGAAGACTTGGTGAGATTTATGATGACCTAGCTATGCAATTTTAGGTTTGCCATTGTGTAACTAGTAATCTTGTAATCCTTTTTGGACCAGATTGGTTCATGATTTGATCCTTTCTAACTTCAATTTCTTAACTTTTGTTCTAATTCCATTTTCACTTATTTTCAGGTGTTTGAGATTGCAAAGTGTTCTTTGCACAGCAGAAATTTCTGTAAGTGCTGATGCCATACCCCATATTTCTGTTATACTCCTCTATATTTTGAAATCTATACATCAAGTTGCATCTGATGTATCATTTTGGCTGTTGAGTGCTCTTTTAATTTTGCAAATGCCTTTTATGGTTCCTTTTTTCAAATGATGGATCTTTCCATTCTAATACGAAATCTAATCTCTGCATGCTGACTAAAATTATCCTTTTTAGTGAAATTCAAATCTTTCTAGTTTGACTGCTGAAAATCATTCATTTGTCTTATAGGGTTTGTTGCAATGTAGCAAGCTGGAAAAGTTGATGTTTGTAAGAATTATATCAGACCTGGAGGTAATCTTATACTGGTGAAACTGCATCTGTCATTGTTACTGTAGCTTCAGGGAATAATAGTGTTAACTCAACATTCTGTCTGAATCCTTTCTGAACAGTAATCTTCCAAAGAAAGTGAACTAGTTCATTTCTCACGCGTTATAATATACATATTTAAACATAAGAAAATCATAAGATATTTTTCCCTATTTGATGTACTATCCATACTATTAAGGGGTAAATGCCCAAGCATTCTAAATAAGGAGTAACCTGAGAAGTACTACCACTTTCTGCATGGTCCTTCTCTGTTGTTTTATTACCTGATTGCTAGTGATTAGCTCATAAATGCTGAATTTCTTCTCAATTGTACTGACAGGTTAATGGTGTATGCATGCTTCTGAGCTGCCATGCAGAGACATTGCTTTCTCTTGAATTTATCCATTGCCAGCTTTCTCCAGCTGTCATGGATAAAATTTGTAGTAGTGTATTGCAGAAAGGATCAGTAAACCATGGGATCCAGAACTTCAGTATTAAATCATCACGTATTTGTGAAAGCAATCCTCTAAACATCTCTGCCGGCTTATTAGATTTTCTGTCAATGGGAAAGTAAGTCACATGCCCTACTATAGTTGGTAGCACTATTAGTAGGTCTTATTTATATTTTGATTCAACAGATAGAAGAAAGCATAACTTGATCTTGCTGAATTTATGGATTTTGTACATGAGTTGAATAGTACATGAGTTGAATAGTGTAGTTCATTGATATCTGATTATTGAAACACTGTTCTATCCTTGTTATTATTCAGGTCATTACAATTGCTATCACTTAACGATACTAAGATGCAGCCATTATTTGCTAAAACAATTGTCCATACTCTTCTTGGATCTTCAAGTGGCATACGAACTCTTGAGATATCAGAAAACAATGTGGGTTCACAGGATAACAATCTTTTTTTTTTCATTTGTCCTTTGTTTAGATCGTACTATGGAAATAATTAATCTCTTTTAGATTGCAGGCTGGTTAAAGACAATGGATAAAAGATTTGCATGCTTTTCATCAGCACTGGAGTCAAATATTTCTTTGAACTCCTTGACCCTTCTTAACATGAGGTATTACTCCGTTATTTTGCACCGCATTATATTGGAAATTATTTTTACTTACTGGTCTGATTGAGTATTTGATCATTAATCTTTACCATACCAGGGGCAACAATTTGAACAAGGGTGATATTGAAGATCTATGCAAAATCCTAGTTAAGATGCCTAACTTGAGAGATTTAGATATAAGTGACAATCCTATCATGGACGAAGGAATCAGGTATTCATAACTCTGAACCCAGAATCACCATGGGCTAAGCGATGTAGATCATAGAATACTATTTTCTGTCTATACTTTTTAGAGATGTATATATTGTGAGTGCATACTATATATTTTAGATCTATGATAGAACAAAATTGTCTTTTGTAGTCTTACACGTTGACTAAGCTTGTTGAAAAAATTGCAGATTGCTTATTTGTTTTATTTCACGGACCCTTCGCAAGGAAAAATCACTTTCAAGGTTAAGAGCAGAGAACTGTGACTTGACCAATATTGGTGTGACTGAACTTCTTGAATGCCTTTCATCTGTGAGTGAACCACTTAATCTGTTGTCTATAGCGGATAATCATCTGGGCAGGTGAGTCACTTTTTTCTCATTTTCGTAGTGGTCACTGTTCAATTATAATGTATTAGCAGTTCTGTTGCAGTTGCATTGGCGAAATTTTTGGGTTCAGGTGTAAGGGAGCTAAACATTGAAGATATTGGCCTTGGGCCACTAGGCTTCCAAATCCTTGAGGAAGCATTACCAGCGGATGTAGCCCTTTCCCATATAAATGTCAGGTAGGAGAAAACCATAGTGGGTGTGAAAGTGGTACTTGTGTCATTGTGGCATTTGCCTTACATACTTCATGTCTATTTTGCAGTAAGAATCGTGGTGGGATTAGAGCCGCACGATTTGTTTCCCGATTAATAAAACAAGCACCAGGCCTTGTGTCAGTCAATGCAGGGTCTAACCTCTTGCCTCCTGAATCTATGAAAGTCATCTGTGATGTCTTGAAGCAGAAAAATACATGTAAGAATTAGAAACACTACTTTGGGTTAACTGGTTTAGATCGAAATGGACATAGACTACTTAGAGATATAATTTGATAACCCATGGAAATCTTGTTTTAGGTAACCTGGAGCGGTTGGATCTGATGGGTAACATGCATTTGTCAGATGCTGCCTTTCCTGCAGCACTTGAATTCAGGAAGCACGGAAAGCAAATCCTGATTGTTCCTTCACAGCCAGGTGCCTGTGCTCCATATGATGACGACCCATAAGCAAGACCTGTTATATTGATAATCGTGTAACATGCTTCGGTATCTGAAGCGGGACTCGACAATGAAGCATCCGCATGCTGGTTTTGTGGTGGTATGGCTCACACCATGGCTTGTGGCATGCCTTCCTGCTGGGAATGGGTTAATGTGCTGGATCGAGATGGAACCAATTGTTGGATCAGTTTGCTTGCCAGGTATTACTCCCTGGCCTGTTTCGGCCTGGGGATATTGCTGTGTCGCCAGCATCACCTGCATTAATCCGTGTGGTGGCATCTATGTTGGAGATGGGACATCGATGATTGACTTGTGAGTGTCATGATTGATGGAAGAAGGTTGTATCATCTTAGTGGGTATGGAGCAGTGTTATGTTTTGATCGAGGAAAGGGAAATGATTGAGTTCATACTTCACACCCCTCCTTGGCTAAAGGACGCTATGATGAGTTTTTGTAAGTTGGATCAGTGTACTATATCTAATATCCCATATCATGTTGAGATCCTATTGGATACTCCCTCCGTCTCATTTTAAGTGCAACCATGATTTTCTGTGTACAACTTTGACCGTCTGTCTCATTTGAAAATTTTTTTTGAAAAAATTTAAAAACAGAAGTCACGTATAAAGTACTATTTATGTTTTATCATTTCATAATAATAAAAATACTAATTATAAAAAAATTCAAATAAGACAAACTATTAAAGTTGGGCGCAAAAACTTATGGTTGCACTTAAAAGGGGCGGAGGAAGTATTAGACATGTTTCGCATGTGTTGATACATTACTTAGGGGGTGTTTGGGAGAGAGGGGCTAGGTGACCTACTTTTAGGCTCTGGAGTAGACATATCTTGAATAGATTTGTCTTGCATGCCGTCCTTGTAGGACTGTTCGATGCCCTTGAACACATTTTCTGACATGTTTATACATTCATTGTCAACTACCGAAATTATTCTCTCCCATCATTGAAAGCGATGAAAAGTGTTTCGGTGCATTTGATTATAAAAACAACAAATTATATTTTGCCCATTTTACCTTGATTACTTCGAACTAGTTTACCTTTATTGGTATTTCTCTTTATTATTTGTTTCTTATATAAGTTGTATTTTAATTACTCGAAAAACCAAAGGAAAAAACTGAACAACTTTAAATTGACTAGCCCATTACTTGACAAAGATATGAAGGCCTTGTTTGGCCTGTTTGGCAGGACTAACTTCTCAATCTAACTCCAAAAACAGAGTTTGGACTGGATTTGAGGAGCGGTCTGAACCTCACTGGACCTCTCTAGTTTTCTTTTTTATCATTCTAGTCCACTCCATTCCATTTCTGGGTGGAGCTAAAACCATCTAGATGAGCTAAACAGGTCCATGAGATAAACTGGTGGATCCATTGCTCGCAACCCCAAACGGTCACATGGCTCATCGGCCAAACTATAATACAATTTCCTATTATTTTAGGGATTGAGAATTTGTTTTTATATAAAAATTCACTCCTATTACTATAGTTAGGTTTGTCTATGCTCTAAAAGAAATTCAGGAGTATGGAAAAAACACAAGCCTCTCCCACTCTCCCCCCCACAACAGCAAAAGGCACCACCATTCCCTCCTCACCACACACACCCCAATCTCCCCCCAACGGCAATACCCATCACCAACCATTTCTCCTCTATCATTCCCACTATTATCATCGATTGGAGCATGCATATTTGGATTAAGGATATATATCTGTGTTACTTTGCATGTAATTGAAATTTAATTAATAGGGAATTAATATATGAGCGGCAGCAATATGGATTCGTCGGAGCTGAGGAAGGTGTTCAAGATGTTCGACAAGAACGGCGACGGGAGGATCACCAAGAAGGAGCTGGGCGAGTCGTTCAAGAACTTCGGCATCTACATCCCCGACGACGAGCTCGACGCCACCATGGACAAGATCGACGCCAACGGCGACGGCTGCGTCGACGTCGAGGAGTTCGGCCTCCTCTACCGCTCCATCCTCGGCGACGACGCCGCCGGCCGAGCCCCCAGGACGGCGGCGGCGGCCATCGGCGGCGAGGGCGGCGCCCCCGACGACGAGGACGAGGGGATGCGGGAGGCGTTCAACGTGTTCGACCAGAACGGCGACGGATTCATCACCGTCGACGAGCTCCGGTCCGTGCTGTCCAGCCTCGGGCTCAAGCATGGCCGCACCGCCGACGACTGCCGCCGGATGATCAGCATGGCGGACGCCGACGGCGACGGCCGCGTCGACTTCAAGGAGTTCAAGCAGATGATGCGCGGCGGCGGGTTCGCCGCGCTCGGTGGCTAGCCTCTGGCTTGGCCTAATCTTGTTGCACTTGCACGCATGGCTTAATTAACCTGGTGGTATTTTATGCATATGGCTTGGTTTCTAGATGATTTGACATGATTAGCAGTTAATAGGCCGGTTTGGTTATGCATGGATGATTGGATGATTAGCTTGTGTTGATTTCCTTTTGTTGGTTGGGTTAATTATGTTGTCATTTTTTACAGTGTAATCATGTTTACTCCATCTTAGATTATGGTTCGTTTTAATTTTGGTTAAAGTCAATATTTACAACACCAAATTAATTTCAGTAAACCTATAATTAAATATATTTTCATGATAAATTTATGTTGGGTTGGAAATGTTAGTACTTTTCTCTATAAACTTGATTAAACTTGGAGCAGTTTGATTTTGATCAAAACCATAACGACTTATAATCTGAATCGGATAGAGTAATTTGTAGCTAGAAAGAAACTTTTGTTTGTTTGGTGATTGTCTGTCACGACACAAGGGTTTCGCACCGTGAAATGGCTGATTTGATCGGCTTGAGGAGGAAGAAAGGGTAGGAATCGAAGAGCAAGAGATAGTACAGAGTTAGAACAGGGGAGGATTTGAATTCATTGAGGAATAATGTTTCTACAGTGTTCGATTCTTCCCCTGCCGACCCTTTATAGCAGCACGCTAATGGGTCACTCTTACTCTCCGTGGCCCAGTCAATTGCTACTGGGTCCACTCACTCCCTTGGTACAAGCTATTGGGCATATGCTCTCGAGTAGACCTCAACCCTTGTACATTTGCTGCTTCAGGTCGTGACGCCATCGGTGCCATGACATTCCTCTCCTCTTGGAATGAAGCTTGTCCCCAAGCTTCAGCATGAGGGAAACGCTGCTTCAATTCCTGCAGATTTTCCTAGGTGATGGCGGTAGGTTCCTGCCCTGACCAATGAATAGTACTTGCTCCACCATTTTAGAACCTTTGCGAACCAGACGTCGATTCAGCACTTGACAAGGACCCAGATTTGATACTGCCTCAGGGGATAGAGCAGGTAATGCATACTGAACTTGTTCGGTTGGAGACAAAGCTTTCTTGAGTTGCGACACATGCATAACCGAGTGAATTAAACTTGAGGAAGGCAAGGCGAGTCGATAAGCCACGGCGCCAACCTTGGCCAAGACCTGAAAATGACCATAGAAACGAAATGACAGCTTCCTGTTAGTGCGAGTGACCACCGGTGGATAACAACCATACAACCATGAAGGAAGGTTGTAGATAACAGTGCCACTGGCCACGTGCTATGCCGACTGCTCATGTCACCGAACGGGTTCATCCCATCTGTGCTCAGCCCAAACCTTATATTCCTAATCTCCTGCGCAAAATGCTTTTTGTACTTTCTATCTATCTTTCTCCATTGAGATCCATCGGCAGGGTGTCTTATCATCCCATCCTTCTTACGCTCTTCTTTGCATGCTTCTTATTTGCAAACATGTGTTCAATCCGAGGGATTATAGGAAAATACCATGCAACCTTAACGGGCACTTTCCTCTTCTTCAGGTCGGGGCCACCACTGTCATCATCAGCATCATCATCGTCATCTCCACCCTTATACCGCAGTGTTTTGCAAACTGGACACGCATCCAAGTCTGCATAGTCACCTCGATATAGGACACAATCATTTCGACATGAATGAATTTTTCGCGCTTCCAGTCCAAGCGGGCAAACAACCTTCTTCGCTCTATATGTTGTTTCTAGCAGTACATGACCCGCTGGAAGGAGGTCTCTGATCAGCTGCAGAAGCTCTGTGAAGCTCTTGTCACTCTATCCGTTGGTTGATTTCAACTGCAGCAACGAGAGGACGACATGTAACTTGGTGTGCTCCTCTTTGAATCCTGGATAAAAGCGGAGTTTTTGAGTCCTGCACCATGGACTTGAACTTCTCATATTGCCTTTCATCACTGTAGGCTATCTGTCCATCACACAACATCTGATCCAAACCATCTGATTCTTCACTGTCATATCCACCTTCGTCGGCAGGCAACTCAGCATTCTCTCCGTCCATTCCATCACCATGATTATGTGCATTGTCATTGTCATCTTCACCATGATTGTCCTGACATGCGTAATTACGCATAAAACCCCTTGTTAGGAGATGCTCGTGAACTTGATTTGCAGGAAACTGTCTCTCGTTCATGCAATCAGCGCATGGACAAAGCAAGTGTTCTGACATACTCAACGATCTAGAACTTGTTGCCCCGATCACAAAGTTGGTTACTCTCCTGGCATACTCCAAAGTACCGCGCTTCGCAACATTTATCCCTCCTTCATCCATTGTGTCAGGGCTATGGATACCACGTACCTAATAGTAGTTGACTAAATCTCGGCAGGACCCACCACATACCATGTACTATACGGAAACAACCTGCGGATATAGGAGGAGTTCCGGATAAAGAAAGACAACCAGAGTTCTATATGGAAACGACAAGGACTACTCGGATTGTATCCATATTGGTTTCCCTAGTTCTACTTGGACAAGGGGACAGCTATGGGTATAAATACAAGGCCCCGTAGGAGGAGAGGGGACACATGACCACCTCAATCAACACACTCATCATACAAGGGACAATCAACATACACGGAACAATAGATCAAGACAGAAGATCAACATACAAGCCAACATACGCCAAGACAAGACGCCGGATATCGACTTCAGGGATAAGCACGGCTAGTCCCCTACGGTGTCTCCGGATACTGTCAGGAGAGACGAAAGCGTTGTCTCTGATCTCGCCGAGCACAAACTCGAGGAGGAAGACTACCCTGTTGTCGATTACGAGTCAGATCTTCAGACCGCCATGTCGACAACAGTTAGATAAGCTACCCCAAATATTGTACTGGTGTGATTATGATGAATAAGAGCAAATACCGGCTTCGGCCAACAGGATGTAGGGTTATTACCTGACAATTCAGGGGCCCGAACCTGTATAAAAATCCCTGTCTCCGTCTCTTTTACCTCAGTCTAGCGTATATCCTAGTACCAACGATCCCCATACTATGCAAATACCGGAATCGCGACATCAAACGTCGACACATTGGCCCTACGAAAATTCTTAAATTAACCGCTAACATTCATATATCAATTAAATCCGTAGATCAATCAAGCATCATTAGAACTAATCTTTTATATCTCAAATGCTCGATGATTTAATACCCTAGACATTACTCAAATTCAAAATTAACATTCTCTATATCTATTCAATTAATACTAATATGTAAGTTACTCAAGGATAAGGTTGAGTTCAGGAGTGAGGGTTGGGAACCCTCACTCCTAACACGCAAAACGGACCGGAAAATACGCACCGTTTAGTACTTTGGAAAGCATGCGCATGGAAAACGAGAAATGAGTTGGGAAAGGTGGGGGGAAGAAAACAACCTAAGTCATCATTCTTTCTCAAATCAACATCTCAAAACAAATAGATGCAAAAAAATATAGCTAGCACTACCATCTACATTATAAATCTCTTAATATTTTTGAGGAAAAAAAATACATCAAGAATCACACAAATAAAGAAAAGTTACATAGTGAATCAAGATAAACTAACCGTCAAGCATGCAAAGACATAGATCTCTTGATGTTTTTGAAATTTTTGGGCAAAACCTCCTCCCGCCCCCCCTTGGATGAGCAAGAAGAAGACCTCAAATCGTGAGCTAGTGTGGTGGGGGGGGGTATATATAGGCTGCAGGGTAATAGGTGCCAGTTCTTGTTAAAAACCGGCACCTATAGACTTGTTGACGTAAGCGGAGAAGGATAGGTGTCGGTTTTATTAAAAAACCGACACCTATTCTTTACATCATATAGGTCGGGGAGGAGTATAGGTGCCGGTTTTTTAGCCGAACCGGCACCTATAATCCTACCAGACCTATATGATGCAAACCAGCACTTATAGGTGTCATTTGTGCCGGTTTTTGAGGCCTTATTGGTGTCGGTTTTATTAAATAACCAGCATCTTTTATATAGGTGCCGGTTTTTTTTACATGGCCGCCACCTATTAAATTTTTGGACCGTTGGCAGGAGGATTTTTTTTTTGACAAAAACCGGCACCAATGTCCCTCCCAACTAAAACTGACCCCAATTAACCGTTATAGGTGCCGGTTTTTTGCTCTATTGGCGGGAAGCGCCTTATAGGTGCCGGTTTTTAGCTAACCGGCACATTTGTGGCCGACACCTATGGGTGTTTTTGTAGTAGTGACCGATTGTTGCATAAATGGCTGTAATTTCAGATATGTCCAATCTACAACATCAAAAGAGCTCTCAGATCGTTTAGCATCAGCCTATTGCTTCATTCGAACTTGAGCACGCAGCAAGTGATCTCAAATGAGAACTTGCATCTTCTCACGCTCATGGAGCCAATCCGACAACTCAGCAGAAGTACAGGCAGCTGAAGCAGTTAAACCAAAATAGCGAGGTTTGTGTCCATATAAACCTCGAATGGTGTAGTACCCAGAGAGGAATGAAAAGAGGTGTTGTACCAGTACTCCGCGAGAGCAAGCCATCGGCTCCATTGTGCAGGACAAGCATGGACAAAATAGCGTAAGAAGGTCTCAAGACATTGATTAACCCGTTCTGTTTGTCCGTCCGACTATGGGTGATACGAAGAGCTCATTCGCAACTGCGTGCTAGCCAGACGAAACAATGTGGTCCACGAGGTACTGGCGAAAATGCGATCTTGATCTGAAATAAGAACTTGAGGCAATCCATGCAATCGGTGAATATGCTGCATATAAGCTTCTGCAACCTCTAAAGCTGTGAAAGGATGCGACAGAGCAACAAAGTGGGCGTACTTAGAAAACTTATCCATCACCACCAAGATGCAGTTAAAGGTGGAAGGGCGAGGCAATCCTTCTATGAAGTCTAAAGACACCACCTGCCAAGATTATTCAGGGACTGGAAGAGGTTGCAGCATTCCCGGATACTTCACATGTTCAGATTTGGCTTGTTGACAAACTGAACAGGCCGACACAAATTCTGTGACTGTAGCTCGTAATCGAGGCCAAGCAAACAATTGCTTAATTCGCTGATAAGTCACTGTTATACCAGAATGTCCTCCAATAGCAGTTGTATGTAGATTAGCTAAAATCCTTTGCTGCACCACCTGATTATTTCCTATCCACAACTTATCTTTAAAATAGAGAACTCCATTCTTAAGAGCAAAATCAGGAATGGCCGAATTGTTAATGCAAAGAGTTTGAACGTTACTGAGAGCATCAGGGTCTAGTTGATATCCTTCCACAACCTCCTGAATCCATTCTGGCACACAAACAGACAGAGCTGACAAGGTAACTGAGGATAGTGGATACATGTTTTGGGTATCTACCTCTGTCCTCTGCGTGGTGCTTACCCTGGACTCTTTGAAATATGTAATAACCAAGTTGTTTCAATAGGTTTGATAAGCTAATGACTCCAGTGCTCAATATTAATATACTCCCTCCGTTTCGAAATGTTTGACGCCGTTGACTTTTTAGTACATGTTTGACTGTTCGTCTTATTCAAAAAATTTAAGTAATTATTAATTCTTTTCCTATCATTTGATTCATTGTTAAATATATTTTTATGTAGGCATATAATTTTACATATTTCACAAAGTTTTTGAATAAGACGAACGGTCAAACATGTGCTAAAAAGTCAACGGTGTCAAACATTTCGAAACGGAGGGAGTAACAAGTTGGGCATCTTCGCCGTGAAGTCTGTTTAATGTTTATCAAACTTTTTTTTCTCTCTACCTGCAGGTGCATGCATGTCCATATGAAAACTCTTTGGAAAGCTAAATTTCTTCTTAAAACGAAAATTTTTATGTGATTGGTTTTTTTTTGCTCAATTAAGTTCATGTTTTTACTGTGTATGGAAAAGCAAACGCAAGCTAAGTTTTCCACTCCTACCTAATTGCGTCATGTTTACAGCACATCCCAAACTAAAAGTGAAATAATTTGGCATGATGGGATTGTTTGGATTAAAGCCAATTTTTGCCATATCAATTTTTGATAACATCAATAGTACGAATATTTGCTTTGATACCAATATGTGGCCATACCAGTACAAAGTCTGTACCATCAAATTTGGTAGAGTAAAAATTAGCTCCAATAAACAAGCTTAATCATTTCATTATCTAAAAATAAACAAGCTTAATATATCTTCCCAGTACGCAGGCAGCTATAGTCGTTTCTGAACTTTGACAAAGTGTAGACTGATCATATGTTTCAAACATATATACATGGGCATTGCAAACATTTCAGATATGATCGAATATATAGCAAATTAATTCATTAACAAAATCAATCTTCAATTAATCCAGATCTTTATTATTGCTGCGTGCAACAAACTGAGACACTGACAGAAGGAGTGCAAATTCAGATCAAGCACTCCAGCTACAAAAGGGATATCCATCGTCACAGTACATGCAAACGAGGATTTCTCCCAAGTTTATTAATATAAACCAATTGTCGCAGCAAATTAAGACACCATGAGCTCAAACACGGGAATTAAGCTAATATAATCCGTGCGAAGTTAGAGCGGATGCACGTAGACGCCAACTGCGTCGAGGTACTTGCCGCCGCGCCCAAAGAAGCCCACAACACTGCTGTTGTTCTGCACGGGGATACTGAAAGGGGTTCTGTTCTGCTTCCCAAATGGCCCATATGTTTTTACATTTGTGACAAATTTAATGGATGTTATGACATTGGATCCGTAGTATGTGCCAAATGTTCCGGAAACTTCCTTCAGAAACTCTGAGCTGGCGAGTTCGATCTACACGAAAGAAAGATAACTATTAGGTAAATTTTCAATTACATAGAACACATACATGCACGTACACATTAATTATCTGTTAATTAGTAATTTATTACTACTGCATTGATTAAACAAGAACGATATTGAATTTATGGATAAATTAACACATATATAATATAATCACTAACCGTGTTGGGATTCCCTCCAGGACCGCCCCATGGGCCAGCGACGCGCTTCTGACCAGCTTGATCAAAGTAGCTAAATGAGATTGAATCAACAACCTCACCACTACGTACTGTGATGGATTCTAGACGCTTTGGGGTCTCTGTGATATCTTGAGGTGTCCCTCCATTTCCACCCCATGGCCCAACCTTGGTGGGAAGGCACTGCATTCACACAAGTGATTGAGCACTCTTTTTCTAAGAAAATGGCATATTAATTAATTGCATTCCTTGTATTTCATTCATATCACCTTTGTGCCTTTCAGACTGGGGCAAAACCCATGGATTGTAAGCTCAATGATGTTACCCTCGGATCTTCGCTCATGCACCTTTTTATAGATGACACCAGATGCCATAATGAACTCCCCTGTTCCCCCAACAATAGCCCACTCACCACATTCAACAGGTACTCCCATCACCTGAAGGGTGGATCCCTTAAGCCTGTTTCAATGTTCACGGCGCCATTAGCGGGTCATAAGATATAAGCTATTTATATAAACATTATATCATTGGTATATTCTGAAGTTATATACTACCTCCGTTTCAGGTTATAAAACTTTCTAGCATCGTCCGTACATGCATATATATGTTAATGAATCTAGACAGTTGTCTAGAAGGAAGTATGAGTATATACCTTTCATTCTCAAATACCAAGCTGAAGGAATTATGCCACTCGCCAGCATAGATATGCAGGCCATGTGCATGGGCAACAACCTTGGCATCACTACCAAGTCCATCGTACACCGCCCAATTGTTGACAGCCGTCATTCCCAGCCCGGTAGAACCATTATTGTTTATGATCGTCGACTGGTTCGGCTTCGGGCCACCATAGGTGTGGTGAAGGTAGAGGTTGGAGAAGTTGAACTCCTTCCCCTCCATGAGCGCGCTGCAGGGGACAATGGAGCAGTTGATGCCGGCCATGGTGGTGAGAGAGAGAGAGAGAGAGAGAGAGAGAGCTGGGGAGCTTTGGATGTGATGTGGTTGTGAGTGATGAATTGTGATGATCTTAGCTCTAGCTCAAGATATTTGAAGGTAATGTATCTTCTTCTGCTTGGAGAAATGCTCATGGTGAGATAGGGTATTTATAGGAGATTTCTAGAGCGCAGTACTCTTGAGCATGTGGTAGATATTCAGCCGCGTGCATCACGACTGCATGCACCTTGCATACTAGATTAAGAGGATGAATGGTAATTAATTTGATTGGTCAAACATGGAGAAACTAAGCTAGGTTATATTATATATATGCACTAAAGAAATGACAGATTACTAGGCTAATGTCGTTCCTTCAAGAGTTGATTTGTTTTGATGTGAACTTTTTAAAGGGTGCTTAGCTACACACAGTCACTATTTTGGAATTTTTCAGGTTAATTCGGTGTGTCTAAAACTAATTAAATGGTATACCTACGGGTTCATCTTATGCTTATTTGCAATACAAATCTTAACTTTTATATATAACACACACATTAAATCCTTAAAGCACACAGAATTGATTGATAGATGAAAACCTCGATCAAAGTGTTCCACAAATTGGCCAGGGCACAGTAGTTAATTAGACAAAGTACAGTTTTCAACGGTAGTGTTGCATGTGGTAGAGCCTCGATCTGTATCACATTATCGACATATTTACAGTAGCTGCGGTACTAATAGTTCTGAGAATCCCGTGTTGCACATGGTTAATTCAAATAAAAAATTTGCACACATGTTGCTTCCCACTGTCGATTAGAATACCATGAGATAAGCAAATGACACATCGAGATTTACATCTGGATAATTTCAAGGGGAGGATAGTACTATAGTATCTCATGGTGGTTAATTAGTCAACTAATTACTCTCTAGTATTGTGAAAGTAGATCGCGTGTTACCATGTTTTGGTATATATATCATGAATCCCCCTAAATTGGATATTACATATTAAAGCATGTAATGTTATACTTTGCAATAGGAAGTATTGTCACAATAGTGTGTCTTATAGAAACTTTTTAAAATTTTAATGTGAAAGTTTTCTATTTAATTTGTTGGTTAAAGTTTTCCTGTGGAAATTTATATCTCCATGAGATTTTTTTGGGTCATGAAAGCTTTTAATCTCTAGATACAAGATTTTGGTATCGATATAAAAGTTTTCAATATATAAATTTCTTTTATAGTTGAAAGTTTTTTATACAAAGAACTCCCCAAAATATGTGGTGCAATTTTTAAAAGTTTTGATGCACAAATTTTGTTTATAGAATTAGAAATGTCGAAGGTGCCTTCCTAGTGGGTGGGCGCACCTCATGGGTTTAAGCTGAGCACATGGGTGTGCATTAGACACTCTCTAGGGAACCATCTTATCCATATCTATAGTTCTATATATATACTTCTGATGCACATGTATGTCAAATGTCAATCTATACTACACATTGCAAGTTTAATTATCAAACTATAGTTCATCATTAAGTATCCATGTGCACGTGCTTCACCATGTGAAACCCTCACTTCAAAATAGTAATGGAATAGCGCTTCGAGATCTACATTAATTATTAATTAATTGATATCTAATATCTAGAGAAGCACTTCGGGGTTTTCATTATTGGATACATGATACCTATTTTGTACGTCTGTTCATCATGCCAACTTGGATGACTTTATAGTAGTAATTAAGGTGTTAGCTTCAAAATGCAAAAAAAAAAAAGCTTCTCCTTGGTGCTTCTTTTTACTTGGTTCAATACATATATATCTACTTTGCTTTTAATTTTTTAACTACACATGTTAGTAAAACATATCATAAATATGTACTCATCAATAAAATATTACAAATTATGATCTAGAGAATAAGATTCATATGGTAATCAAACTAGAGGACTAATTAGAAAAAATGAGGGTACTAGCATAGCAATAGTCAGCTATTGATGAGAGCTAGGAACGAGAGTGATGCTATTGTACTAGGGTGCTTGGAGAGTTTATGTTACACGCTCCTTACGTGTGATTAGCTGAGTGATAGAATTTAGTGTGATTTGCGTCCATCTCAACCATAAAGGGAACATTTTCAAATGTGAAAAAGAAAACTTTTTTAGTGTAAATCTTCCAAATACATGACAAAAATCTCAAAGAATATAATTTCTGTCACAAGCCTTTGCAACTTCCTCTCATGGATTGCTAACTTTCAATTGAAGATAAAAGAAGTACTCGTGGAGAAAAACAACTTTCAAGATAGAGAGAAGAATTTCAAGTGGATATATAAAGAAGTAAGTCTACTTCACCCCCATGAAGTACTAGGGTTGGTCCACTTAATGCCCTAAAGTATGAAACCGGATATTCTACTCCTTAAAGTATGAAAACCGGTTCAAACAACCTCCTAGGGTGATTTTGTAGGTGATTTTGCCATGTAAATGATTACGTGGCAGTGGTATTAGCCTGCATGGCACAAAGATTAGTCCAATAAACCCAAGTTGATCTAACTATTCCTTTTCACTCACTGATCGGCAATCCTAAAAATTATATGTTAATACTAATTTACATCATTTTCAGCCCGTTTCACTTGTGAATAAAATGCTTCACCTGTTTCAATAGTCTCTTCTATTGCAAGAGGCCAAAACCATCGCCATGACATCGTGTGCACTATAAAACCACCTATAAAACCACTCTAAGGGATTATTTGAACTAGTTTTTGATACTTTAGGGGTAGAATACCTGATTTCGTACATCAGGAGATTATGTACACCAGCCACAATACGGATGAAGTAGACTTATTCCATATTTAAATATGATATTACTTAAAAGAAACAATTGACATATTGAATTGGATTTAGGAATTAAGATGATCGACTAGTCGCCAACCTGTGTATTTGCACGGACATGTTATTTTGATATTATAAAGAGTACAAAAATAATTATATGTTAAATATGTTGTTATTAATTTTTTTTTGTTGAAAGGTGTATACATAAACTTCCTTTTAATGTTCTTGTTTTAAAATGATTTTATTGTAGTTCCGGAAGACAAAATTAGTGATTACAAAATTTTATATAGAATCCATAGAACTAGTACACCACGCCTAATATGATCCATACCTTATATAACGTTCGACATGATACGGGACTAAAATGTTTACTTGGCATATCCACAAGAAAAGTTTGTACTCCGGGCATGTGGAATATTATAGCATGCGCATTTAGCACTAAAGTAGTATCCATCCTAATATGATATTTACTTTTGTCAGGGTTATGGATACCACATACCTAATAGTAGTCGACTATATCTCGGCAGGACCCACCACATACCTGTCCTATACGGAAGCAACCTTCGGATATAGGAGGAGTTCCGGATAAGGAAAGACAACCAGAGTTCTACATGGAAACGACAAGGACTACTCGGATTGTATCCATATTGGTTTCCCTAGTCCTACTTGGACAAGGGGACACCTATGGGTATAAATACAAGCCCGTCTAGGAGGACAGGGGGACACCCACCATGACACGATCGACACGAGACAATCGATGACCACCTCAATCAACACCCACCACAATACACGGGACAACATACAAGCCAACATACTCCAAGACAAGCCGCCGGATATCGACTTCAGGGATAGACATGGCTATTCCCCTACGGTGTCTCCGAATACCGTCAGGAGAGACGAAAGCGCTATCTCTAATCTCGCCGGACACGGATTCGAGGAGGAAGGCTACCCTGTTGTCGACTACGAGTCAGAACTTCAGACCGCCGTGTCGACAACAATTAGATAGGCTACCCCACACATTGTACTGGTGTTATTATGGTGAATAAAGAGCAACACCGGCTTCGGCCAACAGGATGTAGGGTTATTACCTGACAACTCAGGGGCCCGAACCTGTATAAAAATCCTCGTCTCCGTCTTTTTTACCTCAATCTCGCATATATCCTAGCACCAACGATCCCCATACTATGCAAATACTAGAATTGCGACATCAAACGTCAACAACTTTACTTTTAGTTCTGTTAATGTAATAACTTCATAATTAGGAATTAATAAGTATAGATCTGAACCCATGTTAGAGTCTCATTTAGTGCCTTAATTAATTTAGAGAAATCTAATTAATCAGTAAGTACCAAGTTATATACTTAGTACAGAGCTTCAGTTGTACTCAATTTGAAGTGTCAATTTTAGATTTTTTTTTAATTTAGCAATTCCAAAACTTAGAATTAATAATTACCGAGCTAGTCTATTTGGAATCTCAATGATATCTTTTTTTCATGATTTAATAACTGTAAAATTTATAATTAATAAATATCAATTTATACTCGGTTTAGAGTCTCAACTACCCCCTTCATCAATGATTTACTTATTTTGAAATTTGGAATTTATATATACCGAGTTGAACTCGGTATTTAAAGTGATCAGGCTAATAGTCTATATCACATTGGTATGTTTTATTTAACACAAATTCTTAGTTAATTAGTCATTGGATTTTCTTTTCATAAGTTTGTGGATGAGAGTCATGAGACCAGAGATAGGTTTACTTTGATTCGGTTTCTGCTAGCAATGACCACTGACCAATTGACCATGGTGCAATTTAAGGGGCAACTTATATTTATGCCGCCATATCTATTAAGAAAAAATATTCAACATGTATTTACATTGTAAGTACGTAAATTACATATGTAATTTTAGTGTATTTAGGATGTAAGTCCTAAAATTACATATGTAAGTATCTAAATTACACACACACAGTGAGAGACATATATATATATATACATCTATATGAACTAGCAATGATGCCTGTGCGTTGCAACGGGTAAAGGTAATTTTCATTATGTATACTGGTGGGAAAAAATATAAAGGAATCATAATCATAATAATAATATTAATGAAATAAAATTGCAGTGACCTTTGGTCAAAAAGATAAAAATATATAATTAATTTTCCATTAATTCCATTAGCTAAAAATAATATAATATGAAGTAGGAAAGTTATTCTCAAATTTTAGCAATTTTCAAAAAGCTTAAATGGAGCAAACTAATTATATAAATGAAAACAAATTTAATCACCTAAATAAAACAATTAGACCTGTAGTTGAAAATCTGTTGCCAGTTCAGTTAAACATGAGCCTGCGGGTGTGTGGTATATATCTCTCACTCGTATGTCGTGGTCTTTTTTTTGACATAGAAAAAATGCCCGTTCGTTGCGACGGGTAATTAAAATTATAACAAATATAAAAAAATATTATATGATTAAGGTTTAGTTTTACATGATACGAGCTCTTTAAGAAAATATATATATAATGAAATAAAAAAGTTCAGCTGAAGTGACCTAAAGTGAACTTGTTCTATACGGAGCGTACACATGGTCCATGAGGCGGCCCAATAGTGTGGGCAGCCTGGGAATAGAATCGGGGAGGAACAACTTAAGCGCCCTAAAGTGAACTTATTCCGTGTGGGTGGCCTAGGAATGGCGTTCGGCCTGACGCGGGAGAAGTCAGAGCCGTCCGATCTGATAGACGATCATGCCGACCTATATAAAAGTTCAACAGCCCAAACCCTAACCCTAAAATCATTTCCCCTCCCCCCCTCGTAATGTACCACAAGGAACGTATAACAAACAATAAATTTACATAGAGAGAAAAAAACTTGAGTGCCTTTATGATGAGGAGGACATGTGAGAGGCGAGGTTGGTGAGTGTTTTGCTCGAATCGGGAATATTAGTGAGGCGATTGGAGCAAGACCGCCACCAATTTTGCCTCAAACACTAGTCAAAGCGATCCATGATGAACGTAATCTCGTTTTCAAGCTCCTAAGCGGATGAACATTCATCTGTGAAAATTGGTCTGTGCAGTTAACGTTAGTGCCGTGTACAAGCAGCAATTCATGTGTTTTGCAGTAACCGATCGTTGTTTACTCGGCAATTCCATGATGATATACTAAGAAATTTGTAACGGAATTGATTGCTTCTTTCGATGGGAGGTTAGAAATAATGCTACCTTGTTTTTGTTTGAATAACGTACTAAATTACAATTAAAATGATACTTATACAAAACTGTCCAAATCTTGGTCAAACCCCAAGCGGATGCTTCAATTCTATCTAGTTTAGAATTGTTTTGTAGTAATTTATAGTGCAAAATAGCAGTAATAACTTTGTGTTTGTGTTTATAACCGAGCATGTTACTTTAATTCCGTGATGATGGCTACTACGAAAAAATTTTACCATGTATTTACCGTGCTTAAAATTAATTTACTATTGTTTTTGTATTGAACAATTGTATTGAATGGTTACCGGACGAGGAGGGAGTCACATAGGCGGTTGAGGGAGATGCTGACATGGCCAGACAAAGGAATTGTGTTTTCACATTGATAGGTTAAAGCCTCATGTTCTACTTTATACTTGTTACTGCATAAAAGTATAAGTGTTACTGCATGAAGGGTGTATGTTTACCACTTCCAAGTAGCTATGTTACTGCACGATAATTGTAGTTTTACTATGTTCGTTTTTACGAGATGAAGATCAAATAGGTGGCCAATTTGGCAAAGTCTGTAGGTGGCTTTTGAGCGCATCTGATTGATGTTGAGTGTTTTGAATAATTTATACATTTGGTTAAAACTATGTTATGCATGTATAGCTTGTACTGTGTAAATTATACATTATGTTACTGCCATGTTGGAGGGGCTAAAGTTCAAAATTGTTCTTGAAAAGCAATATCTCACAAGATATGTATATTTTTTGAAACCGTTCCCACCATTGATGCCCTATAGTGTTACTGCATGGGAGGGTTTCCACACTATGTTAATGTTGAAACTTATTAATCGTTATAGTAACAACATGATGTGATTACAATAACGCAAAACAGGTCAATAGTTAACACTTTTGATTATAGTATTACTGCTTGTGGGGAGTTAAATTTTTAAAAACAAATCTTTGAGGGTAATATCTCTCACATCATATATTATATTAAAAATTCGTTTGCACCATGATGCGAAAAAAAAGTGCTTATCAAAAGGTAATCCATCATTACTATATTATAACTAAATTTTAATTTTGTTACTACAAGTAAAACACGGTTTTACTGCACGATGAACAAGACGTACTACGCATTCCGAGACGAGAGCTAGAAGAGAGGGGGTGTGGCAAAAGTCACCGGCGGGTTTGACCGAGATTTGACCGACGTGGGAACCTTTGACGGCCTTTGCCTGAGGTCGGAGGTGGGTTGGAGGAGGGGGGTATGAGAATAGCTATTCTATTACCGGTTGTAGGAATAGTTTTTCTATATATATATATATATATATATATATAGGTAAATTAACTGGTGTTACATTGGAGTATGGGCTCCCAGATTCAAACTTGAGTATATACCCAATTTGAATGAGTATGAAATTATTTTAAATGATTAGATATGAACATTAACTTTTCTTACTAACAATTCAAACAGTTTGAACTGAGTTTGAACTTTTTTTTTTGTTTTAGATTTTGGTTCTAGGTATATTAACATCCAAACATATAATTCGTTAGGTATGTAATAATGAATTGTGAAATAAAGTTGAGTTTGAGTTGTTTTGTTTGTTAGTGTACTTGTATGAATCAAATTCCATATACCTAGATACTCTACTTACAATTTGTAAAATTTTTAAAAATTGAGAGAATTTGTGTGTTTTATACCTGGGCCCGAGGCACCATGGAGTCCCATATGGGGTATCCTCTCTATATATATATATATATATATACACACACCACACACACCACCCCTCCCTTAGGAATAACTATTCTACACCCCCTCCCACCTTCCACCGCGCCCCCACCTCCCTCCCTCCTCCCGCGCTCTCCATCCCGTCGCTCCTCCCCCTCCTCCCGATTCTCTCATCCCCTCCCCCCCCCAATCTCTCCTTTTCTTCTTTTTTGTTTTCTTCCCGCCTTCTTCCTATGTCTTTTTTAGAAAAAATAAAAATTAAATTGGTGAATTCAAGACTTGAACCGCAGTCTCTAGCATGGCGAGCACTTCAACCAATCACCATATTGATGATTTGTGAACAATCAGTATGTTACCTGTAAACAATCATTACCTTGGTACTATAATCGCCAGAAACATTATCCCAGAAGGGTAAGTAACATCATATGTACTTGCAAAATGTATAGTTGTTACTGCACTTTTTGGCAGTTAACAATATGACGAAATTTACCAGTAAAGAGATCATGCATAGGTAAAAGTGGCCCATATAGTAGTAATTGTTTTTAGATCTAGAGATTTTAAAGTCTCAATCTTTTAGAGGGTACTAACATTATGTCATTTTTTATTTTTTCTAACCCATTTGCATTCATGGCGTTTTCGTAAAAAAAAGGTTGCCTTAACGAAAACTAGAACCATAATAAAACTATTTTTTAACGTTGTTACTGCGCAAAAGCAGACGTGTTACTGCATATTGGCCGTCGTGTTAATACGCTTTGTTCAGTGAGACGAGGACTAAAAAAAGGTAAATCTCAATCTTTAGAGAGCAATATTCTCTCAACATCATATCTTGTATTCCAATCCGTTTGCACCATGAAGTTCATTAAAAAAACGGCTTAACGAAAACTTAGAATCCATCATGGCTAACTTTTTGATGTTGTTAACTTGCATAATGTTGTTCTTGTAGGTAGGGAAGGAGTGGTGGCGGGTTTGACGGCGGGAGGACGCTTTGACCGAGGTGGGAGGGTGTTTGACCCATGGGAGGGGGGTGTAGAATAGTTATTCTAGGGGAGGGGGGTAGATAGAATAGATTCCTATATATATAAATATACATATATATATTACATATATATATTACATATATAATATATTATATGCCTTATGATGCACATGCATGTGCAAAATGTCAAATCTATATACTACACCTTGCAAGTATTATCAAAACTTATTTCATCTCATTAATTTCCATGTGCACTGTGCTTTCACATGCGAAACCCTCAACTACAAATAGTAATTGGAATAGCGCTTCGAGACTACAATTTTAATTAATTTGATGATCATTCATATCTAGAGAAGCACTTGGGGGTTTTTCATTACTGATTACAATGATATGATACCTATTCTTGTATCTGTACATCATGGCCAACTTGGATAACTTCATAGTAGTAATTAAGGTGTTAGCTTCAAAATAGCAAAAAAAAAAAATGCTTCTCCTGGTGCTTCTTTTACTTGGTATCAAAAGTATTCTTTTACTCCTTCCTCTCAAATTTATAATATATATATGCTACTTTGCGCTTTGAATTTTTTTAACTACACATGTTAAGTTAAACATATCATAAATACGTACTCATTATCAATAAAATATTACATTATGATCTAGGAATAAGATCATATGGAAGAAACTAGAGGACAGGGCTTCGAGGCAAAAACTACCAATTGGAAAAGGATTTTACAAATTTGACACCTAATTTGCAACTCCGCCAAGAAAATGATGAAAGGTAAGTAATAATTAGAAAAATGAGGGTACTAGGCATAGCAATAGTCAGCTATTGACTGAGAGCTAGGAACGAGAGTGAGCTATTGTACTAGGGCTGCTTGGAGAGTTATGTTACACTCTCTTACCGTGTGATTAGCTTGGAGTGATAGCATTAGTTGATTTGCGTCCATACTCAAACCATGAAAGGGGAACATTTCAAATGTGAGAAAAGAAAAACTTTTTTAGTGTAAATCTTCCCAATACATGACAAAAAATCTCCAAGAAAATAAGTTCGTGTCACAACCTTTGAAACTTCTGCTCATGGTGCTAATGGTTAACTTTCATTGAATATAAAAGAAGTTACTCGTGGAGAAAAACAGACTTTCAAGATTAGAGAGAAGAATTTCAAGTGGATATAATAAAGAATAAGTCTACTTCACCCCATGAAGTATCTGAGGGTTTGTCCACTTTAGCCTAAAAGTATAAACCAGATATTCTTACCGACCTTAAAGTATGAAAACTCGTTCAAACAACCCTCCTTACGGGTGATTTTGTAGGCTGCATTTTGCCATGTAAATGCATTAGCGTGGGCAGTGGTATTGAGCTGCCATGGCACACAAGATTAGTCAATAAACCCAAGTTGATCTAACTATTGCCTTATTACACTCACTGATCGAACAAATATGTAATACTAATATTTACATCATTTTCAGCGCTGTTTCACTTGTGGAATAAATGATTTGCCTGTTTCAATAGTCTCTTCTATTGCAATAGGGCCAAACCATCGCCGGGACAATGTCACTTGTCCGTAAGCACCTTATAAAAGGCCCAGTCTAGAGGGGATTATTTGAAACTAGTTTTGATACTGTTAGGGTAGAATATACTGAGTTTTTCTTGGGGATTCATGGAGCATTATCCTTAGAAGCTCACAACTCACTGGTGAGATAACGTAGCTTATTCCATATTTTAAATTATTAAAGATATTTTTAAGAATGACAATATATTGAATTGGAATTTAGGAATGATAAGATGAGCTAGTCCGCCAACCTGTGGCATATTGCACGGGACATGTTATTTTGATATTATAAAGGTAGTACAAAAATCATATATGTTAATATGTTGTTATTAATGTTTTTATTTGTTTGAACAGGTGTATACATAAAGCTTCCTGTTTATCATGTTCTTGCATTTTTAAAATTGATTTTTGTCTAGTTCCAGGAAGGACAAAATTAGTTGATTACAACAATTATATAGGAATCATAGAATAGTCATACGATCCCACCTAATATGATGTCAATACCGTTATAACGTCCGACATGATAACAGGGACTAATATGTTCTTACTTGGTATAACTCCACGAGAAAAGTTTTACCAAGGGCGATGTGGAATATTATATAGCACATGCCATGTTTACCACTAAAGAGTAGACCATTCCTAATATGATATGATTACTTTAGTTTTAGTTCGTTTAATGTAATAGGACTGTCATATAATTATATGGGAAGTGTAAAAGGTGATAGGATCTGAACCTCATGTTGTAGAGTCCCATATATAGTGCCTTAATTAATTTATGAGGAGAATTTAAGTTATCGAATAGATACGTGCGAAATTATATATTACGTGTACGAAGAGCTTGCAGTCGCTTACTCAAGTTTGAAGTGTTTCAATTGTAGAATTTTTTTAGGAGTATTGTAGAGGCAATTCCAGAAACGTAGTAAATTTACGGCTTGTGATTAATTTCCCCACCGAGCTGAGTTCTAGTTTGGAATCTCAATGATATTTTTTTTCATTTCAATGATTTAATAAACTGTAAACTTATAATTAATAAATATCAATGTTATACTCGGTTTAGAGTCTAACCTACCCTTCATGAATGATTTAGCTTATATTTGAAATTTGGAATTATATATATACCAAGTTGACACTCGGTATTTCAAAGTGATCAGGCTAAGTAGTCTACTATTCACATATGGTAGTTTTATTTAACACAAATTTCTTTACGCTATATTAGTTCATTGGATTTTTTTTTCATTAAGTTTGATGAGTGATGAGACCAGAGAATAGGTTTACTTTTTGATTCGGTTTCTGCTAGCAAGACGCACGACCAATTGACATGGTGCAATTTAAAGGCTAACTTATATATTTATGCCGCCATATCTATTAGAAAAAATAATCAACATGTATTTACATTGTAAGTCACGTAAATTACATATGTATTTTATGATTGGATGAGTTAATTACATGTAAGTATCTATTACATATTATATTTAAGTTAATGCTCCTTAAAATTAACCACACACCAAACATATATATAAAGTTTAATATGATATTTATATATACATACAGTGTTAAATTATATTGTATTTAATAATATAAGAAAAAAAAGAGGGAAGCTAAAAAGATCACAGTCCTTTGGGAGAAAAGAAAGAAGCTCGCAACCAGTAGAAAAATTACTCACCAAAATCACATTTCCCTTTGAGTATAATAACAAAGGTAATCAAGTGATCAATCTGACATACACCTCATGACAAATCAGCAATCAGCCACGGTGAAGCTAAGCACGAACCATCAAGGGAGATCTACCCCAGAAAAACGATTGTTTTTCCTTAAAAAACATTGCGACATAATAATGCAATACCACAGGCCCGAATTAGTTTTTTTTTGGGCTATGCGGCTCACGGTCACGGGCTTTCAACAAAATTCCACGAAACCTAACTCATTAAAAATTAAAAAAAGAAAAGGTTCACCCCCAAATAATCAAATTGCAGGTCAAATCTAATTCTAATATCAACTGTAGAGAATGCGGTATAACGACTCGACTCCTTCAATTTATTAAAACGATGTATAGATGGTTCTCTTGACTATATTGATGGTTTGGTTTTCCGTGATATAGCATTCTATATATGTGGCACATTGAAATCATGTTTGTCCTAAGTTGGCGTTTTGCGTTGTAATCAATTTCAACAAAAAAAAAAAACCTAAATAAGACCCCATATGTTATGGCAATTTCATAAAAAATAATAAGTAAATTTTGGGAGCCCACATGTGGACAAGTAGGGCCCACTACTATCGACCTCTCTATCCCTCCTTCTTCCTCCCTCTCTCCCATCTTTATCTCCTCCCTGTTCTATTTCCTCTCACGATGCTTGGTGGCCCTCCTCCGGAGGCGGCTCGCTTTTGGATATAACCCAAAGAAGAAGAGATCGAGAATCGAGCTCGAGCTCTCCTGCAGCCCAGTGGCGGTCTGTGTCCGGGCTTGACACGTCTTTCTGGGGGGCAGAGGGCTTTCCTTACATGATTCGGTGACGACCGGACTAGGGCGATTGAGTGTGGGAAGCGGCCAGTGTTTTTGGAGGCAGGAGCCAAAGGACTGACGGACCACCCAAGACATCCCGGGCATGAAGGTTGAATTGGAGCAGTGACCACAGTAGGTTCTCTAATTCCACGTAGGCTGCGACGAACAGGAGGGCAAGGGCAAAGTGTGCTCCGGCTAGACTCCTCCTCGATCAGTTGCCAAGGTCATCTAAACTCATTGCGGCGGGTTTGCAAGTTTGTTCTCACTGTTGGCGCGCAAACAACCTTGGGTCGGGTAGCGACAAGGCGATGGAACTTTGGGTGCGGTGGTGAGACTGTTGAGAGGCGATGGGGGAAAATGTAAAAATTATCTCCCCTTAATTTTAATGTTATTGATCGCTTTGACTTTATAACCAACGTTTGACCCACTCGTTTATTTCTAAAATTTTTATTGGCAATATAAAATACTTATGTCAGTACTTAAAGAACATTTGATGATAAATCAAGTCATATAAAATAATTATAATTATATAAATTTTTTGAATAAGACGAAAGGTCAAACGTTTTCAAAAGAAAATAACGGCGGTATACATTAAAATACGAAGGAAGTATATAGCGACGAGGTAAGGGGACACGAGCTGCGGGGAGGAGGGAAACAACGCGACTCTGGAGTGGACCATGGCAGCACTGCTAGCGGGGCCGCGGACGGTGCAAGGGTTGCCAAAGCCGCGTGAAATCGTAGCTTACAGTGCTACGCTCGCTTTTCTCGTATCACGTAATATCAATTTGCCTTCATCAATTGAACTGTAGCCTCTCATAGATTATTTTATTCTTGTTTTGTATCTAGTAAGAACTGCTAATCACACGTGGTCCTATTGAGTTTTTATTCCACGTAAACGCCATTTAGCTGCCATAAAAAGCTAGGTGAACGTGCCAAGTATGGTCACGTAGTAGTTTGGGAGTCATTTTGCATCGGTTTTAATATGGAGAAAATTATTATATCCAATTTTAATTGATTGGGGTTACGGATTAGATCCAGCCTATATTCGCGCAATTAAATTGACTTTTCATAATAAAACTGGCCCATGAATTGTTGGCTCGTAATGAATCAGACTTAGAAATAATTTGTTTTCAATAATATATTTTAAGACTTATTTTATTAAATAATTGATGACTTTTATTTTTAATAATTTTTTTTAAA
>CM020179.1:11638241-11666355 GCA_009805545.1 Oryza longistaminata | reverse complement strand
CCCGCCGGCCGCCTACCGCGTGCGGCCCCGCCAGGCGCGGCCCTGCCTAACGCGTGCGGGAAGGTAGGAGGGGGAGGAGGCGGCCCACGCTGGGCATCGGATGGGAAGGGAGGAGGGGGAGGAGAGGGCCGGGATGGGAGGAGGAAGGGAAGGAGGAGGAGGAGAGGGAGATGGATCTGAGGAGAGATCGGATGGGAAGGGAGGGGGAAGGAGAGTGCCAGGATGGGAGGAGGAAGAGGAGAGGGAGATGGATCTGAGGAGAGGAGAGGCCGGTTGTTGGTGAGAGGATAGAGAATAGGGATTATATACTACGCGTGATTTTAGTCCCGGTTACCAACCGGGAGTAAAGATCTAGGAGATCTTTAGTCCTAAAGTGGTGATCTTTAGTCCCGGTTTGTGACACTAACCGGGACTAAAGATCCCCTCCCCTCTGACAAGGGACTGACAGGGGGATGAACCGGGACTAAAGATGATATTTAGTCCCGATTGGTGTTACCAACCGGGATTAAAGATCGTAGAATGGCTGTGGGGTTTTAAACCGGGATTAAAGATCATCTTTAGTCCCGGTTCTTTTTGTAACCGGGACTATTGTGGTTTTGGGGCGACCGAGCAAAGATCAGTTTTCTAGTAGTGTACTCAAATCTTTGAGGGAGCTAAAATGAAATTTAAATACTAAAATAGCAGTCAAAGCGATATTCTGTACCTAAAGTGCTAAGACGATCCATGCTTTCCCATGATATAGAGGGGAAAAAGACTTGGTAAGTAGCAAGGGTCCCAAACTATCCTGCTTTGACTTTGTTTTGAGTAGTAAAATGCAACTACGGGTGCTCACATTAGCACCTTTACACTGGCATAGCTGTGTCAGATAGGTCTCTAAGTCCATTGAGTGAGTTGTTAGAAATCCTAATCTGTCGAGGCTCATTTTACGTATGCTCTGTGCCACATCAGCAAAAATGGCAGGTCTGTGATTAACGAATGAAATGCATTGCACTTTTGTTAATTAATCTCTTATAACTATCAAAGTTTGCAACATACACTGTCCTCGCAAGTCGTAACCCAATCAATCCAGAGGATTAGGATGTAGGGTGACAGAAGAGCAACGCAATAGGGCACAACCGTACAAGTTTAGAGGTCCCGAAAAATGCAACTTAAGAGTTTGGGACATAGATGACACACCTTACAAGTTTAGAGATTATGATGTACCATGCTTGTAAAAGATTATGGCTGTGTTCGGTTCTCTGCGTTGGGAACTCACACTCCGCGCACGCAAAATGGAACAACTTTTTTTTTGAAAAATAGATTAATATGATTTTTTAAAGCAACTTTAAAAACGAGAGAGGCAAGTTGGGAAAGTTAACAACCAAACTCAGCCTATACCATGCCCTGTGCTTGTTTGATACATTGTGGCCTTCTCTGATTTAGAAAGATTGATGCATGGATTCTGTTTGATTTGGTTATTGCTTTGTTTAATCAAAATTACTACCAGACCTTGCCCAGCGGTGTTGTATTATATAAAAAAAATTATTTACAAGGAAAATAGTTGGTTGTTGTAAAGGTACACCAAACAGCTAAAACTTGGTTCATATGTGTCCAAAAGAATAAAGAGTTGTGATGACTAGGACTGCGGATGGTGAAGAACCAATTCATATCACAGATACACAATTTTAGTTCGTCTATAGTTCATTCTAGCTTCATTACAAAGAGCATGGACACACTGGAGAAATAAAATAAGCGACGGTACTTTTTTCACCTGGATAGAGGTTTCTCTTTAGTGCAGGACAGATATTTATTTTTGTGTAGAAAGTGATAAAACACCAAATAAGGAGATGTTAGTGTAAACCTTGTAATTGAAATGCATATTGCAAGCTTGTCACACCATGACACAAAGTGTACCAAGGGCCTGTTTGCACAGCTCCAGCTCCAGCTCCACCCTGGAGCTCAGCCAAACAGTTTCAGCTCCATCAAAATTAGAAGTGGGACTGTGTGAAGCTCTCTCACAAAATAAACTAGAGTTGTGTAGCTGGATTTAGATAGCTCCACAACTCTAATCCGGACCCAACTCCTGTAACTAAACTTAGGAGTTGGAGCTGTACCAAACAGGCCCCAAGTATAGCAAGCACTGTAAACCACTGAAATCTATAGGTGCTGCATGTTTGCTCTAAGAGTCCTGGACTTTGTAATGCTACTGGATGTTTAATCTTACCAGCTGGAGAAAATTGGAGTTTTGGGGGGATTAGGACACATAGGTGGTGTTTGAAACTCCTGAAGATGAAGATAAAAATTAAGTGTTTCACGTAAAACGAGATGATAATAACGTGTGATTAATTGAGTTTTCATTATTACAAACTTGAAAAATGGATTAATCTGATATTTTAGAGCAACTTTCATATAGAAAGTTTTCGCATAAAACGCACCGTTTAACAGTTTGAAAAGCATGCCACGAGAATCCAAAATTTAATCCTAGCCGTGCAGAAGAATCGAACGGTGCCATAAACATTTGGTAGCATCTAATTTATGCCATTGGTGAGACGTATGCAATAAATTTTCAGATCATTTTGCAGCATCCAAAAGGAACTGAGATTCTTGTGCAACGGCTGCAAGATTTTCTTGATAACTTCATATGAAATATGCAAATATTTTGGTAAAAAAATTGCAAATATTCACATAATATAAACTATGTACAACATAAAAAAAAGTATGTATTAAGGAACAACTCTATGTATAATATAAACTATTTATTTTAAGGAACAACTCTATGAATAAACTTATCCATTTTCTATCCTTTATACTCGATGGTCTATCCTTGTTATTATAATTTAAGAGATTAAGTGGTTGTATGCTATCAGAAGTATGAAGATTTCAAACACGTCTTCTATGCACGTATCATAAAATTATTGCAGATAAGTATAGGTGTGTACCTGCTGCACAACGATGGGATCATCTCTGCTGCGATTGAAAACATAATTAAGCATTGAATCCACAACATCTCGTGCTGCAATGTATCCATATAGCTGTATTGGGCTACTGTTTGTAGTAGTTTTAGCCAACTTCAATGAGAAAACTTGCATCATCGATCCCACAAGTCGAATGGTATTGACAATTTTCCGGATTGGGTTTGCATCTTTCAGTCACCGAGAACCTCATTGGCTCCACTTGAGCTTCAGAAAAAGATCACACTGGTACTATTGTTAGCTATTTTAGTAGACAAATAAATAAATATTGCAAAGTAAACTGTGCTTTGCTCCATGCTGTTAACATTCTGATGGTCCAGGTGAACTAAGAATTATCCATGACTAAAGTTATTAAATCACTGGAAAATCGTAAAAAACAAAATGCTAGGAGAAGAAGTTGGAATCACTTACTCTCTTCACGGTTAGTGACATCAATACAAAAAACAGAATCCCAATAACGCTCGTTCTTGTATATAGTACCATCACGGTGACTGCTATATATATAAACGTATGGATGCCAGACATCTTCATCAACAGTGCGATTGCTCCCAATAACCTCAACATCCGTAGCCCGTAGCCTTGTAATTGCCCTCTGTAACATCCTTAATCGGTAGGTGAATCTGGTTGCTCTCTGTACTACCATCTATCCTACCAAGCCGAATTTCGTTCATGGGATTGCTGCTAGGTTGGAACCCCGTGGTTGTGCAATCCCGCTTATCCGGCTTGTTCTCACTTTCAGATCCCAAATAGCGTTGCATACTGCAGGGTCCAAAAGCGAATCTAGCACAAAAGAACAAAAAAAAAAAAGGCCAATCTTTAGCATCCAGCTCAAATATCCGTATTTGAGTCGGTTTTTAATATCGTTCACTTTTGTTAATACAGAAGAAATCATATAAGAAATCTGTTTAGAAAAGCTTGCATGTTAACTTGAGACGATTAGACTCCTAACTACAGCTCGTGATTTTCTAAAAATATATATATCCAAGCGAACTCCTACAGTGAATTTCATCTTAACTAAACTATATAACAATAATAAGATTAAAATAGACTTCACCCGTTGCAACACACGGGCATTTTTTCTAGTAAGATATAAATATATTGTTACATGAAAAATTCAACTCTCAGGATTCAATTTCTAAATTAAGAAACGAAAGGAGACAAAAAAAAAACCTGGAAAGTGGACTCTGAAGTGCTGATGGTGTCGCAATGAGTAGAGAAGCTCGTCGCGCAACCGCTTTAGGCGGAGCAGAACAGATGAAGAAGCCTACGACAGAGCGTCGACAGAGTCGTCTAAGGATCGAGCATGAAAGGCCTTGCATCTGCCTCGTCTCCCCTCCCCACCCTTCCCTTCCCCTCGGCAGTCTCTTCGGAATTGGTCGTAGAGTATACTGGCGGCGGCGAAGCAAGGCAGCCTAGAACCCTATCAACCCTTTACTTATATAGAATAAGTTCACTTTGACTCCTTTAAAAGTGAACCGAATCTAATTCATAACCCTGAACCGTAATAACCGAATTGGTCAAAGTGAACTTATTCCTTTACGAATTGGTCCAGAAAAGGCCCATCCGGCCCAACTAAATCTGCACCTGAGGGTTAGGGTTTCGCTTGCCAACCTTTGCTTCCCTATAAATACCCAGCCACCTTCATAATCCATCCAGAGTCTCTCTTTCCCTCCCTCCGCCGCCTCACCTGCGCCTCAATTACTTTGCGATCGATCCAGATAGCAACAATTTTTTCATCATCCTGGTAAAAAAAAACAATTTGTTCATCATGCATCTTTCTTTCGTTTCTTTCATCCTGTTTCTCCTGTGGTATGGAACACAGGATGGGTGATGAATCTTTGCATCTTATTCTTTTCTCTCTCTTTTTTTTGCTTCATGTTTGTGTTGTTTCTTTTCCTTCCAAAAGAAGGAGAGATTGGATGCCTTTTGATGGATCAAACGAAAGAGTTATGTGCTGTTTTGTTTGAGTCGGGTGGATTTGTATTTGTTGGATCCATCAAAAGAAAGAGTTATGTGTTGTTTGTTTGATTCGGGGTGGATTTGTGTTGGTTGGATTTGAATCTGGAGGGGAAAGAACGAACTGGGGGTTTAGGAATCAAGAAGAAGCCAATTTACAGAGCAAAGGGGCCGGATAAAGTGGCGATCTTTGCATTGAAGGTTGGCGACAGCAATTGCAGTTCTCCATGCCGCTCAGATTTTCCTCTATTTTGTGACGGCCTCGAACAAGCTGCTACATCCCCTTTTTAAACTATGTATTTGATCTTCTTGTCATCCTGATGTTTGATCAAGTTTTGATTTTGGACTTGGATTTTTCATTTATGGATAGAGCAGTCTTCTTTTTTTTTTTCCGCAGCATGCGAAAGTTCTTCATTGCTTCAATTTTGTTTTTGTTTGCCATTTTAAGTCGAAAGTTGTTAATAGTTTCGTTGTTTTTACATTTTTAGGTAAAACTGATGTATAAAAAAACCAAACTGTTAAAACAACGAACAAATGACCCTCAAGGCTTGGCATACAGGTGCAATGACATAGATCTAGACCACTGAGACCAATCAATGAAGTCAGGAATAGAAGATGCATAATGTTTGGTGTTCAAAAGTTTAAAAGGGCATGGACAAATGAAGAGTTTACGATTCATTGTAAATTTTGCGCAACAATAAAAAAATAAAAGTTAAATCCTATCAGTAGTCGTCTGAAGAAGTGAAGATAATCTTTGAACGTCTTCCTTGATTCTGACGAATTTGCATCGCTCCAGATTGTACTGTGGGATCATGTTGTCCATGTATTGTACTGTGGCATGACACAATGGAAAGCTGGCCAAATGGGTTGGGCTGCCCCGGGCTGGCCCAGTTGTGATGCTACAGTAGCCAGTCCGGCACGGCATGAGATGAGTCATGGGAACGCGATGTTCTGGGCCGTTGCCTCGGCGTACGCCAAACCACGTTGTGGGCCTTGTGGGCTTGGACGGACATGACTCCTGTAGTAGTTTTTGTATATTTAAACTTTTTCATAGCCCCTCTCTATGCCGTGGATTCGGCATGTGGGTTGGCACGACATGGCTCGCTATTAGTAGCGGATCCAGAAAATCGATTTGTTGGTGTCAGAACGCGTCTATCGGTGTCATAGTATGCTAATTATACTTAGATTATAGTGTTATAGCATATAAATAAGTAGTTTCGCTATAGATTTTGCCGAAAGTCGTCGGTGTCGCCTGACGCCGACCCTATAACTATAGATCCGCCCCTGCTCGCTACAAGCCATAGCTGGTTGTCATCGGCGAGCCCATGCCGTGCTGGGCCAGGCAGAGTACGAACCACCTGAGGACTGTGTCGTGGTCTTGCTCCTTGTAAGAGCAGGTACAATAAGCTAGGAAAGCCGGCGATAAAAATGCCACGTTGGCTTGGACGCTGAGCTAACGCAGAGAGAAGAGCAAAAAGAGAATAAGCCGGCGACTAAACAATCGTCGGGCTGCACGCACAACCCGAGAGAAGTGGGCCCGCTGCTGTGCACTACAAGGGCTGATAATCACAGTCATTGGCCTAGAAAAGTAAAGGAAGAGAGAGGGTATGATAATTAAAGAATAAAATAGTATCCCGTGAACTGATGAGCAGATATGCTACAGTCTATTTATTGTGCATGTTAGCTGTCTGTTTGATTCTAGCTGACGTGGGAAAAATTATCGCCAGCAGCAGGCGCTATTATTAAACCTGCTCTAATGGAAAGCAAGACACTTTTTTTAACGAAGTTGGATGGGTTATACTCATCTCTGTTTTTAGATGGGAATGTCCCATCTATCTATTTGGTACGGGGATGAGATGATCCTAAAAATATTTTAAGGATTACCCCCATATCAGTGAATGAGAAAAATATGTCGGATTAGAGATTTTCTTTTCAGGGACCATCCCATCCCACTTATATTTAAACCAAACTTCCTCAAAAATAAGTTCGACCTAACTCAACTCATCCTATCTCTTGAACCAAACACACGCTAATTTAATACATGGAGATGCACTTTTTAAAGGAATTAAATGAGTAGGTGAATTTGAAATATTGAATGATGATTGGTTGAGAAAAATAAGTAGGCGCAGAAAATAAGTAAGAGATGCTATGTTTGGTTTAGATATATAAGAGGGTAGGTGGAGAGATTGTTATATTTTAGAACAAATTTAAACTCTAGAAATAACTATAATTTTGGACAGAAGAAGTAGCAAATGGATATTCAATAATGTAGCGCAGTATTGGTATTGGAGTTAACATTGATTTGCTTTGATGTTTATGTTTAAGGGTGCTTTGGCTACACACTCCTGTGTCCACCAGGAATTCTGAGACTAATTAACTCGGTGTGTCCACTAGGATACCTGTTTTCATCATATGTTTATTTTCACTAGCAATTTGCCCTTACATATGTACAATCTCCATATTTTAAGCACGCAAAGAATTAATGGAGGAAAAATCTCTATGGTTTTAATGTCGATCAAAGTGTTCCACAAATTGACACAGGGTACACAATTAATTAGACAAACTATCAATCATCAGTGTCGCATGTGGTAGTAGCTGTAGGAACGTAAAGGGTCTTTCTCACCCCAAAAGCTAGCCTTTCTCACCCCACCATGCATCAATGCATTTCATCAGGATGTTTGGGTGAAACATTTCCAAACCCGATATCTTTTGACGTTATGAAACCCATATTGCCATTAGATGCGCTGCAGGTTATTATCTGGTAATCGATTTCAACATAAATATTAAAGTTGCTCTTGATCATGAGAAAATAGATATATTAAGGATCAACATAAATATTAAAGTTGCTCTTGATCATGAGAAAATAGATATATTAAGGATCAACATAAATATTAAAGTTGCTCTTGATCATGAGAAAATAGATATATTAAGGATCAACATAAATATTAAAGTTGCTCTTGATCATGAGAAAATAGATATATTAAGGATCAACATAAATATTAAAGTTGCTCTTGATCATGAGAAAATAGATATATTAAGGATCAACATAAATATTAAAGTTGCTCTTGATCATGAGAAAATAGATATATTAAGGATCAACATAAATATTAAAGTTGCTCTTGATCATGAGAAAATAGATATATTAAGGATCAACATAAATATTAAAGTTGCTCTTGATCATGAGAAAATAGATATATTAAGGATCAACATAAATATTAAAGTTGCTCTTGATCATGAGAAAATAGATATATTAAGGAACAAATTATTTTCATTCGTCCTTTCTGATGATTAGTTTGAGCTTGGAAGGATATTGTTCAGCTAGAATGCTGCGTGTTACCCAAGTAGACATTGAGATATGTAGATAGTTGTAATTAAAGAACATTTTTTTATCTTATATAATAAGCATATATACCACGCCCAGATGATAAAGGCTCATTTAGTTAATATCGTCATGCTCAACTCTCCAGTGTATTATGAAGCCAAAGAATAAATATAAAGACCATACTGATTTGGCCTCTTTAACATGGACTTCAAGTTGTGCAATTCATGACCGGATTTTCTTTAGTAATTTTAGTTAGAAGCAACCCAGCACTTCCGACCGAGATGGTTGTGCGACGACTGGTAGCGCCCAGCGGTTGAGTTCCTGCTGGACAACTGTGGGCACAGCGGCAAAATGGCTCACGAAGGCCAGCGGTGGCTGGAGATTGACGATGAAGAAGCGGTCAGTGGAATTTCTCTTCTCCATAGCCACTTAGCCTCTCCTTTCAAGATAACTCTGTATGCTTGATGCCCCTCTAATAATAGCTTAGGATTTTTTGAGGCATCGATAGCTGCAATCAGTGCTCATGTCATCATTTAATGACCTGTAACAATTTCGAAAGAACTATGTTGGGCACCAGATGAACCCAGGCAGATGTTCTTTGGATCGGTTTTTGTACACCACAAGGTTCTATCTGCAGGAAATTTAACAAAAAATAAACTGGCCAACTGTCATCTTAAATTTCGAAAACTTTCAACTCAAATTCTGAAAACTTTCAAACTCAAATTTTAAAACTTCCAACTCAATTTTTGAAACTTTCGACTCAATTTTAGAATATTCCGGTTAAATTTAAAAACTTTTGACTCATTTTTTTGAAACTTTCAACTCAATTTTAAAGTTTGGAGTTGAAAGTTTTGAAATTTAAGTTGAAATATTTTATATTTTGGATCATATTTTTAAAATCTAGTTTCAAATATTTGATTTTTCAGTGAAACGATTACTCTCCCTTTTTTAAAAGAATCTAACCACATGAGAGATGGATACGTACGCTGATTGCATGCTATAATTCTTTACAACGTGCGTTTCCAACGTGCATCGAGTTAATTACAACGCCGACCTTTGCACGCCGCCTGCCACAGTATAGCGCGTGACTTCGCTACCTGGCGTATATGTGCGAATTAGCGTTTCCAAATGAAAAGGGAGATAGAGAGACGGTGTGAAAACTGAAAAGTGAGCCAGTATGGTTCGGGCGTTCGGCTCAGTCGGCTCTTAGCCGGTTTTTTAATAGGTGTCTTTTTTTTAATAAAATCAGCATCTATCTGTACTGCTATAAAAATTGAAGATGTTTTTATCGGTATTTGATACGTCATTCGTATTTGATTTGGTTTTTACGTTCATTCGCTTTTCAAAATACTGATCCGTGTTTGAGTTGGATTTTAACCTTGTTTCCTTTTAGAAGTATAAAAGGAGTTGTACAAGAAATCTTTTGAAATAAACTTGCATACTAAATTGATATGAAATACATACGAAACCGGAGATATCATCAAAACGAAAAATGCTACTACTTGATGATTGTTTTTTTGGAAAAAGTACGAATTACCCCCCCTCCGAATTATCGCGGTCGACAGAATTACCCCTTGAAGCACAAAACGGACATTCTTCATCCTACACTATGCAAACCGGACGAATTACCCCCTTCGATTCAATCCGCGGTGGTTTTGGTCTATGTGGCGTACGCGTGGCAGTCTAGTTAGCATTCTATTTATAAAAAAAATGTGGGACCCACCTATCATACTCCTTTTCCACTCTTCCCCTCTCTCTCACTCTTCCTCTCTCTCTTCTCTCTCTCACTCTCTGTCTCACTCTTCCTCTCTCTCTCATGGTCGGCAGCGGCGGCGGCCATGGCGGAGAGGCGGAGCACGGGGAGGACGCGGCGGCGGGCGGCGCCCGAAGCGCAGGGGGGGAATGAGCGGAGACGATGACGAGGATGGTGCGCACGTGCGCGTGGCGGTGACGCGGAGGAGGCGCGGCGCGGGATGAGGAGGCGGCCGCTCGGCGCGACTTCCCCTCCCCCCTCTTCTCTCTCTCCGTGTGGCGCCGTCGGAAAGATCGCATAGCGGGGGCGGTGACAGAGCTCGCGGCGCACGCCTGGCGCTCCACCACCTCCTCGGCGCCGCCCGCTGCCGTTGCGTCCTCCTGCGCTCCGCCACCTCCTCGGCGCCACCTGCCGCCACCGCGTCCTCCCCACGCTCGGCCACCGCTCGCACGCCGACTGTGCGTCCTCCCCGTGCTCCGCCTCTCCGCCATGGCCACCGCCGCCAGCGCCCAAGCGTTGTCCTCCACTCCTCCATCACCATCCTCGTCGTCGTCCTCATCCCCCTCCTTGGTGCCACCCGCCGCCGCCGCGTCCTCCCCGTGCTCCGCGTCACCCGCCACCGACGACCGGGAGAGAGAGGAAGAGTGACACAAAGAGTGAGAGAGAGAAGAGATCAAGAGAGCCTAGTGGAAAAAACCGGACTGGGCCGGCGGTTCGACCGGAAAAAACTGGAACCAGAGGTCTCCACGATTCGGTTCAACTGAAAGACCGGACATGCATTCGAACCGGACTGAACCGGCTGAACCGGGCGGGTTTTGACTAAACCGGCCATTAAACCGGCTCGGTTGGACCGACAAAGGAGATTAATGGGCTACGTTTAGGCCCAGTTCATGGCCTGCAGGCCCACGCTGGCTGTTTTTTTACAAAAAGATAGAAAAGAGGGTTGTGGAAAGGGGATTCGAACCTGGGTCTGTGCACTGAGTGCATAGCTCTAACCATCCCACCATTGCTTCGTTGTGTGCTAGAGAGATACATGTTGTATATATTAACCTATTGAACCGCGGTTCAACCGGCGGTTCGCCAGTCAGACCGTCGGACCGGTGAACCGAGGTATCGTCGGGTCACTCACCGGTCCAGTTTTTTGCACTATGCAAGAGAGGAAGAGTGAGCGAGGAGTATGACAGGTGGGGGTCCCAGATTTTTAATAAATAGAATGCTGACTGGACTGCCACGCGTACGCCACGCAGACCAAAACTACCGCGGATTGGGTCGAGGGGGGTAATTCATCCGGTTTGTACAGTTGGGGGTGAAAAATACGATTTTGTCGTTCGGGGGGGGGGGGGGAGGTAATTGTACTTTTCCTGATTTTTTTTACTTGGTTTGTTGGTATCCAAAACACATATACATACTTCCCCATTAATATCTCTGTAACTATACATGTCAGTGAAAAATATTATAAATTCAACTCATGAGTAAAAAAATATTACAAACTATGAGTGTGATGGGACTCAAAATCCAAGTAATCAAACTGAGTATGAGAAATCAGAAAATTGGGATACTGCAGCAAAGGTGGGTGTCGACGGCAGCAATGGTGGTCACACTGGCGAGAACTTTGACGAAATGTGGACAAATAGATCTAGCTTTCAAAATATGGCACTACAAATATTTCAGCTTAGATATACTCATTGAATAGCGACTACTCCCTCCGTTCTAAAATATAACAACCTAGGTTTGGATTATAGACATCACACCTAGTTCAGATTTATAGTACTATGTTGTAATATTTTAGGATGGAGCACAGTAGCTTGATTAAAAAAAAAATCTTCAATCAAGATCTTTATTGATGTATACAACAATCCGCAAGACTGAAACCCAGACAGAAGGACTGCAAATTCAGACATACGCACTCCAGCTACAGAACATCACTCATCACTACATGAATGAAAGGGAGGACCCCTAACATATTTATTCATTACAAAAAACACACTTAAACACGGCAGGAAGCTAATTTTGACAGGTTAGACGAAGGGGTGGACGCTGATGCCAACTGCATTGAGGCATTTCCCATCGCGACAAAAGAAGCCCACAACACTGTAGTTTATTTGACAGTGGGAGCTAGCTAAAAGGGCTGCATTCTGCCGACCAAAATGTTACTTCAAACAGGTTAAAAATCGGGGCAAAACCCACGGATCGTGAGTTCAATGATTGTTCCCTCGGGTGTTCGCTCATACACCGTTTTCTTTATGACACCAGATGCCATAGCGAACTCGCCTGTTCCCCCAACAATAGCCCAGTCATGAGTCTCTTCAAATATCCCCTTCACCTCAAGGGTGGATCCGTTAAACCTATTTCAATGTTCACACATTGCAAAAATGTCATACATGCATGCTCGCGTCACAAGGCATATTAAACTGTTTACGAATCTATCTCAGTGCTACAACATTATAAACTACAAATATACAGAAACACAAATATTATTGACATACTCCCTCCATACTCATAAAGTAAGTCGTTTAGGACAATGTTTAAGTCAAACCTTGAGAATATAAATCATGAATAACTCTCAAGTTGTTGAGTTTGAAAATGTAAAAATTATATGTATAGATTTATCTTGAAAAATACTTTCATAAAAGTATACATATATCACTTTTCAATAAGTATTTTTTACAGAAATAAGAAGTCAAAGTTGTATTTTATAGACCGTGTCGCTATCCTAAACGACTTCCTTTACAAGTGCGAAAGGAGTACATATTTTACCTTTCATCCTCGAAAACCAAGCTGAAGGAGCAATGCCAGTTGCCGGCGTAGGTATGCAGGCCCTGTCCTCGGGCAACAAGCGTCGCATCGCTCCCAACTCCATCGTACACCGTCCAATTGTTGACGGTCAGCCCACCCATGGCGGTAGAAGAAACGTTGTCAATGATCTGCTGCTGGTTCGGCTCCGAGCTATTGTAGATGTGGTAGAGGTAGAGGTTGGAGAAGTTGAACTCCCTGCCCTTGATGAGTGCGCCACGAGAGGTGATTTCGTAGTAGGAGGCCATGTATGGTTTGGGAGCTAGCTAGCTAGATCAAGGTTTTATGAAGATGATTAGATGTGTCTCTAGCTTCTGCTTGGTGAAAGAGAGATATGATGAGATGGGCTATTTATAGGGCATTATCAGGGGACATGGTGGTCTTATATGCATGTGCATGTGTACTATTGGCAAGATATTTGATCAGTTCAAAAAAAAATGTTTTGCTCTGGCATGTGTGTAGAGAATAAATGATTTGTTGCATAGAGGGATGCTGTGTTAAGACCAAATTGCCAAACATTAAACTGTTATTATTATTCAAAAGGAAGATTGTCAATTATTTCATAGACATAATACATTTGAAGCACTCGTACAGTAAATGTTTGACTCACTTTCTATCATGCCAAAGACGGTTAAATCTTTCACACATGCATTTATATCCTTCTCTTGATTTTGGGACGGAGAGAGTAGCAAAACTGATTATAGTTTTATTTTTATTTTCTGGTCTGAATTTTCTTGAAAAAAAAATGCAAACATCTTAAGAATTACATGCATGTGTGATTATTTCCAGTCTCGTGCACCACGCGTAAGGCAACAGATGATGAAAGTACAGGTGATAACTAATAACATACTAGTAAGCATGTGAGATCATGTGGTTAATTTGGCTGCACTAGCATGCAATCAGTCTCAGTATCGCTTTTATTTTATTTTATTGCAAGGAGATGGTGATATTATGGATTGAACAGTGAGTGATTACAACCCCAGAGAACAGGATCATGCATATACAAATATGGGCATCTACCCTGCATCCAAATAGCGCTCCTAGCTAATTGGAGTAATTTATAAGTCACTCTGTTTAATGCATCTTGATCAGAGGCCATGTGTGCTTAGCCACCGTGCAGGTCTGAACCCACGCCGGACGCGTGCAGCCGCGCGGATGCTATAGTTGAGAGGGACTCAAAACTAAAATATTAATCGCTTCCTCTTCTTTTGGAAGTAATCTCTTCATTTTAAAATATAACAATTTCTAGCATTCAAAATTTATTTTAAAATATAACAACTTCTCCACATACATTCTGCTCTCATCCAATCACAAGCTTCCTCAACCCATTAATTCCACCAACTTTCTTAAAAATTAAACCCTAAAACTCCTTACCACGATTTGTTTTATCAAAACAGTCATGCTTGGCAATGACCTTTTTAGAGTCGCAAAATTCAATTGGCCTTCATTAATAGCCGATTGTATTTTCCGACGAAAACTATTGCAATCGCTAGTACAATGATCAAATGAATTATGCCACTTACAATAAATTCATTCTTTTAAATCTTGAAGTGATGGCATGACATGGTGACCAAGTAATCTAATATAATCATTTTTCAGCAAAGCATCAAAAATATGATCGCACATGGTATAATCAAAAGTATACTTCTTTTTCTTTAGTCAACACTTTTGCAGAGACGGATTTAAAAGTAAGCAAACGTATGGTTCAGATTTGATATCTGCCTATGCAGATACATAGTTTGCTTATCTCTCCCTTGTCCGATGATTTAGAATTGCTCACTATATTAGCATCATCCTTTTCAATATTTTTCAATTTTAATTTTGTACTACAAGCAAGCAATGTAGACATAAACTTTGGTAATGATGATGTGAAAATTTGGACTCTTTGCTATTGCCAACAAGAAAATTTACTTCCCTAGCCAATCCATTAGAATTACTCATGATGTTACTACTGCATAAATTATTTTCAAATATATGATCAAATTGGGAAATAAATAAGTAAATTACCTCTTAATGTTACCTTATCTGATGTATTGGAGAAGCATGGCGATCTCTTCACTTGAACGATGTCCTGGTTCATCCTCTCATGGCCCTCCAACATCTCCTCAAGGTCTCGTGCTCCATCATCTTGATGCTTGTTAACTTCCTTGGCATGAAGTTCACATGAAGGACCACTACTTCTTCTTTAGCCAATAATTCTTAAGTAATCGGCTTTTGCTCCTTCTCGATGATACTATTCCTTGTCTTTTGAAACCGTGCAAGTTTCTATTCCATTAGCTCTAAGTTTTCTACCTCAAGCTCCTGCTCTAACTCATGCCGCTGGCCCTTGGATAGATCATATATTGAGATAGTTCTGTTGTCGGGATCGAAAGTGTCCCTGCAATCAATATTGGCCTCATCTTTTTCTTTAATAAATTCCGTGTCCTTATACTTGGATTGTAGAACGAAAAAAATGCTTAATATTATATCCACTAGCTCCTCAAAAGCGTTGACATATGTATTTTGGTTTGCCTCCTGCCAAATTTACAATATTTGAGCTATGTGTTGGTATATTGTTCGGTGTTCAAGTTGTGGGTAAACATTTATACTATTTGGTAGGTTCAGGAATTGGATGTTTATTACAATATGAAGGTTGTTCTTTCCAAGTAGGGTTGTTCTATTGTTTAAGATTGTTTTCTAACATCGACTTGTATTTATATGGTAATAACCATATTATTAAGTGGTCAAACTGCAATCGAGCGTAGCTCTTAATTGCTATGTTCGAAAGTGGATCTTCATTTTGTTGTACATATTGGTTTATGAATTTATTTGGTTTCCTCAAGTAGGTTCATAGGTTTCATCATGAAGTATACGATTATATTAGACACCTACATTTTATTAGGCATTTATAATATATATGGCCTTATAAGGGCCAGAGGTTTATTTACAAAGTTTATGTTGAGAATGAAAGAGAGCGAGAGAGAAGAATAACTAATTGATCATAGGTTTGCATGCATATACATATATACACAGGAAAGGGTGGCCCAACCACCGCGGTTCCTTTCCGTGGAGTGAGGGGTGAGAAGGCACGGCACAACTACCGTGCCTAATCTTTAGGACGAAGGTTAAGGATGAGATCACCCCAAAATTTTATAACAATTTACCTTTTTTTTAGATAATGGAATAGAAATCTATCACGGCCTTTGCTCAAATGAGCTACAGCCAATTATTACACGAAATCACTCGAAACAAGTGCAACTCAAAGAGAACTTAAAAAAAAAATCTTCCAAACATAAAGTGAACACAAACTCATAAACACTAACACAAAATAAAGAGCACAAAATTATCGAATTCTATTCGTGAATCTCCATCCGAAGTTGACAAAAAGCTGCATAACTGTCGTCTCAAGATTACGACATGCAGACTTCAAAAGCTTGCAGTCTTCATCACACTTTTGTAATTGTGCCCAGGACCGGAGCCAATATGTTGCCCTAAAAATAACCTGCATATAGGACATAGATATAGCAATTTACTTATATGTGTACGTTAATATACGTGATTATATGAAGGTTTTTCAACTTGTGTGTGTGAACACATTTTAGAGTTATAATTACTTGGGTAACGTCAAATTTTAGTGCATGATTTAATTTATAATATTTCTACTATGTGTAAAATTAGGGATATCAATTTCTTTGTCTGCTTTGACACGAACGTCCTATAGAAAAGTATTCATTTCCTTCTGGTTTATATAGGTCCATAAATTAGTTCCATACTTGTTTATTTGTGAAGTATTGCCTTTTGCGATCATTTTATCTTCCTCACAGTTTGTGAGTCAAGTTTTTCCCATGTTCCATCATAGTGTTTTGTAATTTACTCCCTCTGTCCCATGAAAAATTAAAATCCTGGGAATGAATCTGAATATAGACTATGTCTAAATTCATCCTTAAAATTTGGTTTTTTTTAACAGAGGAAGTACAATTTAGAGTTGATATTCCTATTATTTGAAGTTATTATTTTGCCTAGGGACAATTTTTAGTATGTGAAGTGAACGTAGCTCAACTGGTTAGTTTCTTGTGGTGGTCACAGCCAACTCTGGCGAGCGTAGCTCATTTGGTTAGTTTCTTGTGGTGGTCCCAGCCAACTCTGGCTCAACACGGGTTCCTGTATTTATGACTAATTATTCTTTTAGTGGTAGGTGATGTACTTGACAACAGCCGCCTCAGTCTTTTGGAAGCGCTTCATAGGGGTGAATGTGCACGCGTTGTGAGCGTCTGCGTCTGCACTGTGTTTCTAAAAATATAGTATGGAAAATTAATTATTCCACTAACTTTATTTATTATTTAGGCATAAAGTGTATTGGAGTCAACTTTTATTTTTGGTTCATATTATAGAGTTTCAATTTTAAAAACTTTAGAAACTAGTTTGATTTGAACTTGATTTGAATTAGTTATGAATTTTCAATGTTTAATTCAGATTTTCTTCACATAAATAATTATACTTTGGCCATTTTATTTATTTTCCAAATTGTCTTGCTAAAGAGAAAAGGTTGAGTTATTGACAAATGGGGCCCATGGACTTCTATTTGAATTATTTCTCCTAGAAAAAGGTTTGCTTTGCTGATAGGTGGGGCCGTGATAAACTTTTGACCAGGTCTGTTGACCGCCACGGTGGTCGAGGGCTCACACGTCAGTAAGACGTAACTTAACCAAGTTTTTAATTAGATTTCTTTATCTGTTTGGTCCCACATGTCACTCTAACACAGAACATATATACTTAACCTTAACTATAGTCGTTAAAATTCTGACTAAGATTATCGAAGGGATGGCCCACTCATCAGTCTAGTGAGGCGGGAAAATTAGAGAAAATTGAAATTTTACCATCATGGCTTCGCCAAAAATACCACACAACAATTAGGATTCGCTAGAATGCCACTCTCAATAAGAGGAATTCGCACAAATGCTATTTTCTTCCAATTCTCCCTTTCCTCCCATCTTTGATGACCAAAATGTCCTTGGTTGAATTTTGCTGACCAAAAGAGCAACAGCCTAGTGGCGGGCGGGTGTGAGGGGAGGCGCGGTGGCGGTGGCAGCAATAATAAAACAGAACAAAATTACCTAGCAGCGATAGGAGATCAGCTTTGAATCTATAATCTGTTTGGAATTAGTTCTAGTCGGAGTTGTATTACTATCGCACAGCAGAAGCATATATTATAGCAAAGCACAACACAGATTTTAGGCAAGAATGATACAGATCGTAGAAAAGAGAAATGAAAAAAAAAAAGAAAAAGAGAGAGAACACGGGAGCGTGTACCTGCAGATTTGGGGACTTGTATGCGCTGCCAGCACTACTTCGGCCCTGCACCTAGCGCTCACCACGGAGATAGATATCGGTGCCATAATATGTGCGGTTTTATGAATTTTACTCATTTGCTGTAGTCCAAATTCCGTAGTTTTTAATCAAACCACAGATTTTTTTTCTACTTGTTTCTCCGCGTTTTTTTTCCTATTTTTCTACATGTACTACGCACACACCTGAGCCACTATTCTAGTGTTCTTTTTACGAAGCCCATGTTTAGCTAAGTGGGTAGATTATGCTGAGGATGTTTCGGCCCACGGCAGATGCGTAGTTGTATACGCATGAGATAGTTCGAGAAGACTGTAAGCAGTTTCTACGGTTTTTTCGCTACACGTGTGACCTATGGACCAATAAGCTAGCAGGTACCCATTGGGAGGACATCCACTACTTAACCATGGAGGCGATCAACCTCAACCAAGCGTCGGCTCCTGGCGTAGAAGACTGCGAGCCAGCGACGGCGCGAGCGTTTGACCAATTTCCACACCATATCCCCCTCCAGTCCCCCACCTCGTTCGCAGTGCCTCTCTCATCCTGCTTCGCCCGAAACTTGGATCGCTATATGGAGACCGACGTTAGCAAGATAGGAGCAAAGAGCTATGGCGAAAACCACCCCGGCTTCGATCAGGAGTGGAAATTGGTCAGACTACGCACCACAACAAAAGCCCTTAAATCGTGAGCCAAAACCACATGCTGAGAGGCAAAGCTAAAATTCCACACGGCACTTGAGATAATTAAGCAGCTAGAGATGGCCAAGGAATGTAGATGTCTTTCTCAAGCAGAGAGACGACTGAGAACGACCCTAATGTGTCGAGTGCTCGGACTAGCTAACTTCAAAAGACCAAGAAAAAGACAAGCTTCCCATGTAACAACGATTCATGAAGGCGATGCATATTCCAGGTTCTTTGAACTAAAAGCAAATACAAGCCAAAGGAAAAACCATAGATATCAACCGTCCAAAGGAAACAGTTAGGCAACAACACATGATGAAAAAGAGCATCTAATCAACGACCACTTCACATTGATTATGGGTAGGCTTGCCCCAAGAAATCGCGAGCTTAACTGGCAATATTTGGGATCTGGCCGATGGAGTTGGGCTACCTTGCCAAACCCTTCACATAAGAGGAGATACACAAAGCTATTAAGCAATTACCTATAGATAAGACACCAGGGATAGACGGTTTCATGATCAACTTCTACAAGAGTTGCTGGGACATAATCAAGAAGGACGCAGTGGCGGCATTCAACTCCATGTATGAACTGCAGGCACCTCAACTTCCTCAACTTGGCAAATATAGTTCTCATCCCAAAAAAGTGGGGGTCGACAAGATCATGAATTCTAGACCTATAAGCCAGATACACAGCTTCGCCAAGATCCACTCGAAGCTATTAGCACTGCATCTCCGACCCCTTAAGCATTTGCTAATCTCAATGAATTAGAGTGTTTTTATAAACAAAAGGAGCATCCAAGATAATTTCCTCTATGTCCGGAACTTAATTAGGTGTTACCATCGCAACATAAGCCCCTTGCTGCTCTTCAAACTCGGCATTTCCAAAGCTTTCGACTCGGTACGTTGGGATTACCTACTACTCAGCCTTCTACACCAATGAGGTTCCCATAGTGGTCGACAAACTGAATAGCCACCATCCTAAAATCCTCCTACTCTGAAGTCCTCCTAAATGGTATCCCAGGTGAACAAATACGACACGGTAATGGTCTGAGGCAAGGTGACCTGCTTTCTCCCTTGCTCTTTATCTTAGCAATTAATCCTCTACATTGTTTACGTACTCTCCATGCCTACAGATATGGGAATGATCAGTAATAAGCTCAGGGGAAGAGCAACATGTCTACGATTCTCCATATATGCTGATGATGTTACAGTCATCAACTCCCAAAGGGAAGACATTCTAGTCTTCACGGAGCTCTTGACGAAATTTGGGGATGAAACTGGACTATGCACAAACATTCAAAAATCGTAGGTCGCGGCAATTAGATGCGAGAAACTGGCCATTGATGAACTACTCGAAGATCACGAGGGCTTCTTTCCCAATGAAATACTTGGGCCTACCTCTCTTAACACCTCCAACCTCTCTTAGACAAATTAGGAACATGGATGGTCTGATGGAGGGGGAAGAATCTGAGCATGGCTGGGTGATCTACCCTTGTCAAATCGGTTCTCACTTCACAACCAGTCTACCTCCTCATAGTTCTAAAGGCGAGCAAGGAGTGCCTGAAGGTCGTTTCATTTGGGCATGACCAGGACACCTAACGAGGGGAAAGTGCAAAGTCAACTTGACAAAGACATTCTCCCCAATGACCAACGGGGGCCTTAGGATGCTCAATCTGGAAAAATTCACAAGAGCACTATGGATATGATGGTTGTGGCACGAATGGAAAGCAAAACATGGGTTGGAATGGAGATGCTATGCGATGAAACAAAGAATCCTCCTCATGGCGGCTACAAGTATCACAGTAGGCGACGGGACCTCCATTAGTTTATGGGATTTAGCTGGCTAAAGGGACAATTGCTCAAGGATTTATCCTTAGGGGTGTACAAGATTTCAAAGAGAAAAAAAAACCACATTCTAAAAAGAAGTTGTAATCAATAACTATTGGCTCCAAGATCTCGATCTCCCAATCACCCAAGGCATGACGGTACCTCTCATAGACCAACTATTCAACCTATGGACTGCAGTACAATTGGTGGAAATCACCCCACCGAACCCAACGAAATCAAGTGGGAGATTACAGTTCATGGCGAGTACACGGGAACCTCGGCTTACATGGTGTAATTCCTAGGGTCTGTCAACATGAACTACGAACTACTTATTTCGAAGCCCAAGGGCCCGCGCAAATGCAAATTCTTCGTGTGACTAGTTCTCCAAAACAAAGTTTGGACGACGTTCAAATTATCGACTAGACATGTTCTCGAAACTTCCTTCCATCTCCTCGTGGAATGTAGATACAAATGGAGGATTTGAGACATGTTAGCAACTTGGATTGGTACGAGCAGATCAAGCCGGACTCCTGGAAGGCAACAAACAAGGTGCTGAAGTGCTGGCAGGCCCTAGCCATGTGAAAAGGAGTGCCCAAAAAAGGGTTGAGAACCCTCTTGCTGATAATTATTGGGAGATATGAAAAGAGAGAAATTAGCGAGTCTTCCAACGGATAGAGCTGCGAACGACAGTGCTCCTGCAAAGGAAAAAGGGAGGAAGGCCACACCTGGATTCTTGCGGGGCAAAAATACTAGCTGAGCTTATGTCTAGAGGGATGTAAATCCTCTGTGAAGGCCTTTGTTTTCTCCTTTGTACATTTGTAAATTTTTACTCCTTTTATTAAATGAAATTGGCACTGCCTTGTGCCTGTTCTTTAGAATAAATAAATAATTAATTAATTATTGTACTTAATTTCTAACGCAGTACAATACCAAACACACAAAAACTGTTTGAACATATCAGTTCTTTATTTCTGAATCCAACAAGCCAAACTAGAAGCCCTTATTTCTGATTTTTGAACAAGTACACTACTGCATAATGCCAACTCACATGCCGAGCAGCATGGCACTGCATCACTCCCGTGCGACGGCAACGAGTTGTTTGCCGATGCTGCTGCTAGTAAAGAGCTTGACGAGTGCTGCGGCGCAGCGTCGAGCCCTTCAACGACATCCTCTGTGTATGCCACCTTCCTTCCTTCAGGTACCCGGCAATCTGCTCCTCGATCTGGTAGTACTTATCATAGAAATCAACACAAGGAATCCCTGCATGCGTAGGCGCTTGGTGACGATGCAAATCGTGTTATATCTCCCTCCGGCTGCTCCAGGTTGTACTGTGAGATCATCCCGCATGCCGCTATGCGGCCAGCTACCCGCATGTTAGGTAGCACTGCGTCTAGCATTGCCACCACCATTTTCGAAGTAGATGTCGATACCATCTGGAAAACACCTGAGACAAGCAAATCAGCGGGTTTGTGTATTGCTCTATTTGGAACATTGAAATTTATTTGATTACATTGAAAGAATATGGAGGAGTGCAGACCTCTTTAGGGTTGCCTCGAGGTCTAGCTCCTTCTTGTAATTGAAAGCATCGTCAAAGCCAAACTTGGTCTTCAATAAGTTGACCTGGAGATGCAGCCGGTGGATTCTTAGCAAATGCAACAGGACAGGAGCTATGAGAGGGAATTGATTTTAAGGTCTATTAGATTATAACAAACCTTTTCATCAGAACCAACACTACCAACCACGTAGCATCCTGTGATTTTAGCAAGCTGCCCAACAATCTGACCTACAGCGCCGAATGCTGATGGAATGAAGAATATTCACTTTCTTTGGCTTGGCCACTTCAAAGAATCCACCATAGGCAGTAAGCCCTGGCATTCCTGAATGATAAGATACTCAGTTAGACCCCCAATTTGGCACTTGTTTTAATGAGCTGGTAACAAAAATGATCAACCACAGGTTAACCGGAAATTTCACGAACTATAACACTTTGTTTACAGATGAAAGGTTAAGGGGATTAATCTAACTTTTGATTAGAAAGGACGAAAAAAAATAAAACACCATGTTTGATCAGATGTGAAGCAAATATATTAGAGGAAGGTTTCAGGCAAGCAGTTCAAAATTTCCTTTTGTGACAAAAAACAAGATAGTGTAAACACAAACAGAGTGACAAGGAACTCACCCAGAATACCAGTGTAGTAGGACAGGAGTTGCAGGGTGATTGATGCTTGAAAGTGTTTCTGGATTTGTCGATCACAGTCTTCTTCCCCATTCCGGTTATCCCCCAAAAACAAAAAAGATCACCTGCCTTGAAATCCTGGTGCCCGATGATATACCTTCTCACGCCAAAAAATTTTACCAAAAACTGAAAAGTGTTTTCCCATAGGATAGCAAAAAAATATATATACTAAGTCATCAACCGTGTGTTACGTGGCTATAGTTATTTTATATTAATCAAGTTTTAAAAATTTAATATCTGTCAATTACATCAGTTACTAAAATTGAGGTTAATAAATTTGAGCATGTCTGAGGACAATATATCTGTGTGTTTATGTGTCGAAAATCAAATTTATTATACCAGTTTTATATAGAATCCATTTTCCTACTATTTCTTTGTGTTATATCTATTTTCTCCAGCTGATACATTGTTTTTACAGTCCATGCTCATATCACTGGAATGACTGTGTAAAGATGCCTGTCTATTACTATCAAGTACTTTAGATACTTGGTCATCAAAGTTTGGTTCCTGTTTAATAGCTTTGAGTTGATATTGCTCAGCACATTAAACATTTTCAAACTGCCTGGAAGATTCAGAATAGCATAATCATCTTTGTGAGATCGAGATTAAGAAATAACCTGATCAAAATTTTGGAACTAATAAGTTTTGATTTGGTTATGAGATGTTGTTGTTTCAATTTAATATTATATGTAAATTTGAAATTAGTAAGCACCCAACCTACTACCTCCATTCCGAAAATATAAGCAGTTTTGGACTTGACACGGTATTCAATATGCTACTTTGACCAATAATATTTATAAAATAAGTTATTTTAAATAAAATAAGTAGCTTATTATGATTGTTTGTTTAGTGATAAATCCGATAACTTCATTCTCATATGACCAATCTTTTTTATTTTTTCGCTGCTAGCAGTCAAAGTTAAAAACGTTTGACTTGACGCTATTCTAAAAATACTTATATTTTGGGATGGAGGAGTACATTTTATTTGAGTTTCTATTATATATGTTTCATGATTTAATAATTCTAAAACTTTAGTTAATATATATTGAGATGTACCCGGTTTGGAGTCTCAGTTATGATTTTTCTTTTATATTTCTATAGTTCCAAAATTTAGAATTAAGAAATACAAAGTTTTATTTGAGCTACCCAATTAAAACTTTCTTTTACTTAATTATAAAAATTAATAAATGAGTAAATTTTGGAAAAAAAACTCTTTTCTTGGTGAAAGTTGTAAATAACAACATGTATTATTACTTATGGGAACATATCCTATGCACAGAAGTTTCCCGTGCACACCGACTAGCAAATGTTATATAAAATTCTAGAAAAAATTGGACACATACTTTCAATAGTATTACACCTATGCATGAAATTTTATCTTCAAATTCATTATATTTTAACTCTAACAAAAGATATAAAATTCTAAATGATTTTTACCCTAAATCTGTCAGATTTTTCACCTTTTTGTTATAGCTAATATATAATGAATTTGAATATGAGCTTTGCAGATATGTATAATACTATTAGGTGTAAATGCTCAATTTTTTAGAGTAAATTTCACAAAACTACAGATACTTTGCACGATCTATCACAAAACTATAAATCTAAGAACTTGTTTCACAAAAATACAGATTCAGTGTCTTCATATAAATAAAACTGCAAGTACTTTGCACAATATATCAAAAAACTACATATTTAAGAACTTGTTTAACAAAACTATAGATTTAATATCTTCATTTATCACAAAACAACAGTTTTAGTGTCTCCATTGCTAAAACCTGTAGTTTTGTGATAATGGGAACACTAAATCTGTAGTTTTGTGATAAATTAAGACACTAAATATGTAGTTCTGTGATAAACGAATACACTAAATCAATAGTTTTGTGATAGATTGTAGAAAGTACTTGTAGTTTTGTGATAAACGGAGACACTAAAGCTGTAGTTTTATGAAACAAGCTCTTAAATATGTAGTTATATGATAAATTGTGCAAAATACATGTAGTTTTGTGAAATTTACTCAATTTTTTATATAACTTTTCGTCACATTTGTTTAGTTGATTTGCATGGAGTGTGCATGAGAAGCTTATGTGTATAGGATATGTCATGCGTAGTTTAAACTTCAAACATTAGGTTTATGTTCACAAGAAAATTATAGAAAAATTAAGGAACTGAGTTTTTCACCTGCATTGCAAAATTAGGGAAGGGAACTGTACAGATTTTCAACATGGAATTTGGTATAATTCGGTAAATATTCATTCAAGAAAAAAAGAAAAAGGAATAGTTTGTGATCACTAATGGTGATATATAATAACTTAATTAATAGTAAACACGTAAAAGTGCACACAGACTCATTAGGAGCAGATTACTATATTACTCCTTCCATCCCAATTTAATTATCACCTAAAATTAAATTTTAGGTTTTTCTCAAAATACTCACCATCTTAAAAAAACATATGTTTATTTATTTGTGCAAAAAGTAAACGTGCATCGTGGAATGCTTTAAATGCATGCAACCAAGATTAATTTATATTCTATTCAACCCATGAAATATTTAAAGTGTGAATTAATTATTTATGTTGGACATGAAGCTATATATTGTTCAATACATGAAACATTTAAAGTATTGGACATGAAGCGACAAGCACCTTAATCCATGAGAATTTGTTTCAGAATAATGGATGTTTTGGTGTTTTTGGTCTTGATGCTCTTTACTTAGATAATAATCAAATTGAGATATAGGGACATAGTTAGTTCTACAACTCATACCTCTCCTAGGACAAAGTCCGGGACATAGCTAGGCTCCTCGTGGTAGGTCATCCGGTTACGCATGTAGGGGTCACATGAGATATACAGGTTCTTCACCACCACCGTCTTCGACCCTGCCGGCACGGCCAGCGGCGGTGCCTCCACCGTCACCACCTCCATGTCGTCCTCCGAGACGAGTCCTGTCACGTACCTCTTCAGTATCACCCTCTTGTTGCTCACCACCGTCGCCGCCATTGCTGCCCTCGTCCTACCCTTTCTTCTCCGAATGAACTGGGAGGATCTGCCTAACCAAGCTACAATTGGATGCCTGCCTGCTGCACAGCAGGTAAGGTCGTATATATAGGCAGAATAATGCACTACTGGCTTTTCCTTCTCCGACTGAACAGGGAGGGTGTCTGCTAATCTAGTTAGGAGTACTTATTTGGGGGAGAGTCTGCCTAATGCAGCTACTTAACTGGGGGAGTATCTCCCTAATGTAGCTACTTAATTAGATTCCCGGCTGCTATAACCTAGCTACTTAATTGGATGCCTGGCTGCCGCCCAACACGTAATTTAAGGTCGTGTATACGTGAGCTGAATGCAGAGAAATGTTTGTTAAGACTTGCATTATTTTAAGCCAAATTTTACTACGGGACATTACATTTTAACCGTAGAACACTGCACGAAGTAATTTTTAGAGAAAACTTTCGACAATATTTAATAAATCCTTCCAAAATGATCACACAAACTATATATCTTGTCGGCTTTGTCGCCCTCGTCATTTAGCCTTGTCAATCTCAAACGGCATGTTGGTGCGTGTAGATTCTTCGGTGAAAACATACATGAAGTTTCGTAGCTTGGACTTGCTTAACGTCATAGCAATAGCGTCGGGATTAGATTACATGAAGGAATCGGGAGTCATCAGAGACGGATGGTGTAGTTTATGCAGTGAAAGCTATCTCAGACCACAGTCAGCCTATCACCTTGTATGCAATGCTTGTAGTCTGAATTTCGTTGGTTAATTAACTTGTCTGGAAGTCTGATAATTTGAGCTTGGTCCTAGCATTTTGCCTGAATCAAATTGCATACAGGGAGTACTCAAATTGTAGGTATGCTTTGTTCAAAGAGTGAATTGCTCATTCAGTTTCAGCAGTGAAAGCTATCTCACAATACTCTCCAGTCTGAATCTATCACCTCTATGCTATGCTTGGAGAAAATGGTAGCCAGACCTGCTCTGCTTTGGACCAGCTGATGTTTCCCAGCTTCTTTGGTCATTTCCCTTTCTTCTGTGTTAACCCTGTTCCTTTCCAATATTATTTTTCTCCTTTGTACTTTATTTGTTCTTTCAAATGTGCTTGTATACATCAATCAATGATCAGCATTTGGGGTTTTTTTCTTGGTTACTGGCGTAGGTTGGTTATGGTGGCTGCTTGTTTTTCAATTGGTTGCGACCAACTGCTCTTGGAACCTAAGTTTTGTTTGATATGGCTACATTCCAAAAGGTCCAGAGCAAGTGGGGTCTAATTAAGATTCCTCAAGTTCTATCTGTTCCTGAAATTTTTTTAGATAGTTGTTATGGGCAGAAGAGACAAGTGATGAGCTAATCCATCCTCCTAATGAACTATCCCCCACCCCAATATTCCTAGCTGAAATTACTGAAGAACTGAGAGTGCAAATTAATGAAGAACTGCAGGATAGAACCATCTGGCAGCTAAAAATAGTAGACTCACTTTGCTACTTTGAGCCTGAAAATAGTGCTTAGATTTTGTGATATATTCATGTTTTTGTGACCTAACAGTACCTGTGAGTATGCTTGTTGTGATTCTGAAATTTATTCTCATTGAATTTTGGCCAGTACCCTTGGCTTTATCTGAGCGTAATGTTATTTGTCACGATCAATGATTTTCCTGTGGTTGGAAAACCTAGCGGGACAGACCGTTAAAGGTGCTAACGTATGTGTGCAGTGCCCAGATGGCACCGCGCACCTGTGGCTCCTCCCTCCACTCAAGAAAATTGGTTCACATGCGTCATCGTAGATTTCTGCGAAAATCACACCCATACCATAGGAACAAGAAAGATTTTGATGGGACTCAAGAACAGGGTATTGCTACCAAACATAAGATAGTGGCACTACTATAAAACATCAAATAGATATCGCCACTATAGGTGTCGAAAGTGCTAAAACTGGCACCTATAGGCTTTTTTCCACTACCGCGGGTTGAAATAAAAAAAAACCAGCACATTTAAGCAATTATAGGTGCCGATTCTAAATAAGAACCGACACCTATTATGGTGTCCTTTTTTTCTAAAAAAAAACGACCGGCACCTCAGAATCAAGCCGAACCAACAGCTGAGCCGAGCTAGTGGGGCCCACTGGAAGAGATAAGGCCAACCGGCAATCTTATCCTTTCCTCCCCCTCTCCGCTCTCTCGCTTCTCTCTCCTCTCCGCCATTCCCTTCCTCCCCTCTCCACCGTCCCCTTCCTCCTCCCCCTCTCCGTCGTCCCCCTCCTCCCCTTCTCCGCCGCCC
>CM020179.1:11604801-11637849 GCA_009805545.1 Oryza longistaminata | reverse complement strand
TTTTTTCTTTTTGCTTTACCTCTGATGCATGCAAACAGTTCATGTAATTGGTGTTGTGGATTTAATTGAATGATGATTTGTTCTTGCTGTGGATGGATATAGAATGGATGGATGGCGATTTGTTTTTTCTGTGTATGGAGGAGAGGCCAAGCCAGCTTTTTTTATTCGTCGAACCTAAAAGGTGCATCTTTTTTATTTTCAAATCAGTGTCGCCTCCCTTGTGTCGGTTGGGAAAACCGGCACTGAAGGGGGTTTTCCAACCTGACTAAATCCCTTTTCTGTAGTAGTGTGGGGAATAAATCTACAAATTCCTGAAGGACATCAGAGTTACCTTGGGCCAAGAATGTTGTGGTTCAACAGCACGTGGCGAGCCGATCGAATAGAAGAGAAATCTGTTTTTTCGACTTGCTATTTGGAAGGACTTACATGTTTGTCACGCAGTCGATGTCATACATGTCGAGAAGAACGTATACGACAATCTTGTTAGCATTTTGCTAAACATACCTTGGAAAATTAAAGATACTATGAAGTCTAGAAATGACATGGAAGAACTTCAAATTAGGGAAGAGTGGCACCCTCATGAGAAAGAAGGTGGAGGTAACTACCTCTCAGCTACATGCCACACCCTCATCAAGGCCGAGAAAACCGGTTTTCATGAATGTTTGTTTATATGATATCAAAGTTCCATCTGGTTACTCGTCAAACATTAGAAAACATGTCAATATGAAAGATAAGAATTTAGTCGGCATGAAGTCACATGACTGTCACGTGATGATGACCCAACTACTCTCCGTTGTGATAGGAGGTATTTTGCCTAAGAAAGCCTAGAGACCAATGTTGGGCCCCAGTTTTATAACACAAGGAAACTCATGTGCTTCACAATACTACCTCCCTGGATCGGTAGGTTGGCATACACATATTATATATCTGGTACATGACAAACTGCATCATTTAGGTCTTACAATCCTTAATATTACAAGGTTGCCCGAGTTGGACCCAGATAGATCGAGTCTGGTTGAATACGTTAACCAAGTTGCAAAATATAAGATAAGATAGTGGAAACGAAGCTACGGAGATCCACCTATACTCCACAAGCATCGACAGGGGATCAATCCCTAAGGTGCCTCCTCAGGTTGACCCTCCTCCTGGATAGTCTCACAAGGGATCTCGACATCATCTATGTCTAGAAGTATAAAAGCAAGGGTGAGTACCAACCGTACTTAGTAAGCTACTACTACATAATGCTTTTAATGCAAACGGGGTTCAAGGGTGGCTTTGTTTACATGAAGATGAATTTAGTAAACCATTGCACAAGACCTAGCGGTTTTAACTGAAAACAGTGTTGAGTTGATGTTGTTGTTTATCAGCGAGGGTTCATCCACCTTCCCCAAGCCTCGCTTTGTCCGTTTTACCCTCGCAACTAGTGTTTTACATTTTCCACCGCTTCGACCTTCCTACACATCGGGCAAGGTCACACCTTCCTTTCCAACACCATTCTAAGCAAGATTAAAACTTATAAGGCTAGTCAAGAGTAGTACAAGTCTTGACACTCATTAACCGCGAGCACGTCTATTCAAATAGATTTATTTACACACCCTGTAGTGGATGTACGCTTTTAATCCCGCACCGTGACACACCCAACACAGAGACTTGTCATGACCCGGTTTTTCGGTTTCCCTTGCATTGCGGAACCCGCTCCAAGGACTATAAACCCTCAGACACCCTGCCGTCCATCCCTACCTCGAGCCGGCAGCGAGGAGTCCTGGCACACCTGAGGTATCTGGCAGTTACTCTTTGTATATAGTTAAGGTGCATCTTAAATTTTTGACATGTTTATAATGTGATGCAGGTAGAGTTTACACAAGTTGAACTCCTTGCCTTCAGTGAGTGTGCTGCAGCAGCTGATTTGGAAGTACGTAGTAGGAGCCATTGGAGGCCATGCGTGGTGAGAGCTGGGGAGCTTGGTTTTGGGTGATGTGTGGTTGGGAACCTGGGAGCAATATGGCTTTCTTTTGCTTTGTATTCATGGTGAGATGGGGTATTTATAGCTGGGCATTCTTTGGGCCGGCAATAATTATTGTTATTTCATTCAGGATACTTTGATTCGCTTGGAGACTTTGCTGGGAAGAACAATAGCTTGCAGTATGAGGCCATTCACAGTGTGCCACCAAATTATACCGGTCCTCCCATTCCACATAGATCAAGAACAGTGCTAGCCACATGCTCCACAATGCAAGCTACAAGTAGTGGTAGGTCCCACTACCTCTCTCCTTTACCTTTTCAACTCCACTACATCGGTTCTCTTTATTCATTCCTTTACCTTTTCAACTCCACTACTCAGTGGAGGAAGCGAGGCGAGCGCTGGCGTAGGGCGAAGCAGCGGTCGCGCGTCCCAAGCGGCGCCGGCGATGGCTCCTCTCCTCTCTCTCCTCTGTCTTTCGAGGGAGCTGGGGACGGGGGATGGCGCGGCGCTCCAGATCTGGTGGCACGGTCCTCTCTCTCCCCTCTCCCCTTCGTCGCCGGCGCGGCCTCCTTCTGCGGCTTCCTCACGCAGCGGCGGCGGTGGAGGAGCCCCCGGCGACGCGGTGGGCGGCGGGTGGTAGGCATGTCGAGCGGTGACGGCGCCAGGTGGTGGGGCGCCAACGCCTGAGCGAAGCCACTTGCGTGAGGCTCCACCCCCCACAATGCTTTCTCCCTGCTTTTTTGGTTTGAAGAACAGGTAGCCAAGTTTGGCTCCGAGTATCTCTTTTGGCTCCGGGTATAGTTGATGTGGCACCAAATATTCAATTCTTAGCAATGAGACTGAATGCCACATCCTCCCACTGTGAACACCCTGACCTGGTTATAGTCGACCGAATGCCCGAGAACACATGACTGATTGCAAAACATGTGTATTTGTCAAATATATTATGGATTTTTCATGACTAGATATGCACCTAAATACCCCTCCTTTCCAAAATATAAGTATTTTCTATGCATTTTCAAAAATATATATACATAATTTCCAAAATACAAGTTTTTTTTTTTTTTGCATTTTCCAAAATGTATCTGAACATTCGCAAAAATGATTATATTTTAGAATGGAGATAGTAGTAGTTAAAAGGAGAGGATAGTTAGGGGGACGTCCTGTTGAGTATAAAAGACTTTTCTGTTTTTGGCTGACCATTGATCCCAGTATTTTTCAGAGTTGCGGGCCGCTTAGTTTTGATGAAATGAATCACCCACGAGATTCGGATACTGTGTTGTGTGTCCTCGTTGGCTAGCTCTTTCTTCACAGGATGAGCTGATTTGAGGATTCCCACTACAGCCTGCTGCCTGCCACAAAGCACAACGCTTTGGGCCCCTTCTGCTTGAACGGATCACCGCTGGACAAAAGGAGCTTCAAAACCGGTTCACAACCCCTTTATTACCGGTTATATTTGTAAGTACCGGTTGAAAGAGCCGGTAAAAAAGATGCATACTAAATAAAAAATAATATGTGGGATGTGTGATTCGAACTCAATCTCCCACATCAGTTCTCACGCGCGTTATCATCTCACCTACTACACACATCTGACTTGGATAGAGTTGTTTTCTTATTGAAGTTACCCTGGAGACTTCTTTAGTACCGGTAAGTAACCGACACTAAAAATATCTTTAGTTTAGGTTGGTGATACCAACTGGTACTTAAAAATATATCCTTAATACTGGTTGATAATATTAACTGAGATAACACCAACAAAGACTAAAGATGTTTATAGGGACTTGACTAAAGATGCTTTAGTATCTGTTTTTAATCTAAATATTTATGTTTTGGGCACTAGCATAAAAAGATCGTTTCTGGTAATGGGATGACCGACGTGGTTCAGCTGCTCTTGGCAATGAATGAATGCATGACCAATGCGGATCCACAGTGCAAATCCATAGAGTGGCTAGGGTCTACATTGGTCGGCAAAGAGCTCGTCATAATCTATTACGATTTATTAGCGACTAAAACTTGAAAGGTAATTTTTTTATTTGCATTCTTGAAGTCTTAAATAACCAAGCTGGAAAAGAAACAGCGTTAAAATTATATCAAAATTAAGTTTTAAAATGTAAATTTAGGTAGCAGTTTATAAGCTGTTGGGCAAACGACAAGACCTTAGAAATGAACTCTTTTGGACACTAAAATCAGTTTGCTATATTGTCATTGGCATGGATGTGATGTGGATAAGCATATACAGGCTACCTCTCAGTAGCATGGGATAAGGTGTGCACACCAAAAAGGAATGGGGGTCTTGGTGTGCTCTATTTGGAAGTTTATAAATAATTCCTTGTTACTCCCTCCGTCCAAGAATATAAGAAGTTTTAGAGTTGGATACAATTATTAATAAAGTACGTAGAAATGAATGGTGGAGAGTTGTGATTGGATGAGTAGTGAAGGTAGGTGGGAAAAGTGAATGCATGGTGGAGGGTTGTGATTGGTTGGAAGAGAATATTGGTGGAGAAATTGTTATATTTTGGGACAAATCCTGAGAGCTTAAAATTATTATATTTTGGGACGGACGGAGTACTAAAAGAACAATTGCACATGTTCTTTAATCATCATGATATTTCTTGGGTACACATGAGCTCTGGCAATTATACTACAGCAACCAGCTAGCACTACTACAAAAACTCTCTTAGGGACCAGCACCTATGGGCTTCTTCTTACCTCCGCACGATGAAAAAAAGGGGCACCTTTAAGCACTATAGATACCGGTTCTACACCGGTTCTACAGGAAAAATTGACACTAATACTATAGGTATCAGTTTTATTAAAAAACCGGCACCCACCAAAACTGACTAAGCTGAGATGATCCATCCGCGCGCGCCCCCACCGCATAAAATCCGTGTCCGAGTTGATCTTATCCCCATCGAGTCGATCTCCTCTCTTCCTTTCCTCCTCCACTTCCTCCCCCTCCTCCTCTGTGCGTCTTGCACCTCTCCGTATGTGCCGGTATCAGCGGGCGGCGGCAACACCCTCCCCTCCGCTGGATCCGGTGGGAGGGGAAGCGGCAAGTGGCGGTGCCTGAGGGGTGGCGGTAGGCGGCATCGGGCGGCGGTGGCACCCTCCCCTCCATTGGATTCGGTGGGATGGGAGGTGGTGGGCGGTGGCAGCGTCCACCCCTCTGCCGGATCCGGCGGGAGGGGAGGTGGTGGGCGGCAGGCAGTGGAGCAATGGTGGTGCCCTTCCCTCTGTCGTATCGGGCGGGAGGGGAGGTGGTGGGTGGTAGTAGCTCCCTCCCCTACACCGGATTCGGCGCGAGGGGAGGCGGGAGGCGGCAGCGGGTGGCTGCCTCTTATGTTCCCAGGCCTAGTATGGCAGCCAGCATGAGCTCGGGGCGGCCGGCCAGATGAACCCGCGGGTGACGTGCAGGCGGATTCTCCATGACTGTGAGTCTAATTGGAGTGACTTCAATTTCTGTAATTTGTGTGGGGGATGCTATTGGTTGATGAATCGATGCTGAGATGTTGATGAATCATGATGTTGATGTTGATGTTCATGAATTGATGGTGAGATTTTGAATAATCAATTTTTTTGACCTGTGATGATGAATCATGGTGTTCTTAGATGTGGTATGGGGAGTTGCTCGATGCATCGGCTCGAATTGAGACGATATATTGAGCCGCTTTTTTTAATTCCTAGAATGTCAAAGATGCTGGTTCCTAGACGGGCACCTTTGAGGTGTCTCGAAGGTGCCGACTAATAGGTGTTGGTTGGGAAAACCGGCACCCATTGGGGTTTCCCAACCGGCACCTATAACTCTTTCTGTAGTAGTGGAGTCACCATTTAGACTAGCTATCAAACAAATCTTTTTGATAGAAAGATAATATGAAACAAGTTGATTTATACAAGGCTATTGAGAGAGGACAACCAAGCAATGGAAAATAAATTATATTCCGGAAAGGTCAATTGAATATTGGATAATTAAATTTCCCGATGGTAGACCGACTCGAGTCTTGGCAGCCACATTGGTGTAGATGGTGAACGTTGTCATCAGTGAGGCTTGAAGGAGAAGACCACTGTCCATCGTTCCCTTGACGTAGGATGTGCTTGACCAAGGCATTGTGAGTATCCGGAGGAGCATGCATATGCAGATCAACTTGTTGAATGGCGAAGGCAAGGTAGGACCACGCGGGGGTGGAGTACCGAAGAGCACCCGCAAGGCTACGTGCTGTTGGAAGCAAAGAGCTTGGCCTTCGTATCAATGGAAGTGGCAGTGGGATGACACTCCATCATGACATCACGTTGAAGTAGGTCGTTAGCATAGTGTCAACATTGACACTGGTTGAATATCTGCGAAGGCATGTCAATTGGAGACACCAAGGAAGTTTTGCAGCTTGTTGAGGTCTGTCATGGCCAAGTCAGCATGGAGACGAATTGTGATAGTTCATAGTAGCCGAGTGGAAGAGGTGTGTAGGATATGATGTCACCAACATAAAGGAGGTAGATGGTTGTTGGTATTTGTTACGATCACAAATAAATCTGCAAGCAAGGATACCGCCGTAGCACTTTGCTTCAGAGTATTCCAAGTGTATCGAATCACAGGGAACGTATGTGTAAAATCTAAGAAACAGGTTCATCCAAAGACAACAACTAAATGGTAGGCGGAGGAAAGAGAGTATTCCTATGGGTTAATATTCTTGAATTAAGTGAAGGTAAAACTCTATCACTTGTTACGAGCACCAGCTTTCCCCTGGTCTGCCAAGCGAATCCGGCCTATAGCTCTATGACGTACCCGAATGTGGAGGATTACAAAGGACGGACATGGTTGTCACCACATGCTGCCTACCTCTACGACAAGTGGAGCACACAACAAACATTGGTAACCTCTAGCCTAGACATCACGTCTACATTATCGATTACTACTCTAGCCTCGTATCAGAACATTTGGAGATTAATTCTTTGGAAAATCACAAAAGCCTACCTCATGGGAATGCATGCATGAGGATGTTTAGTACCACCTTGTTTAATCTTGGAGACCTCCTTAAAAAGAAGAGTACGCTCGCTCGCGCAAGCTTGGCATGGTGGCACGCGTATGCATCATGCATGTGAATAGTTTGAAGAAATTGGTTCCTCATCCTTGCACAGGCGCAGTTTTCATACGGCTGCAAAATTCGGTGTTTGTTGTTGGAAAGCTAGTTTCTAGAAACACACCGAATAATCTGGTGCGTGGAGTGGCATGGAGTCCAGATAGTTACGAGTGAGCTATCCGGTTCAGTTGCTTGTTGTGGAGATCATGCCTGCGTCCTGATCACGAGTACTGTTATCTTTATATAAACCAAGCCATCGCCTCCTCATAACACATGCAAAAACAATCTAGGGTTTGTCTCCTCCTCTGTGCTGCACAATCGCTCTTAGGCTACTCCATCGCGCTTGTTGGTGTGCACTAATGATCGGGATAGAAGGTCTCCAGAACCTTCACGTTCGATGTCTTGCACCAAGAGAAGGTGTCAATACGGTTTTTAGAAGCACATTGTGTGACTGCTTATTGGTCTTTCACTATGCTCATCTTCCTCTTTGTTCGGGTGCTTTGTGTCATTGACAACACCTGATACTGCAAGTTGTTCCTACGGTGCATGTTGCTCCTCATCAACCCGATCCATAACAGAACAAGAACTCTCAATACACATTCACTATGTTCCGCATATTCGATCGATTTATGTTTTATTGTCTAGCTTACATGTTTAGATCACATGATGTGCTCTTCTAGTTTACATGTTAAATGCTACCATTTTTTATTTAATAAATTAAATCTACATGTGCTTATATTTCCATCACAAACAAATGCAAAAACATTGTTTTACCCTGTCAATATTTAAAGATGTCTTATCCTCTTAGGATATCTTTGATCCTTTTTAAGTTGTTATGAATCTTAAGATTCAACAAGAGGGTCAATCAATTCTTTGTAGTTCATCTCAACAAACAAAAATTGTTGTACTTAATTTTCTAACACAACACAATACCAGATAAGTCGCCCAAATCGTTGAACATATCTATTCTTTATTTCTATTTTTTGAACCCCACAAGACAAATGGGATGCCCTCATTTCTGATATCTGAACAACTACAGTAGTACTCCTCGGTAATGCTAATTTGCGTGCCGAGCAGTGTGGCACCGCATCACTCTCGTGCGATGGCGACGAGCTGTTTGCCGACATTGCGGCCGGTGAAGAGCTTGATGAGTGCTGCCGGTGCCGCATCGAGCCCCTCGACGACGTCCTCCACGTATGCCACCTTCCCTTCCTTTAGGTACCCAGCCATTTCCTCCTCGAATTGATAGTACCTGTCATAGAAGTCAAACACAAGGAACCCCTCCATACGCAGGCGCTTGGTGACGATATAGAACAAATTTTTCACCCCCTCTGGCCGCTCTAGGTTGTACTGCGAGATCATCCCACATGCCGCGATCCGACCGCCTAGGCGCATGTTAGGTAGCACTGCATCTAGCGTCTCACCGCCCACATTCTCAAAGTAGATGTCGATACCCTCTGGAAAATACCTAAGACCAACCAAACCAACATGGATGATTTTATTGCCATGCATGGAACATCAAAATTGTATTTCATTATATTGGAAGGAGTACGGACCTCCTTAGGGCTGCCTCGAGGTCTGGCTCCTTCCTATAGTTGAAAGCGTCATTAAAGCCAAACTTGGTCTTCAATAAGCTGACCTGGAAATGCCACACATTGATTTTGAACAAATGTAACTGGAGGTCTCAAATGGCCATTGGTATTTTAAGGACTATTAGCTCTAAAGATGCAAAGCAGAAGAGATTGTATAAACCTTTTCGTCAGAACCAGCACTGCCAACCACATAGCAGCCTATGATCTTTGCAAGCTGCCCAACAATCTGACCTACGGCGCCAGATGCTGCTGAAATAAAGACATAATCACCTTTCTTCGGCTTAGACACTTCAAAGAATCCAGCATAGGCTGTAAGCCCTGGCATTCCTGAATTTCCAAGGATTTAACTCAGTTAGAGAAGATAACAACTTGAGGATTGTTTGAGTTAACTGGAAATGTCATGGAGTGTAACACCTTGTTTACGGAAAAAAGGTTAACAGGATCAATCCAACTTTGAGATCATAAAGGATGAACACAAAATAGTACACGTTGTTTGATGTGAAACAAATATATGAGGGATGATTTACCAGGCATTACAGATGAAAATTTGCTTGTGACAAGAACATGTTAGTGCAGGGACAATGAACTCACCTAAAATACCAGTGTAGTAGGACAGAGGAAGTTTAGGGTGATTGATCCTGAAAAGTGATTCCGGATTGTTAATCACGGTGTATTCTTCCCATCCGGTTATTCCCCAAACAAGATCACCTGCCTTGAAATCTGGGTGGCCGGATGATATCACCCTCATCACGCCAAAATTTGCCAAAACCTGCAATGTGTGTTTTTATCCCGGGGCACAGCAAAATTATATATTTTTTAAAGATTTCCAGGGAACGAAAAACAGAGCAATTTTTGTTCAGACTTATATATTAATAATCTCATTAATTTTTGTATTCAGAGTATGTCACTTGTGTGGAAAAAAAAGGCTTCCAACGTCCAGAGGGCATGGATAAATCATGTGTGGTTCAACTTCAAACAATAGTTTTATGTTCACACGAAAAAAAAGGAATATTAGTACATGGCAAAGGAAAGGGAACTGAACAGATTTTCAATATGGAATTGGGTAATTCGGTAAACATTCCAAGAGAAAAATAAAGAGAAATTAATAGTTTTTGACCATTAATGGTGACAAAACTTAATGATAAACACATAAAAGTGCACTAATAATGGTGACATAACTTGATAATAAACAGTGCACACAGACTTATTATGAGTATATCAGTTTATTATTAATTTAATAAAAATTGGTTCTGTGACATTAAAAGCTCATATACCTCTCCTGGCACAAAGTCTGGGACATAGCTAGGCATCTCGTGACGGGTCATCCGGTTGCGCATGTAAGGATCGCAGGAGACATACAGGTTCTTCACCACCACCGCCTCCGACCCTGCCGGGACGGCCAACGGCGGCGCCTCCGTCGTCACCACCTCCATGTCATCCTCCGACAGGAACCCCGTCACGTATCGCTTGAGGATCACCCTCTTGTTGCTCGCCGTTGCCGCCATTGCTGCTCTCGTGCTCACCTAGCTAGCTCCCTAGCTAATTCTCCGGGGTGAGCGGGGCCTTGCCTGCCTAACCTTTATAGCAACTTGGATGCATACTTAGCTGCCGTGCAGCATGTAAGGTATATATATAAGTGAGCAGAATGCAGTGCTGGCCTCTCATCTCACGGAGCAACGTGATCCATGAGGATTCTGCGCCTGGTCAGGTGTGATCTGGATCAGAGGAGCTAGCAAAGGACAATGATTTTCGTCTGTATTGCATTTGAACACGGATGCATGGTGTCTGGCTCAACCAATCGATAGTTGCATAGTACTACCACTAGCCCACCACCACACAGCACATCGGTGGCACAGACGATTTCTTTTCTAGGGTAAACACTGCTAGCACTTTATTCACTTATATTAACCTGTTTACAATCTTCATCAAGATAAGATAAAAAAAAAATCTGAAGGAACTGAAAGCTAAGTTGTGAAACAACTAGTAGAAGACATTCCTTTGGTACCCTATGTGGTATACTATGCTCGCGAAATGTCGAACCCAAACTAACTTCACATATAGCCTGAAAAACTCTCAAGCATAGATTTCAAATCTTGATCAAGCGGCTATGATCGACTAGTTAATTAATTTCTTAATTTTTCTCCCACCATCTTTACCGCATCTGCGGAATATGTTTCAGCAATGACCTTTATAGCTCCCAACTCGATTGTCAAGTTGGCATCTCTTTGGCAAGCGAATATTTTTTGCCGTCATATATAGATAATTTATGTGTAGTACTATTAACTTTGTGAATGAGTTTGGTTTCGAACAACCGGTGGGGCTGGATGGATTGCTGACCCAGGAAAGCCGTCCATGAATGAATGGTGGCGGATGGGATGAAGTAGATGTTGGTGGCTATGCTTTAGCATGTTTGGCTCCAAAATGATAGTGCGTGTGAGGGTTCGGGCTATATGCCAAGCATGAATATCTCAATAAACCACCGGCATAACACCTGCTCTGGATACCTAGTTCTGAGTGAAAAAAGATACCGCGAGCATGATCTTTTTGAACAAATCAGGTGCAATAAATTAAAAAAAAAAGTCATTTTGGGAAGTACTCCCGTCTATATCATTCTTTTCTCTTGTCTGACTTGAGAAAAACAGATGTACTAGCTAGGTATTGGCAAAATTGGAAAGCCCCCAATTTTTGAATTCTGAACTAGTACTACTACGTAAAGCTAACTCCCATGCCGAGCAGCGTTGTCTCACTCGTGTGCAACGGCGACGAGCTGTTTTCCAACACTACAGCCCGTGAAGAGCCTGATGAGCGCTGCCGGTGCTGCGTCAAGCCCCTCGACGACATCCTCTACGTATGACACCTTTCCTTCCTTCAGGTACCCGGCCATCTCCTCCTCGAACCGGTAGTACCTGTCATAGTAGTCAAACACATGGAAGCCCTCCATGCGCAGGCGTTTCGTAACGATGTAGTACAGGTTTCGCACCCCCTCGGGCTGCTCCAGGTTGTACTGCGAGATCATCCCACATGCCACAATCCGGCCACCCAGCCTCATGTTAGGCAGCACTGCGTCTAGCATTTCTCCGACCCACATTCTCATAGTAGATGTCAATACCCTCTAGAAAACATCTGAAATCAACCAAATCAACTTGATTGAGTTTTTGGGATATTTGAAAGATAGGGAATTTATTCCATTATTCTGAGGAGTATGGACCTCCTTAGGGCTGCCTCAAGGTCTTGTTCCTTCTTGTAGTTGAAAGCATCATCAAAGCCAAACTTGCTCTTCAATAAGTTGACCTAGTGATGTGGTTGATAGATTTTCAGCGAATGTAACTGGAGTTCTCAAAGGTCATTGAGTTTGAAGTCTATTAGTGTTGGGAATGCAAAGTATATGAGATTGCACAAACCTTTTCGTCAGAACCAGCACTGCCGACCACATAGCAACCTGTGATCTTAGCAAGCTGCCCAACAACCTGACCTACAGCACCAGATGCTCCTGAGATAAAGACATATTCACCTTTCTTTGGCTTGGGCACGTCAAAGAATCCAGCATAGGCGGTAAGCCCTGGCATTCCTGAATCATCAAAGATTTAACTCAGTTAGAGAAGATAACAAATTGGGAGTTGTTTAAGGTGTTACAAAAATGAGAATGCCATGAACTTCTCCCTCCATACCAAAATATAAGGATTTCTCAGTTATTTAGTAAATACTAAGGTTAAGTCAAAAAATTCCCTTTTGGTTACTTCGGTTGTCAACTTTTAAATTTTGAATTGCTTAGATTTATTTTGAAACGAAATTTGAATCATTGTATAAGAAAGCTTACATTAAAGTACAAAATTTGATTCCTATGAATCATTATACTGTGAAACGAAACGAAGGGAATATGAGTCTATAACACTTTTTTGTATGATAAAAGGTTAAGGGGATCAATCTAACTTTTGGATCATAAAGGAAGAACACAAGAATAGAACACCTTGTTTGGTGAAACAAATATATTAGAGGACGATTTCCCGGCGCGTGCTGCAGTTGAAAATTTTCTTGCGGTTAAACAGAGTGAAAGGAACTCACCCATAATACCAGTGTAGTAGGATAGAGGAAGTTCAGGGTGATTGATCTTGAAAAGCGATTCTGGATTGTTGATCACGGTATATTCTTCCCATCCGGTCATCCCCCAAACAAGATCACCTGCCTTGAAATCTAGGTGCCCAGATGATATCACCTTCATCACGCCAAAATTTTCCAAAACCTGAAAGTGTTTTTATCCCGGAGGACAGCACAATTATATATATTTTTATGTTTTTTTTCAGAGAATGAAAATATTGCGATGTTTTTTGGACTTATATCTAAATAAACTGATTCATATATTCATTGAGAGTGTGTCAGTTATGTGAAAAAAAAGGCACAGCGTGTTAGCTCCCAACGTTCAGATGGCATGCATGGACAAATCATGCGTGGTTGAAACTTCACACATTAGGTTTATGTCACAGGAAAAATAATTAAAAAAACAACAACTAGGTTTTCCTTCTACATGACAAAATTAGGAAAGGGAACTGGACAAATTTTCAATATGCAATTTGGAAAAAAAAAGAGAGATCAGAAAGGAATAATTTGTGACCATCAGTAGTAATGATATGATATAACTAATAATAAATAGATAAAAGCATACAGACTTATGATGAGAAGATCATGGTATTGCTATCAATTAAAAAAAATGGAGCTCTGTTACATTGAAAGCTACTACCTCCCCTGGGACAAAATCCGGGATGTAGCTACCCAACTCATGGCGGGTCATCCGGTTGCGCATGTAAGGGTCACACGAAACATACAGATTCTTCACCACCACCCCCTTCGACCCCGTTGGCACATCCAGCGGCGGCGCCTCCACCGTCACCACCTCCATATCATCATCCGAGAGAAGCCCAGTCACGTATCGTTTTAGGATCACCCTCTTGTTGCTTAGTGTGGCCGCCGCCATCGATCGCCGCCGCTCCTCCTCCTCCTCCTCGATCTGGATGAACTGGAAGGAGGGCCTAACTAAAGCTACCTGTGTGCCTGCCTGGTTGATGTGCAATAGTAGTACGTAGATTTGTGTATATATGCGCCGATGGGGTTTGGGCCGTGTAGCGTCCGGCAATAATGCTGGCCTCTCATCTCATGGAGCAACGTGGTCCATGAGGATTTTCCACAGGATCTTAGCACTCGGTCAGCCGGACGTCTCAGTCCATCGGTCATCTGGTTGTACTGCTGCTAGCCCACCACCACACATGTGTGAATGACAGGTGGGACCAGGTATTAATAGTGTAGTATGTAACTATTGTATGAATGAGCTATTAGATTGGCTATAGATGAATTTGAGCTAGTAGTTGGCTATACTATTGAACTTGCTCTTAGGGTGAGTTTGAGGAGAAGGTGATTGAGGGGATTGGGAAGATACGCAAAATGAGGTGAGCCATTAGCTCATGATTAATTGAGTATTAATTATTTTAAATTTTAAAAATAGATTAATATGATTTTTTAAAGCAACTTTTATGTAGAAATTTTTTGCAAAAAACGCACCGTTTAGTAGTTTGGGAAGCGTGCGAGCGGAAAACGAGGTGTTATCTCCCTCAATGTTACCCGAACGAACGCAGCCTTAGTCGTGTGGTGCCTGACTTTGGATGCCTATAAAAAAATCATGTTTATCTAGGTAATACTATAACAATAAGATTTTACTTTAATTTTTTTTTACAAAATCAAATTGTTTTATAAACAATTTGTTAGAACTACCGATCTTGATGAACTTATGTTTCAGTAAAAAAAAAAAAGGGGGATTCAAATACTATATATGTTCAAAAGTCAAACTCTTGCTTTTGTCGTCCAAAGTTGATTTGCTCAAAAGATTAGAGACACGTCAACTAGCCGCTATTATGTGCTCCTAAATATTCCATTGCTATTACAGCAGCAAAAGGGCATCATATTAAGAGGTAAACAGAACAGTGCATCAACTTGGTCACGACATACCGTTCCAGTCGTCAGTTTTATATTTTCTTGTAACAATGAGTTCTTACAGATATTCTAATAACTCTGAATAGATTGATGAAACTTTCTTGGTCCATGTAAGCACAGTTGCAGGTCATAGAGAATATAAAGACTGATTGATTCACGAACTTGGTCCTGGTTACTTCTGTTAATGGGAAGGTCTGTACCTACAATAGTGAGAAGTATTAAAATCCAAACAATGAAATCAGCCGTGACAGGGGAAAAAAATTACACCAACTATTTGAGGATTCTCTCCTTCGTTCATGACCAAGACTCCAAGAGTTCTTCATTGAACCGTTCAAAGTTCAATGAAATCAACTTTATAAATTGGATGGAGGTGGCTGAACAGAGCTTCTTGCCATCCAGTCATCCCCCAAACAAAGATTTCCTGCCTTGAAATCCGGGTGACCGGATGACATCACCTTCATCACGCCATTATTTGTCGAAACCTGCAAGGTTTTTCACTGCAGTGGACAGCAAAACTGTAAGTTCGCAGTGAAAACGAAAACTCAGTGAATGAAACACATACAGATATTGTTCAGACTTCACATCTCCATCAAGAGTAAAAGAAAGGAAACCGATTATGACCATTAACAATAAGCGAATACTACTACATTAGTAGATGAGAAATGATTACCTCTCCCTGGACGAAGTCCGAGATGTAGCTAGTCACCTCCATCTCGTCCTCTGACGGAAACCACGCCATGTATCGCCTTAAGATCACCCTCGTGTTGCTCACCGCGGTCGTCATCGCCATTGCTAACGCCTCCTCGAGCTGGATTTATGCTTCTCGGGGCGAATCTATCATTGGGGCTAGTTGCGGCTTAAGCCCCACATCCATTCGCCTAAATCCTCCATTTAATTATCTCTCCGTCTCCATCTTTACTTAGTTAGGCAAACATTCAAGAGTAGCGAGGAGAAGGATGACATTCTTGTCCCCAGTGGCAGACCCAGGCCTCGGGCCACCCAAGCCGTGGCCTCAGGCTTGGGAAAAGAAGTCCACTAGGTCTTACAAATTTTCACCATGTAATGGTCATCTTGGCCCAAAGATATCATGGGTTGGCCCGGGTCTCTAGTAAAACCTGGCTGCGCTCCTACTTGTCCCAATACCGTCCTGCGCCACATTAGGCTGTCATATAATCAATTAGGCTTCAACAGATTGTTAGATTATCGATATTGTGCAGTAATTTTTATTGCGGTAAAATATTCTGTAGTAATTTTTGTTCCCTTTCTAGCCAGTTTGTTGTATGCGACGGCAGATGGAACTTCACTATATTTCTACTATGCAGTTTGCTTCTTCTGTTTTAGGTTCAAATTTGATGTTGGATTAACAATAGACTAGCAGTTGTAGCTGTAGTATCTTACCACAAGCCCCACCTTAAATTTCATCCAGGATTTGCCTCTGATGCTTCTGGGAATGTGATAGATGAACCTAGAGATGGATACTTGTAATATAGATGAGACATACATTAGGCTGGCCCCAATACAGATAGTCGCATGGTTAGGCAGTTTTTTACTGTTCCAGCGATGCATGCAATGCATCCAGTCATGCACTCAAACAGACACAACGAATATGCAGCAAACGTGAAATCCATGCGGAGTCTGAATAGGCCATGATGCGACACAATCAGGACTTAGCAGCACGTTCCTGATCACTTGATTATAGTCTTAACTAAAGTCCAACATAACTACCTTTATGTCATATAAGTTGGTAATAATCCAAAATCTGTATGATCATGGAGGGGCCTTGATGAGTTGTATGGTTGGATTGTTTCTGCCGATGATAATTGCCCTATCACAGTCACAGTACCACTGTTGTACATAGCAAGTCACGAACGAACGAACAATGTGATTAACATGCAGCATGATCCAGAGTCTATCTGCCATCCTCCAATTGTAAGATCGAATACAAAGAACTAACCCTACCAGAGTAGGTGAATGGTAGGAAGAACGAAAACCAAAATTTTTAGTGGAGTCGAAAGTTACCCTAAAACCTGATGGATATCGTTCCGATTGCAGATCGTGCGCCAGTCTGACCGCAACCTTGCATCTGGTCTTATTGGTGTAGATTGGCTGGTCTGACCACCCTTCGAGCTGTCGCCGCGTATCATCGCTACATGTCGTTGTTGCCGGTCTAACCATTGTAGAGCCGCCGGTCTTACTGCGCAGTTGCCACCGGTTTGACCATCGGTATCCAAACAATGTGACTGCTGAACCGAGCAAACACAAACAAAAGTACTCTTGAAAGTAGTCAAACTTTATTATTTTTATTTTTGTTTACAAAGTGCACGCTCTCTCAAAACTCGACTAATCTTGAAACTCTAATTTTTATCGCAACTCAACTCTCACAAAAATTGATACCGAGAGCCCTCAACCCTTCTTCTATTTATACCCCAAGTAGACAGCCTAAAAGCCACAAATCCAACTTATACAAGTAGTCCTAATCCACTAGGAAACATTCCCATACAAGTACCCAAATTTGGACTCCTTCCAAATTCGATTCCGTTTTCCATATGCACACAATCTCACATCATATACCATATGGAATCTTCACTAACCAGGTGCATTGTTCTTTAGCCTAAGCATCCCGCATCCTATGAAGTTGACTCCCGATCCTTTAGCAACAATGCTCTTATAGGCATCAAGACTCACCTACACATAAATCAAACAAACCATATCTGAGCGCAAGTTCATTCTCAACTTCACTCAATATTACCACACGACAATATTACATACGTATACAAATCATATAGAAGTCATAAACACGAGATAATCACGAGTATCCAAATAAACAACCCGAAACCAACACTAATCAGAATCCAACTGGTTAGACCGTCGGGCTGGCCGGTCTGACCGACATCGCAACTCTGGTCTCACCAGCCACCAATACCCGGTCTAACTAGCTCCACACCTAGAGCAAAACATACTTCGCCAATTAGTCACTAAATATCAAAACAAATAATGTCACATTTGTGATCGTCCAGTGCTATTTGTGACCACCACATAATTTTGGATGAGTAGAATTCATACATGCATAAATAGTTACTAAAATCTCAATTTGTCCATGATAAAAAATCGACACCATTCGATATAAAATCCAAAGTGCCGAATAATGAGCAAATGAGATATTTATCGGATTTAGCTTACCAATCAACTTTAACAAAAGGCGATCAAATGTGTTACACACCTCAAGGGACTTGACTCAAGTTGCTAAAAATCCACAAACATCTCAATAGCCTAAAATTCATATTCATGTCTAGCTAGCCCCAAACAAGAGACTAACTGAACATTTTCATCAAAGCATTGGTATACAGTAATAAGACATAAAAATAATTTAACTTTAGATTACAACTAAAAGTAGTTTACATAGGCCAACCGACCAAATAATTAATTAGTGATTCGTGTGAAAGTTTATCTACCCAAGATCAATAAGCAAGCTGACTAGGGGTAAACCTCTAACCATACTGAAGAAGCAACAAAACATGCAGCACCTACCCCTATAAACTGTCCTGAAGAAGCAACGGAACCCGCATCACTCAGTTATCTGCATCAGAACTAAAAGAATACTAGTGTGATGTACTAGCAAAATACAAACCTAAATACATACAGCTCTAAATTCAAAGGATGGCTACATGTAGTATCAAATTTGCCAAAAGCTAGATTTGTTCCAGAAACATTTTTCAATGGCGCTATGCGGTGTCAGTGGGACGAAGCAGCACGTCGCTCGTTGGGGAATCAGCCATGGGATGGTGCAGGCGGGAGGATGTGGTGGAGGCAACAGGACGCGAGGTGGCGTTATCGGGTAGTTTGGCACGGTGGTGGGGATAGCGGCAGTGTGCAGGACCAAAGACACCACAACGGCAGGGATAGCGCGAGCAAGATGGAGGAACGTGTGACGAATCTGGTGATTTCACCTCGCATCGCAAGAGACAGCACACCTCGTCCATGTACAACCGTTGGATCAAGGACCGAACAGCTGTGAAGTGAAAGGAGGATTTCTGTTTACATTTTGTTGGGTGGATTAGCAAAGAGTATAACTGCTTATTTCTATTTTAGTATAGAGATATGGCTAGGTTCGTAAGTGGACTATCTGAGTCCACATAAGGTATCTGGTCCATTAATTGAACTCAGACAGCTCACTTATTTTAATCAGAACATTGTCACAACTCCTCTCCAACATATCAACCATCTACCACAAAGACATGTCTGATCATCCACATAATCAGTTGATGACTAGCACAGATCATGCATATGGCAAATAGCATGTCATCTCAGGCCTGCGCGATGGCGACGAGCTGCTTGCCAACATTGAGGCCGTTGTAGATCCCAATGAGTGCCGCCGGCGCCGCATCGAGCCCTTGGACAATGTCCTCCACATAGGTCACCTTCCCTTCCCTCAGATACCCGGCCATCTCCTCCTCAAATTGGCGGTACACGGCGATAGAATCGAATATCACGAACCCCTCCATCCGCAATCGCTTGGTGATGATGTACATGAGGTTACGCACCCCCTCCGGCCTTTCCAGGTGGTACTGTGAGATCATCCCACACATTGTAATCCGGCCGCCAAGCCGCATGTTAGGCAACACAGCATCCAACATCGCGCCGCCAACATTCTCAAAGTCGATGTCGATGCCCTCAGGGAAGCACCTAAGGTGAGTTGCCGCCAATGAGACAGAGAAAGCAATGTTAAAATTTTGTCCCGTTTGGAACAGGAGTATGTCATTCTTTGAAAAAGGAGCACAATGATGCTAGAGTGGCATCAGTTTTTGTCGTGTTTGGAACAGACGAGGAAGTAGCACGGACCTCTTCAGAGCGGCTTCAAGGTCTGGCTCCTTCTTATAGTTGAAAGCGTCGTCGAAGCCAAATTTGGTTTTCAGCAGGTTGACCTGCAGATGCGTGCAGCAGATGGAATATCTTCCATGATATAAATTAAGCATAGCATGGTAGGTCTATTATTTAATGGGAGCAAAAGCATTACGGCAGGGCTATCAATCAATCTTACATTTGATTTCCTAACAAATCCAATATTTTCTGCATGGACTATTAAGCTGCAGGTGCTAATGCACTACTCAACAGAACTATTTCCTAATTAATGGCAGCGAAACACAGCAGGAATAGGTGTTCATGACACAGGATTCCATCTACGGAACAAAATGCGCAGATCATGATGATGTTGTTGTACAAACCTTGTCATCAGAACCAGCACTGCCAACCACATAGCAACCTTTGATCTTAGCAAGCTGCCCAACAATTTGACCTATGGCACCACATGCTGAAGAGACGAAGACATACTCACCTTTCTTAGGCTTGGACATCTCAAAGAATCCAACATAGGCAGTAAGCCCGTGCATTCCTGAATATAAGCCCATCGTTGTTAAATATGACCACAAATAACTAGCAATGGCATGTTAGAAATGCATTGAAGCTACAAATTATGATATTTATGAGGTATTAATTCTTTTTTCTAATGAATTTAGCTACCTATTATTTTGTTAATTATCATTATAATTGTTAGGACATTTGGTAAAACAAAACGTTTTCCAGTCTGAATTTCATAAAAGAAAAATAGACTTATTATTAATGCATACTTAGATAAAAGGAACATAGTTACTGAAGAAATAGGAACCCAAGTTCTTCTCAATTTGCAGCCAACTGAGGTAATTAAACACTTTGCTTGACATGGAAGGTGAGCGAGAGCAATTCCAAATTAGTTTGAAATGAATATTCTTGGCATGAATTTTACACTTGCATGAAAATTCATAAAACAAAATATATGGTATGATGATTTCTCAGGCACTGTAGATGACGATTTCTTTGAAACAAGATACTCCATCCAGTCAAATATATTTGACATTATGAGTAGTAAAACTAGTATTCCCAACGTCGAATCATTACTTAATAAAGCCTCGTAGGCCTCCTTTTTTCTCCGTTTTTCTCCTTTTTTTTTCCTCCTTGTGTACTACTATGCTAGCTACTTATCGACTCTGCTCTTTGTCTGTGTGAACAGCTAGTCGGTTATGCTGGTTATTGCTTTAGCAATGGTTACTTTTTCCCTCTCTGCTTTCCGGTTTTGCTTCTTGTTTCCTATCGGTTGGCTATGGGGGTGTTTGGATTCAAGGGATATTTTTTAGCCCACCCCTTTTAGCTCCAAAATAGCTCAAGGGGAGCCAAACAGGAGGGCTATTTTAGGGCTATTTGTAAATAGCCCACCCCAAAAAATTATCACCCCCAAGGGGTGCTAATTGGGGCTATTTGCCGTGGACCCCACCGATTCCCACTATCCCTCACTTTCTCTGGATCCCGTTGCGGCCACCCTCGCTCTCGCCCCCGCTCGCTCTCCAGAACCCTCGCCGCCGCCCGGCCCAGCTTCGCCTTCCCCTCTCCACACCCGCGCCGCCGGCCGGCCCGCTTAGCCTCCCCCTCCCCTACCCGCTGCTCGCTCGGCCCTTCACCCGGCCCGCCCTCTCCCCCGAATCGCGCCGCCCCTTCCTTAGATCCACCGCGAGCCATCCACGCCGGCGCCTCACCCCACCCGCGTTGCCGGCCATCGGATCCGCCGTCGACGCATCGCCGCGCACCGGATCCGGCGAGATGGACCCCGACGGCTTCGATTTCTTCTCCCAAGATCCCATTTCGTCCGCCGCCGGCAACATTTGGCCCTCGTCGTCGTCGGGCATCGTCGGCGGCAGTCCTGGGGCAGGCAGCTCCTCATCAAAGGCAACGGGTCGCCGTCGGCAGCGTGCCATCGCAACCAATCTCTTTATGTGTTTGTTCTTGTAAGGACTTGTGTATGCGTGTATGTGCTTGTATTGGATTAGCCATAGAAGATCCGGCTGATGTATTACTTTTAGTGGATGCAAATGATTGGGATGGGCAATAATAGTCAAATAGCCCTTGGATCCAAACAGCAAAAGAGCTATTTTGTTAGAGTGCTATTTTGGTGGGATAATCTTTAGTCCAAAAAATATCCCTGGGATAGTTTCCAAACAGGGCCTATGATGCACTATGCGATTTGGGTTCGTTGTGTGTTGCTCTAGTATGACTACGACACGTGTTTTTCCAGGCTTTCTTTTGGTTCATTGGTTTCCTTGTGTTGGGAACTCATTTCTCTGCACGGAAAACTAAGCGACTATTAGTATATAATTAATTTATTGTTTTAAAAAATGGATACCTATTATTTTCTAAAACAACTTTTCTATAGTTTTTTTTTGCAACCATAACCACCGTTAATAGTTAAAAAGCGTGTGCGTGGAAAATGAGGGAATTGAGTGGGGAAAGACAGGGAAGAACACAACAAAGTAGATTGGTTCAGCCTATGGCCTGTTGCGTTGCTGTCACCTACCTACAATCTCTACGGTGCATGTATTTTTATTTTTTATTCTTGTTTTACTTGCATGCATGCTCAGAGCTGCTGAACGTGTCATAGTGCATGTACTTTTGTTTTTTTTTTCTTTGTTTTACTTGCATGCATGCTCAGAGTTGCTGCCGTGTTGTCAGCTACCTTTACTTTTCTCTTTGGAACGTGTCACAATGCATGCGTTTTTGTTTCTTATGTTTATTTGCCTTGCATGCAGGCAAAGCGGTTGTGCTTCTTGTTTTGGTGATATCTGGCATTCCATGCTGATCCTTCCATTCTTTTTTCCCCTCTCCGTCTATATTTAGTTCTTGTTTTGGTGATATCTGGCATTCCATGCTGATCCTTTCATTCTTTTTCCCATCTCCGTCTCTATTTAGCTGCTATAGCTTGTGTTTCTTTCTTCTTCCTTCTTTTCGGTCTTCGATTTGGTGCGTAGTTATATCCCCTTATCATGGACAGTGGTTAATGCTGCATGTGGTAGTTTTCCTCACGTATACACATGTCTTTTTACCCTTGTAAAGTTTATATTTGTTGTCTTACTCCGCTCTGATTTTATCCTTTTTTTTGTGCCTACGCTCCAATGACCAGGTGCTTTCCTGTTTATTGGGTGAGCTTAAGTAAGTTGTGTTGCTCAGCTGGATTTTTCTTTCTTCCTTTTTACGTCTTGCAGGTATTTTGTATTTCTGTTTCTTTTTTCTTTTTATGTGCCTCTAATTACTTGCGAATATGATTATCCACTGTTGTATGGTTATTATTTTTAAAAATACTACATTTTCTTGATTTTACATTCGCAGGTAATTTATCGACACGTTACTCTTTCCTTTTTTGTTCTTAGTTTTACTTTACTTGTTTTTCAAATAGATCGCGTATGCTGGGGTCTATTGGGTTAAGGCCTCGCCGATCGGCCAAGCTGCGTTGTGTCCAGGTTGGATCAAACGACGAGTCGACTAATTCGATTTCTTTTAATGGTTGGTTTTCTTCTTTGCTTTCTCCTCTTCCTCCCTTGAGGTCGTCCTCTTTTGTTTGGTATTGGAGCTTTCTCCCCGGTTAATTAACCCTTCTTCCCCCTGTTTTTTTTTCTTTTTCCCCTCAAATATATTTTCCCCTATCTGCTCCATGTAAGCTTGTCCTATTTGCTTCCTGTTGTGCTCTAACTGTTCCTCTTATATTTATATTTTTTAACCAGAAATGTCTGATCCATTGGTTCATCTCTTCATCGGCCTGACCGTCTATTCCCTTCCCGCTATTCTGGTAACCCTCTTTCTTTTCTACCCTTATTCTCTCTGCTCGGTTTGTTCTTTTTTTGGGTTCTATCAGAATTACAGCTTCCATTTGTCAAACTTTCTTTTTTGTTCTTTCATACAAATAAACGTTTGTTCTTTTATGTGTTTGTTGCTCTTTTTTCTCTGTTCCTTTGGGTTCTCCATTTAGTCGGAATTCGCTTTACACTTCTGTTTCGTCTTCTCAGGCGGCTTTAAATAGGAAAAGGAGAAGGCTTGCAATTATGCGCCGTTCATGTGATCTAGGTTAATAGGCCAGTATAAGTTTAATGCTTTCTCTTGTTAAAAAATATTCTCGAGGTACCATACTGCTATATTAATTTTTCTCCCCAACTATTCCAGGTTCACTGCTTACCCAATCATACAGGACAACCAATAAGGAAAATATCTGTTTAGCATCCTACTCCAGCCGCCCCAGTACGTACTCTAAATAACATTTTAATACATATGAAGCATCAGATAAATTATGCTTCTATTCGCTAAAAAAACCATGTAATGCCCTTTAGCACAAGTTCTGTTAAATAAAGAACTATATCAAGTTCGAGTAATGTAGCACCGTTTCTTTACTTGTTTGCATGTACCAAAGAATCCTTCAATCATTTAAAAAAACGTAAATAAATAACCCTTTTAAGATTCATCATCTCTGTTTTCCAAAACTGTGCATGAGGAAGTAGTATACACATGACAAGGTGAAAGTGAACTTACCCAGAACACCAGTGTAGTTGGAAAGAGGAAATTCAGGGTAATTGATCTTGAAAAGAGACTCCGGATTATTGATTAGAGTGTATTCTTCCCATCCGGTCATCCCCCAAACAAGGTCGCCGGCCTTGAAATCCAGGTGCCCAGATGATATCACCTTCATCACGCCATGACTTGTCACAACCTTCAAGTTTGCAATGAGGAAAACACACATATTTGAGTGAATACAGAGAGATGTAATGTTCATTTCAGACTCCATTTCTCGACAGCTAGTTCACTTACCCTGCTCCCAATAGTCATTGGACAATGGGATCAGTTTACAAAAAGAAAACAAAACTGGATTCAGATATTGGACAAAATTAGTCCCAGAAAAGAACTACAGTAGAGATTTGCAACAGGGAATCTGGAAAACATTCAGAGTCAAACATCCTTAGGAAAAATTATCAGTTTCGGTTTCATAAAGAAGTCTTGAAATGAATGTCAGATAGAAGTTGTAATTGAGGAATAGCTTATGGCCACAAATGATCACTACAAAGTAGATATTCAATTATAAGGAGTTTATATTGTGACATTATACAAATCATTACCTCTCCTGGGACAAAGTCCGAGATGTAGGTGGGCACCTCATGGTGGATCATCCGGTTGCGTAGGTAGGGGTCGCATGAAATGTATAAGTTCTTCACCAGCACCGCAGATGACCCTGCCGGAACAGATAGCGGCACTGCCTCTGCCGTCACCACCTCCATTTCATCCCCCAACTGGCCGATCTCGCATGCCGTCAAGTATCTCTTCAGGATCACCCTCTTGTTGCTAACTGCCACCAACGCCATTGCTCAGTTGCTCACACTTCTGATGGTTGCACCAGATTGGGTGCTTCTTTTGGGAAACAACAGTGTCAGATATATATGGACTTATGAAGAGGCATGTACTCCCTCAGTTTTTTATTATGTAACACTATTTCTTCCGCAAACTGTGACCAATAATATAATATTTATTCAGTTACTTAATTAAGTGAAATGGTCGTAGCACCACTGTATTTGTCACTTGTCAGCAACGGTACTTACTTTAAGCATGTACGGTATATTTTGCTATTTGCACAAATATCTTTTAATAGGACGAATAGTCAAACGATTGACTAGTAGTAGGAGATGTTGAGTGGTGCAGTTCTTCTCGGTGGTTGGGGGTTGGCTCCGAACGGATCAGACGCCTAGTTGGTCAGATGCGCTCTCATGCACTTTGTCTAGTGGGCGATTGAACATGGCCCTACAAGAATTAGGGTTCTCAGTTTATATACTTTAATTTATTAATAATGTGTTTAGAATCGTCTTATTCTGTTTTTATAAGTCTCACTCTTATCCTCTGATGATTTAGCTGGAATGAACTTTTCTTTTTTTAAGCCTCCGATAATCGTTTGATGATAATCGTGTCAGCTCAAAGAGCCATAGATCTTGACAACGATAAAAACGTGGATTCTAGATATCAAAGGTTTTCTTTCACTTGATAATAAACAAATCATTACATTAGGACATAATTCTTTTTCCAATATTTATTCAAAAAATTCTTATGCTTTTTCTGCGTTTTCTAAATATGGGTTTTAATTTGTGTTTTATATATGGGTCTAAATATGGGTTCTAAACATCGGGGGCCTCAACTTGTTAAGTACGACCCTGTCAGCAGCATGATGAATTAATTTAGACAGTAATATGACCAGCGGCCGTGATAGATCAGTCTGAACCGACGAAAGCAGTGTTTAGGAGCAGGTACGCCTCTGATCATCAGTGTCTACAATTCAAACCCTGTATATCCGCATATATAGGCCTTTCTGCTTTTTCATTCGATTATTCAAACAAACAAATTATTTGCTCGGCAACCGCCAGCTCTGATTGAATCGCCCAGATCTGCTAATGCAATTCATCATTTGCAGTTATTGGTACTACTCGGATGATGTGCTTTCTACACCAATGAAATGCCATTAACTTTGCTACTTTAAGGGCATGTACAACCCACAGACAGGGGTGTGTCTTCAAGAACCTCGAAGTTATCATCCAGACGGATATAAAGACAGCTCATACAACCCACAGACAGAGGGTCTGTCTGTAAGCTATTTAATGCTTTGCATGTAGCTTTGATAAACTACAAATGCATTTGTGTATACCATTGTGTGGCTATATATTTGATATAATACTATCAAGCATGAATAAGATACATGATTACAATATTTTTTGGGAACCATAAATATAATAATTATATTACAATGCCTTTAGTCTAATTTTCTTTGTTTCCATAGCGTTGCCATATGTGCTCGATTAGATCCTTTTTAAGCTTCCTATGTGTTGGCCGAGCTTTGATAGCGGAATTTCTACGAAGTACCTCTGTAGCTTCAACAATCTGGATCGTATTTGCATACGTTTAGACATAGCTTTGAAGGAGATATTATTACATAAAGTAATAGGGTATTTACGAGATTGTGGCTAACTATTACAGCAGAAGCTTTAGAATGACCTAACTCTGTTGTTTTGCTATAGACTTAAACCATTTAAATTACCTAGACTTGAAGACTAAGTTAAAAGGGAATTAACTTGTGTGATTGAACTCCTGACTTCGGCAAGAACATCAAATGGACTTTGAAAAAGGAGGTTGAAGCAAGGGTGAGTACAATGTACTTAGCAAGCTATTGTATCAAATAATGAATGCATGAAATAGTATTTAAGTAGATCTAGAACCTCGTCTCGTGGAATTCGATGCTCAACAGCTTTGCGGCCAACGGGCGCCCTAACGAGGTTCTCAGTCTTCCGGGAGATGCTGGACGTCAACTTTGCGCCAGATGGATTCACCATAGTCAGTGTTCTAACCGCTTGTGCAGAGATTGGGCGCTTGCTCTTGGGAGGAGGGTTCATGTGTATGCGGAAAAGGTTGTGTTGGTGGACAATTCGCATGTGAGCAATGCCCTGATTAATCTGTATGCCAAGTGTGGTATTGTCAACGATGCAAGGCTGATATGACTTACTATGATTGTGTAAAATGTTGTTGAAATTTTATCAAAATTTTTGCTCAATTTCTGTCCAAATGCTGCCGAAATTTTGTCAAAATTCCATCAAATTCAAATTATGTCCAAGTTGTAATGTCAAAATCTGTCCAAATCAATCATTTAGTTTTAAACATATTCACAAAAATAATTTTCCAAAGCCATGCATAATGAGGGCAAAAACACAATTAATGAATAGATATGGGAGAGGGTATAAATGTCATATTTAACACCGTTAACTCCTCCATCCAAAGCAGGGGCAAAAGTATTTTTCGGTTCAAAAAAGTGAGGGCAAAAACGAAAACCCTAAAAAATAGGGGCAAAATCAATATTAGAGATGAAAGTGGGGGCAAAAACGAAATTGCCCCTTTATATATTAGGTTTTTTACACTTCCACAACCAATATGGAAATATTCAACAATCTCCTCCTTCACACATTGGTGTCCTTCAGCCGTTCACCGTATTTCCACAGTCCCTCAAATATATAGGCCCTGCAGACACCCACAGTCTATATATCAGGCCTTCGCATACTTTGTCTCGTATTTCCACAGTCCCTCAAATATATAGGCCCCGCAGTCCGCAAACACCCACAGTCTATCAGGCCTTCGCATACTTTGTCTCTCAGGCTGGAGATGTAGAACTAGTCAGGCTATAATATCAATTGTAGGATCGTAAAGGGTTTTTTCCATTCCAAAAGCTAGCCAATGAGATGAGGGGCTCCCTCACTTATATACTAGGTTATTTGCCATGACACAACCAATGTGGGACTATTCAACAAATACTGAATGCCTAATGGTTGCTGAAGATAATTCTTGGTAAGAAAATCATTGTTTCTTTGGCCAAAATCTTTCTCAGACATCTCTCCAACATCTAGCTTTCCTTTGTAATGTGCAGATTCTCTTTCCTTGCTGATACCCATTGTCAATCCATTGCAAGAACAAGTCTTAATTTTCCAGCTGGGACATGTCTTTGCTAGCGTTCTCTGTAGCTCAGCTATGCTTTTTTTAATACAACTCTAATTACATGATTTTTAGATAATGTGAATGATTTACATCTCCGGTCTCTACCAACAGACACACACGGCCAATGAGTCAAGAAAAGATAAATAAGAATACTCGAGGTTATATATGGGACAAACACTATCTCCCTCCTGATTATATCCAACCGAAATACCGAATAGAGAACATATAGAACGCATATCATAATATTTTACAGGAATTACGCCATCCAAAATAGAACAAAAGACCCATCTATCTATCTATCTATACCTATACTAATCGGGCACTTTCTAGAGCTCTCACGTAGTCAATTAGTGCCAGTATTGGCATATATTGGCCCACACGGGTGCGATGTTTTTGACCGGAATGACATAGTTCGAAAACCACCAAAACATTCCAGGGTGGTCGCGTTTGCGCCGGTCATCAACGGGGCTGCTGCCACGAGCGTCCCGGTGCTCGTCGACCACTAGCGCTCCGTTGCCGTGCTTAGTCTCCGCAACTGTGGCTTGTTGGTGAGTCCATTTTCTCAGACAAGAAAATAAACATGATTTCACAATTTAGTGCATTACTGCTCTGAAACGAGATTGTTTGCTTTTATTTGGTTTAATCAAGGTTCATTTTCTTTGCATAAACAGTTTTCCTGCAGCTGGATGTACTAGAGTAAGCCATTTGGAAAGAACTTGGACTCTGCACAAGAAGAATTCAGCGCCCAACTTGGGGAGTTATTTCAGGAAAACAAACTCTACTGATTTGGTCAGTACTTAGGAAAAGAATTGGTCCACAACCTGGTAATGGTTATAAACTTATAATTTTATCAATAATATGAGATATTTAGAATTCCTCAGAATACTTGACTAACCACTTCCGACATAATTTCACATTTCACATTGAAAGGGGGCTGTTTTGCCAGCCGCTTGTTAGGGTCTATTTGGAACTGTGACAATATTGATAATATATTGATTCCAATAAACAATTCCAATTTGTATAAACTGCAGTTACTGCATATTTTGTAGTCCCCTTATCTATTGATTGCTGGTCTTATTTGCGATTTTATTTGCAGAACGCTGTCATGTTCTACTGGTATAATTTATCATTTTCTGAATGAACTAACTGATGAAGAAACTAATACTAGTGGTGAGCACCTTAATTCCATCTTGCCATCGTAGACGGAGTATATTATCTGCACCTAATTATGTATATAGAGTATATATTGCACCTAATTCTGTATATAGAGTATATATATCGTTCCTCAGTTTGACCGATAGTCAAGTATGCTCCCATCAACTAAAGGTAAACACAATTTCTTTTATGGTCTCGGAGAATGCAAGATATGGTATTTCGGGATTCGATTTTGATGCTATACAGGAACAATTGCACGTTCTCTTGCTGGTGTCCACTTATCTATCTGTACTCATCCCTTTTTACCTAAAATGATTTGCCATATTAGTCTGAAGAATCAGTAGGGAAATAAGTGCATGCCAAGAGTGCTGCCGTGTCTCTTTGGTTTAATTAAATCCTGCCTATATCCAATAGACCTTCCTCCAGTTCAGTTCCTCCCTCCACCAAAACTTTCTGATTAACTGCATACAATCTCTACAAAATCCAGCCTGTAACTTGAAAACACCCATCACATAAGCTGTAGGTACAATTTTAGACTAATTAGAGGTTTTTTTATAATCTTTTCTTGGGTAACCATTGCTGATTGTTGTATTGACGCTCTTCTGCTAATGGCAGCGTTGCAATTGTTCTTGTATATATTATTGATGGATGATTCCGATAGGTGTATACATAAATATACTGACATATATGTGTGATCCTCTGTTACCAGATCAGTGCAATGAGCTGCTTCCCACCCGCATAACCTCCTTCCCTTCATTTTTCAGTGTACTTTTGGATGTCAGTTTTTCAGTGTACTTTTTTTTTTTCATTGTATCTCCCTTGCTAATTGTACCCTCTGTGTGAGAATGGCCAAATGGTACTGCTTTTATGTAGGATTTGAAGATTTTAAATTATGTGTTAGCTCAATGTGGGTCCAATTTATATGTTTAACTTTTTAGGATAGGATTTTATATACCTCAATGTTTCCTTGATTATATATCTGAATATAATCTGAATAGTTCTGTAAGGAGTAAATTTGATGTTTTGATAAGTTGAAGGAAAAGTTTCTATATCTATGCTATGAAATTTAGTGTATATGGAGTATGTTTAGTCAAATTTATGAGGAAAATCATTTAACTTTGGAAATTAGCACCTTAATTCAGCACCTAAAATCAAGATCATCTTACTTGGTAGTCTGGTACATTATACAAGATTGCTGCATAATTTTTTTAATGAATGCCTGCAGAAAGCAAATGGTGTTGTTTCAGATTGAACAATGTTATACATTTCAGAATATGTATATCACTAAGTTAAAATTTCAGAATGTAAATAGCCATAGATGGAAACACATGATAAGACGCTTTAAGTTTTAAGTTACAATAGCTAAGATTCTGAAAGTCTGAACTTTGGAATATTCATTGAAAGCAGGTTTGCGGCAGCAGCGAACAAAGGCTGCCCTCATTTGAGATCTTTGAGAGTTTGTTCATGACGTGTGATGGAAGATCCACAAAGAGCAAAGCAAAGCAAGGGGGGTAAATCAGAATAAATTAGATGTTGACATTGTTTATTTGTGCGCCCCGGGCGACTTGGCCTAATATATGTAGCGGGACCTGCATATCACATATGCATCTGCAGCAGGCAACAAGCACGAAAAGGAGTTCAGCAGAGCAATTCAATTAATTTGAATCGAGGGTATTAAGTTTGAGCAATTTTATGGTACTTGAGGAGGTACCATGAGGTACCAAAAATTTAGTGTAAAATTTGGTATCTCATGATACCTCATAGTACCTAAGTACCAAATTTACAATAAAAAAAAGTGGTACCTCATGGTACCTCCTCGAGTACCGTAAAATTGCTCATTAAGTTTACAGAGAGAAATCAATTTCATCGTGCATGGGTGCAGTAAAAGGCGATGAAATCTTCACGCGCAGAGGAATTATCAAGATTAGCCACAAGTACGCAAGGGCCAGCCTTTCCTCGGTATTTTTTTTTAAAAAAAAACAGTTATTGTAGATAACATATCTCAGGTTTTGCTCTTAATTTCCAACTACGTTGTCATAATCTTCCACGAATATTACATTAAGGATAAAATTATTATTTTGACTATGTATTAAGATCTGAGTGTTGATATTATGAGTAATACCCATGCAACAAATGTCACGAAAGCATAGACCTTCATGTGTTATTTTTTTTCCCAATCAAGACTCTACTGCGTATTTTTTTCACAACCTTAGTTGGTTTCTAATTTTTGTTCCTCAACTAAAACTACGTTAATCGTGACTCCATTACATGAGCCCTCATCTGACCACATAAATTTCAGATCTTAGAGATGTTGATCCATAAATAAAAAAAAAAATGCTTGCACACAATAAAGTTATGGTCTTCTCACTGCCATCCACAATGGCATTTATTTGAACTAGCCGTTTTATGCAACCTATTTAAGACCCAATTTCTAATTTATATTGAAATAAAGACATCATTGCTGGCATTTTAGCTGTTGAATTACAAAGTTCTCTAAAAAACATACTTAATACTTAATATTTTTAAGTAGAGAACATAAGTGACATAAATATGCCATTCATCCAAACATATTTGTTTTACTGAATATATGATTCCATTGACAAAATTTAATGCAGCACAATAATCCGGATTTTCCATGCATTAAAACCAAAATCTAATTTGTGTTTAACATCACGGGTCACTTCTAAAGTCCATTTAATCTGCATAAATGAATTATAGTGTTTAGAATTACTAAGACTCTAAACCGAATAGAGCTCAACTTTAATGAATCATAGTGTTTAGAATTACTGAATCACCATACAACTATAAATGAGACATCAAACTATTTTTGTTTATGTGACATCACAGGGCTGTGAAAAGTTACGAAGAAAAGCACAAAAATGATGGTTTATTTATGTTTAAGCATTGTTGGGATGTCCTTAGCAAAGAATCATAATAGGACGCCTCCTTTGTAACGTCTTAAAGATTTGGAGCCAGACAAGAGGAAGTTCAATGTTAAGGAGGATGTGGGGCATAATTTCTCTCTAGATGATGCTAGAGATGAACGACCAATAGGGGGCAAGCAAGCTAAGGAGCAGCAGAAACAAAAAAGAAAGGACCAAGCTTTTATATATCTTGAAGAAGAATTCCTTCAAGAATTCCACAAGTTTGTAGATGCTCCAAATACGGCAAATGAGGGCCATAAAGAGATGTTAGCACTGGTGGAGAAACCATCTTTCGTCGGTCGGCCGATTTCCACAATAGTCCCGGATGCAATAAAAACCGGGGCTAAAGATGATCGACCCGGTTTGGTGTTAGGACCCGGTTGGTGTTACCAACCGGGACTAAAGATCAAGTATGCCCGCTGTAGCCACCAACCGGAACTAAATATCATCTTTAGTCCTGGTTTTTAGTGAAACCGGGACTATTGTGGATTTAGGCCGACGACCAAAGATAGTTTTCTCCACCTATATATATATATGTATGTACATATATATATATATATGTGTGTGTACTATATATATATATGTGTGTGTATATATATATACCTATTTCCTACTACCGGGAGTAGTTACTCCCTCCTCTTCTTAATGGGTCAGGTTATGATCCAATAACCGGTTGGTTATTTTATTTAAACAATTAACTAAATTGTTTATTTGTTGAAATTATTTCTTATTCGTTAGTTGCATGCAAACGAACTTCTGCAACGGAGTTTCTGCTCTTGTACGTGCTGGTCAACAGAAGATACATGTTAGCTAGCTAAACTGAATTTTCTGCTCGTTTGGTGCATTCATATATTTCCCATGTATTTAGGAACGTTAACGTGTTTGAAAAGGCAGAAATATGTGAACGTTGACATGTTAAAAATGCACGCGTCTGTGAAACAGAAAAAGGAACAGACATGAGTTCGGAAGGAAGCAGAACATCGTTTGGAAATGGGCCAGACATG
>CM020179.1:11579803-11604776 GCA_009805545.1 Oryza longistaminata | reverse complement strand
TAAAATGATCTTAGTCCCGGTTCAAAGGGTAACGGCAATATTTGAACTTTGTCCGAGTTGGTAACATCTTTAGTTCCCGGTTCGAACTGCCTGTCAGAGCATGTCAGGCCCCCCCGATCTTTAGGCCCCAGTTCTTGTAGTCCCGGCACCTTGGTCAAAACCAACCGGACTAAAGATCCCGTATCTTAGCCCCGCGTTGTGCTACAACCGACTAAAGTTCCACCCCGTATATAAATATGTCTCTTCCTCCTCCCAAGCTGCTCCCGAGCAAAGTCAAAAATTCTTCAAAAAGAGGGAAGGTCATGCCAAAATTCTATTGAATTTTATTTGTGATTACATACAAATCGGAGGTGCCCTTAAAAACTGTTTGCAACTGCATCCTCTAATGTTTTTTTTTTTTCATACTACATTTGCACCTATGCTTTTGCACACTTTTGTTTGCTCCAAATTTAGTTGTAAGTTGATAGAGAGAAAATGTGTGGGGAAGAAAGAATATATAAAATTTTAGTTCATTATTCTAAACAAGGTTTATAAGAATAGTTAGAAGAAGCGAACTGGTAGGAAAGTATCCTTGAAATAGAGTGAGAAAAGCAACTTAAAATGAGAAATTAAAAAGTAAAAGCACATTAAAATTAGTTTAAACTTTACAAATAGTTTTAGATATTGTGTTGTAATATTTTTGGGAGGAGAGGTGAGTTTTTGTATGAATAAAAGATATCTTTATTAATTATGTATGGACTTCCATTATTGTAAGAATAAGTATTGTGTACGGCTTTTTTTTACTCATGTAGATGGGATCGGCAATTGATGTATCTAATTTTGTTCAATTGAAAAAAATCCCATACCGAGAATGGATCAGAACATCGTTTGAAAAAAAAATACATTCTGCTCTTCCTAAACAAACTCCATCTTCTGCTCGTCCCGGCAGAAAATGTATCTAAACTGAAAATGACAGAACATCAGTTGAAAAAAATTCCACGGTAGAAAATTAACCTCAACTAAAAATTGGCAGAATATCAACTGAAAAAATTCTCTCAAACTGAAAATGGAGCAGAACATCATTTGGAAAAAATACATTCTGCTCTTCCTAAACAAACTCCATCTTCTGCTCGTCCCAGCAGAAAATGTATCTAAACTGGAAATGGCAGAACATCAATTGAACAAAATTCCTCGGCGGAGAATAAATCTCAATTAAAATTTGGCAGAACGTCAACTGAAAAAAAATTCCCCGAATTTCAAGGGCAGAACCTTCTGCTCCCTGGGTAATACGTGATTAGGTACAAACAACAGTCGCGACTACATGTGCTCCGCGATGGCCGAGGCCATCTGAACTTGTATATAGGTAAATATAGTTTTATTAGTAGGAAAGACGAAAGCTTTGCAAGTAACGAACAGAAAAAGGTGCAGAATATGTTCTCGTGTAACTGAATCCCATCCTCTTATAGGAAGCTCCCTGACTAGAATACAGGCAGAAAGTTTCTGCTCGGGTTTGAATTACTGCTAAACAGAAACCATCAAATCGGCAAGAGTTAACCTTGTCTAACTAAAGATTAATCAACTAGTGAATTGTTCTTCTCGTTAGGACAGAACATAGATGCAATACATCTTCTGCACCTGAAAACCAAATACACTATTTATGTGAAGGGCCAGAGAGAACAATGACAGAAGATCTTCTGCTCGTTTTTAATTAGCTAGTTTAAGTAGCATGCATTCAAAAAGGTTTGTATCCCACGAAAATACCGGAAAGCACCTAAACGGGTTGGGTTACGGCTTATTAACCCGCTAATAAAGACTCTGAAATAGTGAGGTGGATAAGGTGGGAGTAGTTACTCCCGGTAGTAGCATATAATTAATTAGTAGCATATATATATATATACATATATAGGTGGCGTTTTAACTCTTTAAACATTGACATGGTCACCTAGATATGATTAATTAGTAATATTAGTATAAAACCTAAGAAAACATACAAGCAAATTATAACACTTCGAAACTATTTTGAAGACAAATCTATAGTCTTCCCATTTTTAAAAGTTGAATTAGAAATATAAACAAAATATCATTGCAAACTGCACGTATTCAAAACATCACTTGTTCGTGATGCGAACAAATGTCGTGCACCATATGCGCGGTCTCACGTTACAATCTCTCCCATCCTCGATTCATCTCCACGCAAACAAATCCAAAACTCTGTATGAATGCACCTATGTCATGCCTCTGCACCCACCCCAAGTACTCCTTTGGTGCGTGATATGCTCAATGCCCAATGCACACCCACAGCCCTCCCCCCACACGTGTTAGCATGCTAGAAGGATAGACCAACCTAGAGATGACAATGGGGCCCTGAAACCCGGAACCTGACGAGTATTTACTTTATTAATTAGGAGCAATGTATAATTCAATTTTTATCCTTACAGGTCTCTTAACGGGCAAAACTATCACTCGTCGGGTGGAGAGGTTGTGGGTTTGTTCTGTACACTGCTGGAGAAAGGGGCATCAGTCCCGGTCGGTACCTCTCTTATAGTTTCGGTTATGCAACCGGGACCATGAATCCGAGACTAAATATGTCCATCTTTAGTCCCGGATAAAATAATCGAGATTAAAAATAAAGATAGAGTCAGGCTAGGTCTGGTTGCTATTTTTTTATTATTTTTAACATTGAATATTGATTTCACTCTATTCCCAAATCATCCCAAACAAATCCCAAATCGATCATCACATCATAGATCAAAAGGATCCTCTCCAAATCCTCAAATCGATCATCTCCAAATACGTCACAAATTCTTAAAAAAATTACATCACAAGTTCTAAAAAATTCATCACAAATACATAATATATTCATCACATCACACACAAATCAAATACATTTCAGATCCGAAATAAAAATCTCAAAAAAAGAGAAAAACTCAGAGGCGCTTCCCGCCTGCCGCATCGGCCCGCCGCTGCCGCTGCCGCGCCCGTCCTCCGCGCCTCGCCGACTGCCTCCACCGATTCGCTACTGCCTCTGCAAGGAAAGAGTAGATAAGAGCAAGAAAAGAGAAGAGGATAAGAGAGAGAGGAGAGGGAGAGAGGAGGAAGATGGCAGTGGCGGACACACCCATTAGGCAGGGGGGTCGGCCGACCCAGCTACGGTCCGTGTCGCTCCACACTCTCCAAACCTCATTTTAGTCCTATTTCTAACACATTAATCATCAATCTACTATTGAATAATCAGGTAAATCATGTATTTTAAGTAGGAACAAAAACATTAATGAAAATTCATGTATAAGTAGTACCATTTTGACTGTTTCTGATTTTGGCCATACATAAAATTTGATTTTCTTTCTATTTCTTTAGCGTATAATACAGTCTACAGTAAATAATTAAATTGGTAAATATATATAAAAAAATCAATTTTACTCACTTGAACTATTTTGACGAAGCATTTAAACCCCTACATAATTTTTCATCTCGTTTTATACCTACGAACTATTGAAAGTGGTTCCTCTTATTGTCTAACAGTATTTCTCATTTTTTTATCTCTCTACATACAAGTCATATACGTTTGTTCGACTATCAATCTTTGTTATTAACTTTCTCGATGTTCGTGCTGTGTGCTGTTGCGCTAATGCCGTGAACCAGCAACTATGGTTTGTGTGCGTTGTGCCATTATCTAATTAAGGCTAGCTCTGTCGCCCCATCTGTATTTTAAACCTGCATCCGCTACTCAAGATGGGGAGAAAGACTTTCCGATAGAGGATTTGAGGATAAGTCCTAGGGATTATATACTACTGTTGATGTAAAAACACGAGGCCTGGGAGATCTGCTTAACTCCAGTGCAGGTCCAAAACTTGCCTTTAGGTGTATGAGCGTGCCAGTTGATTTGATCCTGCAATCGACAAGAAACAAAGACAAAGAAACCGCGGTTAAATCCATAAACGATAGCCGATCGGCTAGTTGCCGATGACATATCATTTATCTCTGAGCCAATGTCATACGTGAATCGATCGGCAATCATGAATAAGTAAGAAATAACTAAATCTACTCGATCGGCTATAGATATTAACAATATATAATCCTTATGTCGATATATACGTACATCAAGTGATTGGGATAGATCGGTCGCCATGCCGAGACAGTATAAATCACTTGGATCAAAACATATATTAACAACAAGATTATATATGTTCATAGCATAGCCGATCAGATAGATCTAGCATGTATCGGCTAATACTTCGATACCACTCTATATTAAGATATCAAAGCAAGTAGAATATACCAAACAGAAAGGCTTAATATACTTAAATGCAACAAGATCTTAACATAAAGGGCAGATTTAACATGTCAATCAAGCATATAAGATAAATATAGTTAAATCAGGTAAGATCGGCTGAAACCCCGATGCTACCCTAATCGGCAACCAAAAGCAGGCTAGAGATTGAGATTGTAATCATGACTCATAAGATCAAACCTAACTGATGCAGCTATAAGTATGAAAAGAAGGACAACATCTAGACAATCAAGCCGTTGGGTGTTTGATAGAGTGGTAGATATCCTATATAATCTAAGTCAATGTCGATACTTAACCTAATCGGCTGCCTTCTAGTAACGGATGTTAACCGATTAGAGGTTAGATAGCGATATTGCCAGAGATTATATAAGATATATGATAACTCAACGAATTACATAAACAAGATTAGAGTATCATAACGATGGAAGCACTAATCCCGAGAACGCAAGCCGCCATAACAAGTTTTACCTCTAGTTGAAGATCGAAACCGATGCAGCTCAACCCGAAAGCAAGAACTCATCGAAACAAAACGAAAGGAAAAGGGTGGCGATGCGTCAAGATTGTATTGAACGTGTGTTAGTTTTATTACATCGGGCTCGGGATCTATTTATACCCGAGATTACAAAATATGTCCATATCGGACACGACTCTTATCTCTAACAAACTCTAAGATACCATAAGTCTTTGCTGCAGACTTTTGCCCAAACATATCTCCAAGGAAATTACATGAAATATCCTAATTAATAGATACAATTGCCTTATTAGGACTCTATCCATGCGTGGCAATCCTCATGAAGTACATCAACCCAACCCAACAATGTATGCCGTGCCATATTGTCCGATTCGGCCCAATCGGCTAAACCCGTTCAACTCGGACTTTGCCGATATTGATCGCAGCCGATTCGGACTCCCGCCGATCCTTACTCTGTTTCCGGAACGATCTCCATCTCGAACTCCGTTTCGATTTCCTCTTCATCTCCAATACTTAGATTACCAAATTTGGTCGTTAACACACACGTGGGTGCGATGTTTTTGACCGAAATGAAAAAGTTCAAAAAGAACCAAAAAATGATTATTGGACATATTGGAATGTATTGGGTGCGTTCGTGGCAAATAATCACTTCGTGATCCGTGCGGCAAACTTTTGTCAATTAATGCCAAAATTGGCATATATTGGCACACGTGGGTACGATGTTTTTGACCGGAATGAAAAAGTTCAAAAAGCACCAAAACTGCGCAGTAGATTGGTTTTCCTCATCTCATCTTGTTTTCTTCTTCTCTATTCCTTTTGGATTTGTAGCACCTTTCCAATCTAGTTGCAATTCCAAGTCTGTCGCACGAGAGACATTATTTCCTTGGTCCGATCGGCCATCTCGACCCTACTGATTTCATCATTGGCGAAACCAATAGAATCCCTTTCAAATTGGCCAACCCTAATCTAGGTCATTGGAAGAACACCTTCAAGTCTTGGCCATCTCTTGAAAAAACTCCACCCGAGAAAAGCTGGATTACATGGTACAAGCGTGTATCGGCTAGCAAGCAAACTCATTGGGACGAGATTGGAATCGGCCAAGCACTTGCCCTCACCATTGCGAATTCAGCCAAAGATGAACCCTTAATGGCCGCTGCCACATACTTCTGGTCTAATACCATCAACGCCTTTTTGTTCAATCAAGGGCCGATGACACCAACCCTAATAGATATCACCATGATTACTGGTCTGGACGTGTCCTCGTCAGCTAATCCCATGAATCTGAACACCGAGAATCAGTACGACTTCAGGACCAAGAGTATAGGTGGTTGGTCTGGTTATGTGGCGGCATATATGGGCCAGGGATCCGTTACTCCTTGAGAACATGTGGCCTTCTTGCTCATGTGGCTAGAAAAGTTCCTTTTCTGTGGATCCAGTTGTGGTCCTACAACCAACTGGCAGTTTGCAGCCGAGGCAAGATCCTCCTCGGCTACTTATACCAAATGCTGAACAATGCATCGGTCAAGATAGCCGTCGGCTCAGTGGTTGGAGCAGGTGGACCATGGTGGCTGCTACAATCTTGGCTCAACCTGATGGTCATGAAAGTCGTCAATCGGCCATCTGTGACAGAAGCTGTATTCCCAAGGCTAGAGCCGATTGTAGAAGATGATGGAGAAGAGCGCACCCATCATAGATGCATGTCATATGGAGAATATGCATCCACACCAGCCGATGCTGGAGCAAAATTATTGGCTGAACTGCTCAAAGATTGGTTCTGCTGTTTTTATGAGGGCTTTCAAAAAGATGCTCGAGTTTGGTTTCCTTATGAAGATTCAATTCATCTTGACATCCCATCAGACTTCAGATTTGAAGATATCAACCATGAAAAATTTCAAAAATCTAGAGAAGTCTTCTCAGTTGCAATTAGCCCATGCATTCTTCCTGTCGGCATACATCAAGGGAGGAACATCCAGGTTTCTTATGAGTTTTATCACCCGATGAGCTCTGCCAAACAACTTGGAATGGGTCAACTACCAATCGGCTTGTTCTTTGCCGATAAAATCCAATGCCGAGGGGAAATTTCATCAACCTTGATGATGGATCGGCTGCTCAATCTCCAAGGACCTCCTCTGGGCAGCATTGAAAATATAGAGCTGGCAAGGTTCAGGAGCAGAAACTTTGACAGATGGTAGGGTGAATGGAAGCTGCATCTGTTCCACCAACCGGCCTCAATGTATATGACAGATCTCTTTCCTGATGTTATACCTCAGGTAAACCTTAACCTCATTAATTTCATTTGAATAATTGTCAGCCGATTCATAACTTGACTAATCTTTTCTTCTATTTTGCAGACAACAGAATCTTTCCCTCCACACCAAAGCAATAGCGGCAGAGATATCGAATATGCCCTAGGTCTAATTCCAAATAGATGTGGACCATCTCCCCCTGTCATCAGCTATCATGCCCTCAAGACTTCAACTCTTCTCCAAGGGCTCATTAGAGAACCAACCGATGTTGGCAAAAAGAGAAAAACCAGAGTATTGGCTATAGACACATCGGCTCTGGCTCCAAAGAAGAAAACCAAAGCAAAGAAGACCAAGTCAACCGATGATCTGCCTGCCCTAGATCCATCCATTGAGCAAGCTTTGGATGAACAAGAGATCGAGGAGGATGTTGATGAAGCTGCAGCTGAGGTAAGTGATACAGAAAGAACTGCATCGGCTTCACCTAAACAAACTCCTCTGACTCCCTCTGCTCCAGCTCACTTCTCTAGGGTAAATATCTTTCCTTGATTCCCTTTTATAACTATTTTATCCTCAGCCGATTATTTACTAATCTTGTCTTTGCAGAAAAAAAGAATTGACGTGAAGAAGAAATTGGCAACAACAACTCTCAAACCGGCTCCACTAGTAAGATGTTCTTAATTTCTCATTAGCCGATCATAGCCAATCTTATCTTAACATTTATCTCTTTCTGCAGCCTCCTCCTCCTCCTTCTTCCCCTGTACAACAATCACCAAGTAACCAAACCCCGTCGGCTACAGGGAGCCATCATGTTGAAGAAGAAGAACAACCAGCTGCTCCTGCAGATCCCTCTTTTCTGCGCAGTAGATTGGTTTTCCTCATCTCATCTTGTTTTCTTCTTCTCTATTCCTTTTGGATTTGTAGCACCTTTCCAATCTAGTTGCAATTCCAAGTCTGTCGCACGAGAGACATTATTTCCTTGGTCCGATCGGCCATCTCGACCCTACTGATTTCATCATTGGCGAAACCAATAGAATCCCTTTCAAATTGGCCAACCCTAATCTAGGTCATTGGAAGAACACCTTCAAGTCTTGGCCATCTCTTGAAAAAACTCCACCCGAGAAAAGCTGGATTACATGGTACAAGCGTGTATCGGCTAGCAAGCAAACTCATTGGGACGAGATTGGAATCGGCCAAGCACTTGCCCTCACCATTGCGAATTCAGCCAAAGATGAACCCTTAATGGCCGCTGCCACATACTTCTGGTCTAATACCATCAACGCCTTTTTGTTCAATCAAGGGCCGATGACACCAACCCTAATAGATATCACCATGATTACTGGTCTGGACGTGTCCTCGTCAGCTAATCCCATGAATCTGAACACCGAGAATCAGTACGACTTCAGGACCAAGAGTATAGGTGGTTGGTCTGGTTATGTGGCGGCATATATGGGCCAGGGATCCGTTACTCCTTGAGAACATGTGGCCTTCTTGCTCATGTGGCTAGAAAAGTTCCTTTTCTGTGGATCCAGTTGTGGTCCTACAACCAACTGGCAGTTTGCAGCCGAGGCAAGATCCTCCTCGGCTACTTATACCAAATGCTGAACAATGCATCGGTCAAGATAGCCGTCGGCTCAGTGGTTGGAGCAGGTGGACCATGGTGGCTGCTACAATCTTGGCTCAACCTGATGGTCATGAAAGTCGTCAATCGGCCATCTGTGACAGAAGCTGTATTCCCAAGGCTAGAGCCGATTGTAGAAGATGATGGAGAAGAGCGCACCCATCATAGATGCATGTCATATGGAGAATATGCATCCACACCAGCCGATGCTGGAGCAAAATTATTGGCTGAACTGCTCAAAGATTGGTTCTGCTGTTTTTATGAGGGCTTTCAAAAAGATGCTCGAGTTTGGTTTCCTTATGAAGATTCAATTCATCTTGACATCCCATCAGACTTCAGATTTGAAGATATCAACCATGAAAAATTTCAAAAATCTAGAGAAGTCTTCTCAGTTGCAATTAGCCCATGCATTCTTCCTGTCGGCATACATCAAGGGAGGAATATTCAGGTTTCTTATGAATTTTATCACCCGATGAGCTCTGCTAGACAACTTGGGATGGGTCAACTACCAATCGGCTTGTTCTTTGCCGATAAAATCCAATGCCGAGGGGAAATTTCATCAACCTTGATGGTGGATCGGCTGCTCAATCTCCAAGGACATCCTCTGGGCAGCATTGAAAATATAGAGCTGGCAAGGTTCAGGAGCAGAAACTTTGACAGATGGTAGGGTGAATGGAAGCTGCATCTGTTCCACCAACCGGCCTCAATGTATATGACAGATCTCTTTCCTGATGTTATACCTCAGGTAAACCTTAACCCCATTAATTTCATTTGAATAATTGTCAGCCGATTCATAACTTGACTAATCTTTTCTTCTATTTTGCAGACAACAGAATCTTTCCCTCCACACCAAAGCAATAGCGGCAGAGATATCGAATATGCCCGTTTCTCAAAGACTGCTTGTTCTGGTGATAAAATCAATTTAGCCGATTCTTCCTCAACTTCATCAACATCGGCTTGCTTGATCCCAAATTCTGCAGGGAGTGTGAAAACCATGTTAACCGATGCAGTCACAACACTTTTTCCTTTAGCCAACCTCTTTGCTTCATCGACTGTGGCTTCATCAGCTGTGGGCACTTGATTCTTAACGCGCCACTCCTGCTTTGGCTTCGTCTTCTTCAGCCGATGGTTGATTTCTTGCTCAACCTCCTAAAAGCGTTCCCTGTTCCTCAACCTCTGAACCCTTCTCTTCTGATTCTTTGTAAAAATACCGGAAGGACACTATTGAGTCTTCCTGTCTTCATCACCCTCCTGGCCACGATCTTGGTTCACTGGGCCCAATTTTGATGAACAGGAACTCTTGTTTGCCTTAGCCGATTGCCTCTATTATACGATCGGCTTGAACTTTCTGCAACATTACTGCACCTAGGACAGTCTTCAATAGATGGCAACCTCATACCTTCATTCTAGCAAAATCTGAAGAACTCACAACCATAATGAGGATCAAAGCCGCCATCATCTTCTTCATAATGCCTCTCCTGCTGCTTGTCATATTTCTTCTGATACTTATTGATAATTTTAGCCGAATTCACCTGAAATCCTCTAGCTCTTCTTCCGGCCATCGGCTGTTTGGCCAGCTGTGTGTACCATATTGACAGGAAAAGGATTGCCATCAACCTTCATCGGCCTCTTGGAATCATCAAACTTGATCTTGCCTCCTTCAATAGCCGCCTGGATCTCCTGTCTAAAGACTTTGCAATCATTGGTAGAATGAGACCCAGAATTATGCCACTTGCAATACCTCCTCTTGCCTAACTCCTCAGCCGATGGGATTGTATGACCAGTAGGAAGTTGAATATGTTTTTCCCGAAGTAGCAAATCAAAGATCTTATTGGCCTTGGTGATATCAAAGTCATACCTCTCTTCCTTTCCAGAACTCTTCACCCATTGGCATGGTATAACCTTCTTGTTTCTAACCCACTCGGCTGCTGCTATTTCGGAGTCATCATCATCATCATCCGATCCATATATGTAAGGACAGACATGATTAACCTTTTTAAAGTTCTTCCTGGCTTCTGCAAACCTCTGTTCATACAAGGTTACCTTCTGTGCAAGATGTGACAAACTATCAAAGTCTTGGGACGAGAACTTCTCCCTGATCGGAGCTATCATACCCTGAAAAACCAAATCGGCTAACTGGGCATCAGTTAAACTCAAGCTGTAGCATTTATTCCTCATCTCCCTAAACCTTTGGATGTAATGTTGCACAGGTTCATCATGTCTTTGCTTAATCGCCGTTAAATCAGACAATTTCATCTCATGAACCCCACTATAGAAATAGCTATAAAAATGCTTCTCCAAATCGGCCCAACTGTTGATTGATCCACATGGCCGCTGCTGTTTATTTTTGATTGTCAGGCCTGAAGTGCCTTTGTAATAATGTAAATATTATCGATATAATAAAGATGTGCCTTTTGTATCATGTTTGTTTGGTGTACCCCGGCTTTTCCTGGGACGGGGATTAATACACTAGCGTTCGGGAAAGGCAATTTTCTCGGTCGCGACAATACTTAAATCAAGTGATTGAGATAGATCGGTCACCATACCGAGACAGTATAAACAACTTAGATCGAAATATATATTAATAATGAGACTATATATGTTCATAGTATAGCCGATCAGATAGATCTAGCATGTATTGGCTAATACTCCGATACTACTCTATATTAAGATATTAAAGCAAGTAGATTATATCAAACAAAGGCCTAATATACTTAAATGCAACAAGATCTTAACATAAAGGGCAGATTTAACATGTCAACAAAGCATATAAGGTAAATATAGTTAAATCAGGTAAGATCGGCTGAAACTCCGATACTACCCTAGTCAGCAACCAAAGACAGGCTAGACATTGAGATTCTAATCACGACTCATAAGATCAAACTCAACTGATGCAGCTACAAGTATGAAAATAAAGACAATATCTAGACAATCAAGCTGTTGGATGTGTCATAGAGTGGTGGATATCATATATAATCTAAGTCAACATTAGTATCTATCCTAATCGGCTGCCTTCTACTAACAGATGTTAGCCGATTGTAGGTCAGGTAACGATATTGCCGGAGATTATGTATGATATGTGATAACTCGACGAATTACATAAACAAGATTAGAGTATCATAAAGATGCCTTCTACTAACAGATGTTAGCCGATTGTAGGTCAGTTAACGATATTGCCGGAGATTATGTATGATATGTGATAACTCGACGAATTACATAAACAAGATTAGAGTATCATAAAGATGGAAGCACTAATCCCGAGAACGCAAGCCGCCATAATAAGTTTTACCTCTTGTTGAAGATCGAAACCAATGCAGCTCAACCCGAAAGCAAGAACTCGTCGAAACAAAACGAAAGTAAAAAGGGTGGCGATGCTCCGAGATTGTATTGAACGTGTGTTAGTTTGATTACATGGGGCTCGGGGTCTATTTATACCCGAGAATTACAAAATATGTCCATATTGGACACGACTCTTATCTCTAACAAACTCTAAGATACCATAAGTCTTTGCGGCAGACTTTTGCCCAAACACATCTCTAAGAGAATTACATAAAATATCCTATTTAACAGATACAACTGCCTTCTCAAGACTCTATCCATGCGTGGCAATCATCATGAAGCATATCAACCTAACCCGACAACATATGCAATGTTATATTATCGGATCCGGCTTGATCGACTAACCCTATCCGACTTGAATTCTGCCGATTCTGACTCCAGCCGATCTTCACTCTGTTTCCGGGACGATCTCCATCTCGAATTCCATCTCGATTCCTTCTTCATCTCCGATTCTTGGATTACCAAATTTGGTCGTTAACAACTACGGGTTGAATTTTAGTCCCGGTTGATATTACCAACCAGGATTAAGGATCTAAATAATCTTTACTCCCGGTTGGTAGTATCAACCGGGACTAAAGATCCTTGGTCCCCTGACAGGCCTCTGACAAGAGATGAACCGGGACTAAAGATTAAAATTGTTTTAACCGGGACTAAAAATAATATTTTAGTCCCGGTTCTAATGGAAATAAGCCGACTCAGCAAACGTCATTTCTTTCAGTAGTGAAATTAAGGGTGTGGGTGCGTAAAAAATGAATATATTTCCCGATCGGTCACTTTGGTAATCAATTGCTTGGCATTAGAACAGCCCAAGAAATCACATCGTGAGTTCGTGACCGATGGGAACATGCCATATGAACGTCCAGATCGATAACAATGTAATGGCAGTTGACCAAAAGTCAATTGATAGACACATCAATGGCGAGAGAGTTGTATGTCATTGCAGTTAATGCAGGTCGCCGTAATATCACTTATACGCACCCATACATATACATACATACGTATAAAAAAAGTGCCCCTTACGAGATGTCTCGAGATTGGCCACCAGTTTCAACCAATTTAGCAATGGCAGAGCCAGAAATTTCGTGAAGCCTGAGCAAATATAACCAAAACCTCTATCCACATATACAATGTCTATATACATTCATTTTATTTCTAAATAAAGACAAAGCAATTTTGTTGGTTTAAAATGCAAGTAAATTTTCAATAGTTGAAAAAAATTAATATTATTATAAAATAGATGATTCATATAAGCTTGAGTGCATCACATCATCCATTGTGATTCAGGTAAATTGGCTTCTGGTGAACAGTTCAGTTCAATTGCATTCTAAACGAACGGCTTACAAGGCTTTCTGATTGTATAGCCCAACTGAAGTAATTAAAAGTCTAATCTACTGGGTTTGCTGGGAAGTCATTAAATCAGTGGATTTTTCCAGTCTCGTTTGCACTCGCGTAGCCCAGGCAACTGCCTGCGGCCTGCCCAAGCCGGGCGGTGATGAATCCGCCGCTGCAATATTTAGGAACCTTTGCACTAGAAAGATCAAAGTATATATATATATAGCTATTCTTTTCGTGACAACAGTAAAAACTTCTAACAACTGTACACTGTGAATGACGAGTGGGGCACACTGCACCTCGGTTTCCATTAGCACGTATACTAAACTACTAAACGGTGTATAAGGATGAAAACGGTCGGAAACGGTCGGAAAACAGCCTCAACCATTTTCGTAACCATATTTTTCTCGGAAACAAAATCGGAAACGGTAAAGTCGGAAACGAAAACGATATCGGAAATATCAGAAAACCGGAAACGGAACAATACGGATGGAAACATGTCGGTACAGATCGGAAACCGGTAACAAATACGGAAACATTAAACTATAAAAACATATATTTAACTTTACATAAGTATGTTATATGTATACATAAATTCAAGCTTATACTATATAAATTATAAATTAACTTCATTTTAGCTATGTACAAAAGTTAGAGATTTGATTGAAGAGTCAGTCAATCTGTAAGCTGTGGGTCAAGTATAGACATGTCCTATAATATCGACATATTTAGAATACGGTAATTACCATATTATAAGAAACGGTAATTTCCGCAAGAATACGGTAAATACGGAAACGATCGGTATAACAGCAAAACCATTTCCGTTTTCATTTCCATATTTTTTACCATTTCTATTTTTGTTTCGGTCGATTACCATTTCCATATGGCTCGGCCGGTAGAAAGTCGAAAACGAACGCCGGTCGGCCGGTAATTACCGTTACCGTTTTCAGCCCTAGTCATCGGAGTCTTCAGAAGAGTTCGGGTATGGCTCTAGTAGCTTTTCCTTCTTTTGTAAGACTCGTACTATTTATAGAATATTCTTCTCAATATATTTATGGTACTTTACTTCACTCTGATCATTTGAGTATCGACTTTCCGATATATTATTCGAGATATAATTGTCTAGCTAGCTTACTCGGGAGATGCAATGGTGTGGGTATGATGTTTATTTATATGATTACTCTATGTCATGACGATGATTGTAGAGTACTATTTGGTAGCATAAGCGAGGTGCTTAGGCTATTGAATATCATTATTTAGGGTTATATGTTGCGAGACAGTAGAGCTGGGCCACTGATGGTGACAGCTCAGTACGGGTATTCATCCACGTTAGTATATAATCCTAAGTTACTTTCCTAGGGAGGGTACTCCTCCGTATTTAGCCCCGGTTGGATGGCCATGACGGGTTGTCGTAAGGAACTCGGCAACCAGGGGTGATCTCTCAAAACACCAGGAGAGCATCGTAAGGGGGGTATTGGGTATATAATTATATAGTAGATTATATTGACCAAAGTTGTATGTATGTACATTAGAAGTGTAGGAAATGATTCTTTTCTCATTCTTTTCCACTTATCCTAGAATTAGTATGTATGGGAATATTGAGTGCTTCTGCTTTGTGTCACTCTACCCTTGAATTGAATTAACCCCTGCTTAGACTTTGATTATTACATGTAACATATAAATATTAGCTTGGTTCTCTCTATTATAATCTTCCTACGGAATTAAACAAATACGATACCCTTGGAATACTCTCGGGTGAAATGCAACAATAATATATGGCAAAATTTGCTCTGGGACACCCAAAAATTGTGTAATTGGCTGTGAGACACTGTAAAATCATGTCGTTGCTGATGGACACCACAAAATTTATGTAATTTGCTGTAGGACACCCGAGACAATATTTTATCATTTCTGATAAAAAAGATGGGAGAGAAATTCCAAAAAGACAAAATTGCCCTCAATCCTATCTAATCCCCACTGCCGGCACCTGCATCTCAGCGTCGCTCGCCATCTGCCGCCGTCGAAGCCGCTGCCGCCGTGCTCGCCGACCGTCGTCGACGCTGCTGCTGTTGCTCGCTGCTGCCTGGCCGTAGCCACATCCATCGGCACCGCTGCCATCAAAGCCGCTGTCGTTGGGCTCATCAACCGTCGTCAAAGTCACCATCGTTTCTCGTTGTTGCCGCCGTCGCCACTTCCATCGAAGCCACCGCCGCCGGGCTCGTTGACCATCGTCGAAGTCACCGCCGTCGCTCGCTGCTGCCACTGCCATCGTTGAAGCCACTTGCTAGGCTCGTCGACCATCGGCGAAGTCACCGCCGTAGCCTAGCTCCACCGCCACCGCTGTCGTCGAAGCCGTTGCCGCCGGGCTCACCGACCACCATCGAAGCCGCCGCCGCCGGACATGCAGGCCGCGGGCCGAGCGGCGCGGATGGGGCACAGGCGACATCTACCCCGCGGAAGCGCCCGCCCACCTCCTCATCTCATGCCACCACCACCTCCCCGGCGAGCTCAGCTGCTAGCCCGACGCCACCGCCACCGGAGAGATCAGCCGACGTGAGGCCGATGCCACCGGAGGGGCACTTCTTCATCCCGCAACCGCACTTCAAGCACGGACACTTCCTTGTACCAGGCGGCGACGCCGACCACCACCAGGTCTCCAACACCTGCAATGGCGATGGATCAATCGATGGAAGTGCCAAGCAGAAGGGGAAGAAGAGAAGGGGCAAAACTGTCATTTTACATGGTTTCTCTCTCATCAATTCAGTGGATATTATATTTTAATGCGCCCAGTGTAAAATAAGCTAAGTAATGATATTTGACGAGAAGACCCATTGGGAGTGAGGTTCCAGTGAATTCTCTGTCTTGTCCAACTAAATCAGCTTATGAATAAGTTATGCCTTGCGGTTAATCTTTCTCCCATTAACATCTCGTCTCCATCGAAAACTTGGTGGGTTTGTTTTGAAAAGATTCTGGAGCTAGTCGTTGTTTGTGCCTACTATGTTATACACGAGACAGAAGGACTATTGGTCTCCTCAACAGAGCATTACCCAACATTATCTGCCCAAAACATTTAATTTGAGAGCCGTCGTACTACGAAAGGAACCAAAAGCTGAAGAAAAATTTGTTTTGACCCTTCATTAAGGCCTAGCCAAAATGTGAGTCACCTGCCTTTCCGCATATAACCTAGCTAGATGTTGCGGATCCTTAAATTTTGTTTACCGTAACATCTGTTGCCATATTCCGCTGTGGTGAGTAATTATTTAACCACTTGCTAAGCAAGCACTAATCTTTACCTATAATCAATGTATTCCTAGCCCCTGATCTTTGGGAGACAGATAATGTCCCCATATATCTAGTCGGTATTTCTTCTTATGGCCATCCCCTTTGCCCAATAAACTAGATGGAAGGTACTAAGTGGTTCTTAAGCACAACACCCCACTAGGTATAGCAGCGGAACAAATCAATACGTTGGGAGATTGCTAAGTACTGAGCTGTAATCAGAGTAAGTCTGTCCACCAATGAGAGAGTTTTCCTTTCGCTACTCAACTTTCTTCTTCAAATTTTTCAACTACTTCATTTCCATTCGCATGTTCTTAAACGCTACAATGGCATTGGAAGGCCAAAGATATCGGAAAGGGAATTGGCCAACCTGGCAACAAAGAGCTAGTTATATTTGATCTCTACAAGTTAAGTGCTTCACAAAACAACCAATACTCTTATCGAAAATTGATCTTCAGAACGACAGCGTCAAAGACTAGAACAAGCGACGTTCAATATTCTGAGCTTTGTCAGGTCAATGATTTCATAAAAAGACTGTGTCTTTTGGCATATTTGTAGGAATGGACATCCCTCATCAATGCAACATGTGGTAATGATGCCATTTACTGTACCTTGTGTATTTGGCCTATTTTATCAAGGGGCTAGCACGTCAGCACACGGTTGAATAGGATTGGGGAGAGAGGGTCTCCTTGCCAACGGCCTTTTTTTTACTCAGGAAAAAGGCCCGACGTCATCATTGACTTTGACTGCCACAACTTCCTCCAGAAATAAAAAGATTTGATCTAAGAAATCCACTGGGCAAACCTTTCATTCGTAGAGTTTGTAGCTAAAAAAGGCATTTATACTTTTCATCATATGCCTTTTCGAAGTCAATTTTGAATATCACCCCATTCAACTTTTTGCTACTGTAGTTCATGTACCTGTTTCATGTATGATGACGACTCCTCTAAGATGTTCTCGCCCACACATGAAAGCGGTTGAGTTGGAATTCACCAATGGTCACCACCGAGTTAAATTCGGTTGTAGCCTTAGTGGAAAAGTTTATAGCTGAGCATTTAAACAAGTCATATAGGTCATTTCCTGGATTCAATCGCTTCTTTATACTTTTGGACTTGAGTAATTATCCAGAATTTAGTGCCAAAAATGAAGACTGTAAGCATGGAATTCTTAAATAAATTCATCAGCTCATGCTTAATGAACGTCCCAATTTTTTGGTAAAATTCAGCTGGAAAAGCCCATTTGTCAGGAGCCTCTTGTACTATGCTCCGATTCAAATGTTGGAAAAATCCACTAGTGTACTCCACTGTATTATGTAATTCCATGTGCCTCAAGCTGTGAGCATGTTTCATACTTCTATATAGGGGTATACAAGAGGAAATTCGTTAATTCCTAGTCCTACTAGGCAAATTAGAAGTGGCTGGGCGATGGATGCCCCTCGGGCTATTAGTTAAAATCCCAGATGAAAAGGAGGGCTGCGCCCATTAAGGACGCAAGTGACCGCTCCCGAGGGCAGCTGGCTATGTACCCGGGCAAAGCCGTCTTCGCGGGTAAGTGGATGTGCCTGCCAGTGCCCTGTCATACACTGAGAGGTGTTGGCGGATGCATTAGTGCATGATTTATTACGCCCACTACGCTCTCGGGGTCACATTCACCTCCGGCCTGCGGCTGCCTAGCGCCTCCGTCATCTGGCCAACTCGAGCCTTGTTGGCTTGAAGCCGAGTGGCCTCGGAGACATGATGGGCTCCAAGGACTTGATGGGCTCGGAGGCCTGTCGGGCTTCGCGCCTTGTCGGCTCTGAGGTATGACGGGGCTCCGGGCCTTGGTGGACTTCCGAGGCTGATGGCCTTGGAGCCTAATGGGCTTCGGCCCTTGGTCGTCTTGTTCGTTTTCCCAGGTGGGGTAGCTCGGATAGAAGCTACCTTGACGGAAGGTGAACTCCCGTCAATCGGAGACACTTCCCCAATTCCTGTGAATTAAGTCAGTGTGAGAATTTTCATGGTGTTTATAGTTTTTATAGAGAGATTTTGTGATGATTTCGCAACCATTGGTTGCACCTTGAATGAGTTGACAAAAAATAGGTTTTGAGTTTCATGGGGGTGAATCGACAAAAAAATGCTTTCCACAAGATTAAAAGGATTCTTGTACTGAAGCTCCTTATGTTGGTTTTAGCTGAATTTCACTAAAACGTTTTGAAATTGAATGTGGATCTAGTGGATTTGGTATGGGGTGTTTTAATGCAAGATAAAAGGCATGTTGCTTACTTTAGTGAGGATTGGAGGAGCTAATTCAAATTATTCTGTTTATGATAAAGAATTGTAATGCCTTGGTAAGAGTTTTGAAAACTTGCAAATTTATTTATGGCAAAAGAATGTCATTCATCTGACCAAGTGTAACCGTCGCCATTGCCAATGGGTGGAATTTTTGAAACATTTCATATGTGAGTATAAGAAAGGTACAAAAATATGTTAATGCCGTGCTCTTGTCTCGAGAAAAAATGTTTTGTTGAATCAACTTGAGGTAAGTGTGTTAGGACTTGAGAGTATAAAGAATTCTACAAAGATGATCTTGGAATTTTCAGAACCATATTGTCCAACACCAGAAATCACTAGTATTTCCAAACTTATTTGTGCATTAAAATTCTCGTCCAGGAATCAGGCGAGGTACACAAACTGAACAATTTAATATACAGATTCACATAATACACGTTAATTACCTTACAAATTGAAAAGAGAAAATAGCAGACGGAACTTACGACTTAGCGAAGCTCGGCTCCACTCCACCCGGCAAAGCTCAACTGGGGTATTAAGCCAAACGTTTCTCCTTTCCTTCCGCACTTTCTTCAACTGAGGTTTGATTGATTATTGCAAGGTGAGTACATGGAATCTCCGAAGCCATACAGCAAGTATGCAAGTGCGAGATACCAAAGAATGGAATAATATAAGGGCTCATTTGCAATACGCAGGCATTAGCAAACAGTTAAGAATTGCTAAAACGTAGAGTAAGTTAATCATCATTTAATCATACACTGAACACACACCCATGCTGCCACAGGCAACAATCCTGAACAACCATATCCGGCTGTAAGATCTATCTCCAACCAGGAATATACATTCCAACGCAGTACTAATAAATTATTCCAGTTATATAGCATCATTATATGGTGGAAGAGTGGTGGACTAATCACGACAGACATTGTTATCCGCCCATAACGCGGGCATGGCTATTCGATACGTCTTTTCAGCTCTGGCCAAGAGGTGTACCGACTATATCCCACAAGACGCAACCCCCGTCATGTAACTCGTGTCACGTAGACACGTCCATGTCAAGTGATTGTGACAAGACCCCTCGCATGAAACTCAACTCAAAGCAGTGCACCGTTCCTGGATTCATAAATCACCCTTTATTAAAACAAGGATGGATCCAACGACCCTTGTGCGGCTTAATCTCCCGCCACATCTCTCAGTCTGGCAACCATCAATGAGCTCGCATACGAATGTGTCCAGCCCGTTGCCACTCGCTTGTGGTTTGGCCGGTTAATGTTTCACAACCGAATCTCGTGAAACGGTCCTTAACTTGTCCATGAGCACGACATCAAAACATGTGCTCACAACCCACCATTATCAAGTTATCGGTTTGGCAATAATTAATTAACCATCAGGATAAGCCATCGTGAGCTACTTATCATGTCCATTCATTAAGTTAATAGTGAAAACATTAGTTATCCAATCAATGTGCTAAATCGTTTCTAAGCATGACTAAGCAATCTATATCTATATATCTTAGCTGAACCAATATATAAAGCTCAACTAGCTCAACATTGTAGACCCAAGGTATCAAAGACAATGTAAATATGCAAAGTGGCCATAACAAAGGAATAGTTTCACACCCCCGGTGACCTTTGAAAATAAATGCACAGTTGAAATAAATAAGAAGTTTAAATATAGGATCAAACATGCTCAAAGGAATTGTGTTTGGATCTATGTGACTTGCCTGCAATAAAGGTGCTTAATACAGTTTCATGTTCCGACACACTCACGATCCTTCAAACGAGGAAAAGACAAGCTAACACGCCAAACGAGGAAAAGACTAATACAAACCAAACAATACATAATAACGTAAACAAACATGTGATCCATATTCTTAGATGATTATGAGACCTTGAACGGCCTCATCTGACTTCATATGAAATTAATTACCAATTTACAAGATTAAATCTAATTAAAACCTATTTAAAGGATTAAATAATTTAAGCACAATTTATGGATAATTTCCTATATGATCTTTATTTTCATCTACTTTTGCAACTGAACCACATTAAAGCCCCCCCCCCACGAGTTACAATGAAATTAGTTATGAATTTCTAAAGGATTAACCGTATTAAAGCCTTCTATATGGATTTTAATGATTATGACGCTAAAAATTATTTGAAAAGAAAAAGGATTTATGCATCATCAAGACGGTCCACAGTAACCGGGTTCACAGAAAGCGTCACGGTACAACTGCCAAGATCTACATTGACCAAACATTGACCGAATCGGACGTCGAAGAATCGATCCGGTCTACCACAGGTCTACTGCTGACAAAGTCGCTGAATCAGCGCATGATGTATCGCCGGCTGGTAGGCTCGGCCACATGCTCGTCGGCAAACGACGGTGCGGCGGCGCCAACGGAGGGCCCAACGGGTGGGATCGGACAACGAATCACCGAGCACTTTGACGGCGGCAAACACGACGGATGACGACGACGGTGAGGTTGACGCGCGGCGGCGGTCTTCGGGTCGGCGATCGCGCGGCGTCTCCGGTGAGAAACCGGCGGCAAACGAAGGGTGGAATCGAGTGAGGCTCCTCCTTGCGATCCCGACGGTGGGCGACGGCGACCGGAAGGTGGGCTGATCAGGCAGCGCGGTGCGGCTGGCACCGACGGCGAACGGTTGGAGCGCTTCGGTGGACGGTGTCAGCGGCGCTCCGGCATCTACGGCGGAAACGGAGGACGAGACGAGGAGGCGGCGACTTGCGCTGCTAATGAAGGGGACGACGACCGACGGCGAGACCCGACGCGACAGCGGCGGCGACTGGACCCCGCCGGCGGCGGACGCAAGGAATCATGCGGAGGCGGGCGCTGAGAAGGCGGTAGGCTAAGGGCGAACGTGGCGGCGAAGAGGAGTCCCGGGGTCCTTTTATAGGGGCTAAGCGGCGGTTGATGGAGGCCCATGGCCGGCGGCAAGGGAGATGAAAGGTCTAGGTTAAGCGGAGAGAGATGATCGAATCCGACTCGGAATCCGTCGATTTACCAAACAAAATTGCTCGGTTATTGCCAAAGAAAAAGGAGAGACTCAGGAGGATATTTCCCCTCTGTATTCGCGGAAGAAAGGGGCGGCGGATTTGGAAGCAGATGGCGGCGCGCGTGCAGAGGCTGGGGGGCCGGAGGTTGAAGACGAACTGACAGGTGGGCCCGCCTCCAGCGGCTGAGGAGAGAAGGGAGGGCGCGGTGGACTGGGCGGCTGGGCCGAGCAGCGCAGGCCGGTGGAGAGAGAGGACTGAATTGGCCGCCTTTCGGCCCCAAACCAAAAAGAGATTTTAAAACTTTTTCTTTTAGATTATTATGGAATGATATTCGCGTTTATTAAAATATACTTCCTTTTGCTCAAATAACTCCCCAGAAAAGTCTAGACCTATAGATAAACGCAGAAGTATTTAATAAAATTTTATCTAGCCCACTTTATATGAATTTTAGAGAATTAAATTAGAAATCTTCTCTTTAGACCTTTTAAGGACCATTTCTAACTAATTCCTTTTAACAACATTTTATAATTTAAGGATTATTTAAACAGCAAAGGGGCAATTTAACATAATTGAGATCATTGATGGTTCCCACCATCATTGCTTTCTTGTTCAACCAAGGGCGATGCACCCGATCTAATAGATATCACCATGATCACCTCGGGGCGGTCTGGATGTCACCTCCATCGGCTACCCTATGAGTTCTCTGAACACGAAGATCATAATGACTTCAGGACCACGAGCATAGCGCTGGGTCAGGTTATGTGACAGCATCTATGGGCCAAGGCCTGTCACTCCTCGCAGAGCAATGTAACCTTCTGCTGATGTGGCTAGAGAAGATTTCCTCTTCTGTGGATTCACGCTGTGTCTCTACAACCAATTTGGCAGTTTGTAGCCGAGCTTGGAATCGAAGAGACAATTCCCCTTAGGCAAAATCCTCGCCGGTTATTTGGTGTGACGCAAATGCTGAACATGCATCGTGCTAAGATAGCACGTCGGCTCAGTATCGGAGCAGGTGACCATGTGGTTATTATCAGTCTTGGTTGAATCTAGTGGTCATCGAAATTGGACATCGCCATCTGTAACATAAGCCGAATCCTGAGACCTGGAGCCGATTGTAGGGAGATGAAAGAACGCACCCACCCATAGGTGTACAGTCCTATGGGAAGAATATGCTTGCACACCAGCCAATGGCAGGGAGCAAAGCTATCAGCCTGAACTGCTCAGAATTGATTCTGCAGCTTTTAATGATGCTTTCAAAAAGATGCTCGAATTTGTTCCTCTATGAAGATTCAGCACTTACTGAAAATCCATCAGACTTTAGATTCGAAGACTTTAATTCCATGAAAGATAACAAAAGTCCAGAGAAGTCTTTTCAGCTGCAATCAGCCCATGCATCCTTCACTGTTGCATTCGCCCAAGGGAGGAACATCTCAAGTCTCTTATGATTTTATCATCGATATAGTTATGCCACGCACGTTTGGAATGGGCCAACTCCCAATCGGCTTTGTTTCTGTTGCGATAAAATTCATGCGAGGAGAAATTTCAAATCAACCCTGATGTGGATCGGCTGCTCAGATCTCCAAGGACCTTCCTTCTTGGGTAGTATTGAAAATCAGAACTGGTCACCTTCAGGAGCAAGGCATTTTGAACAGATGGTGGGGGTGAGTGGAACTGCATACTTATTCCTCATCGGCTTCCTTGTACATGAGGATCTTTTTCTCCGATATTATCTCCTCTTGGTATGCCTTGATTTAATTACTCCATTTGAATAATCTGCTTACCGCTCATAACTTCGTATTTTCTTTGGACTGCAGACGACAGAACTTCTCCCTCCTCACAGGAGCAATGAGTTGGAGGGACATGAGTATGCTCCAGCCTTTATTCCAAATGGAGGTGGGCCATCTCCTCCTGTCATCGTTATCATGCCCCAAAGACTTCCACTCTTCTCCAAGGGCTCATCATAGAACCAGCCGGACTGCCGGTAAAAGAGAGAAGACTAGAGCATGACTATATGACCATACGGGCTCCGGCCTCCAAAGAAGAAACCAAGTCAAGATTGGTATCCACTCTTCTCCACTTTCCTTGTATGAATGTCCGACCTTTCGTTCCTTATCCTTGGTACCTTTGCAAGAGCTTTATAGATTGAACCAAGTCTTCCTTTCTTCGGCCAAGATTATAATATTCATCGCTGTAAATCATTTTGCAACTCCGTTTCCGTTGAGCCAATTCTAACTTCCCGGTAAACAGCCTCTTTCCATAGAAAGCTTAAGAGAGGGACTTGATCGATCCATGACAAGACCATTTGATAAGACCACATATGCTTCGGCATATCGCGTAGCCACTGCCCGAGATACATAGAAACCTTTCTCTTAATCAATTTGATCAATACTCTCTGTTCGATGCTCGCCTGCCCGTTAGCTTTGTATAATATGGTGAAGAATTCAACAATTTGACATTCCATGCCTATCGGCAAACTGAACAAAACATCGATACGAAGATTGAACCTTCGATTGGTTGGTAATGGTTTGAGGATCCCAATCGTAGCAATTAATGCTCTTGAAACAAATCTGTATAGCGTCCCAGAGATTCCCCTTCTTCACAGGAATCGCCTCTACCCACTTGGTAAAATAAATCGGTTGCCACCACATATAAAACTTCATGCCCTTTTACTCGATGGGTGGATTATCGTGTTTTGTTTTTTTAATGCCGATCTATCAATTCCTCAACCTCCTAACTGACCATAGGTTTAATGATAGGGATTCATAAGCCCGATGCGCCCTGTGCCCGCTGAATCGCTTTCAAACTTCGTGACAATCTTGACTTCCTTGTAATATTTGAAACAATCCTCCAGCATTGTCGGTCAAAATACCCTGCAACTGTCGATGCAACTACTTCATCTTATGGCCGATTGATGAGTGCACAATCACCTCATGTTCCTCACCGATTGCAACCTTAGCCTGATGCGGCCACTCAAACACTTAAGACCGATCCGTCCCATCCAGGCGTGCCAAAAGTGTGTTGATGTAAGCAAAGTTTTCTTAACTGGGTCAACAGTGAGGAACGACTCCCTGGAGGGCGGCTCTCATGCCTTTGCTCTAATCGGTTGGCTTGAACTTTCTGGCAACATTGCTACTG
>CM020179.1:11560394-11579778 GCA_009805545.1 Oryza longistaminata | reverse complement strand
ACTGCACCCAGGACAGTCTTCAATAGATGGCAACCTCATACCTTCATTCTAGCAAAATCTGAAGAACTCACAACCTTAATGAGGATCAAAGCCGCCATCATCTTCATCATAATGCCTCTCCTGCTGCTTGTCATATTTCTTCTGATACTTATTGATAATTTTAGCCGAATTCACCTGAAATCCTCTAGCTCTTCTTCCGGCCATCGGCTGTTTGGCCAGCTGTGTGTACCATATTGACAGGAAAAGGATTGCCATCAACCTTCATCGGCCTCTTGGAATCATCAAACTTGATCTTGCCTCCTTCAATAGCCGCCTGGATCTCCTATCTAAAGACTTTGCAATCATTGGTAGAATGAGACCCAGAATTATGCCACTTGCAATACCTCCTCTTGCCTAACTCCTCAACCGATGGGATTGTATGACCAGTAGGAAGTTGAATATGTTTTTCCCGAAGTAGCAAATCAAAGATCTTATCGGCCTTGGTGATATCAAAGTCATACCTCTCTTCCTTTCCAGAAGTCTTCACCCATTGGCATGGTATAACCTTCTTGTTTCTAACCTATTCGGCTGCTGCTATTTCGGAGTCATCATCATCATCATCCGATCCATATATGTAAGGACAGACATGATTAACCTTTTTAAAGTTCTTCCTGGCTTCTGCAAACCTCTGTTCATACAAGGTTACCTTCTGTGCAAGATGTGACAAACTATCAAAGTCTTGGGACGAGAACTTCTCCCTGATCGGAGCTATCATACCCTGAAAAACCAAATCGGCTAACTGGGCATCAGTTAAACTCAAGCTGTAGCATTTATTCCTCATCTCCCTAAACCTTTGGATGTAATGTTGCACAGGTTCATCATGTCTTTGCTTAATCGCCGTTAAATCAGACAATTTCATCTCATGAACCCCACTATAGAAATAGCTATAAAAATGCTTCTCCAAATCGGCCCAACTGTTGATTGATCCACATGGCAAAGAAGAAAACCAAGTGAAAGCCGATCTAGACAAAGACAATGGAAATAACCTAACCCTCAAGGCATCCACAGCCGATGCTTCACCACACTGAGCTAAGAATCGGCTAAAGTGTTCATAAGTTGAAGCACTGTCTTGCCCCGAGAATTTTGAAAAATCTGGAACCTTGAATCGGTTAGGCAATGGAAGTCGCTCAAACCACTCAGGGTATGGATGCCGATACAGATTTCTAGCATCCTTAGGCTTAAGCCCAAACTGCTCTCTCATCACATCTGCAATCATATCGGCCTATGGTCGTTGCTGAGACACCCCATGTGTTTGTTGTGGCATGGGCTCGAATTGATTGTATTGAGGAGTGAACTGAGGCTGAGCCGATCCTCCTTGCTGATATTGAATTTGCGGCGATGGAGGCTGATACTGATAATTCAAATTGCCCCCTGATAATTCTGAAAGTTTGGCTATATATTGTGCACCAAATGTTCGGGAATAACTTGAGGTATCACCGTTTGATCTGGTTGCACATTATGAACCAAATGCTCTAGGACAACTTGATTCGCAGCGTGCTGCCTTAGCTGATTGTCAGGTGTTCCGAACCCAGCCGATGCATTCGTCAAACCTTGCTGCTGAATCGGCTGAACAACCTGTTGTCTCGGTGGCGTTTGCTGAATCGGCTGCACAACCTGCTGTCTTGGTGGTGTTTGTTGAATCAGCTGCACAACCTGCTGCCTTGGTGGCGTCTGTTGAATCGACTGTTGCTGGGTTGGGTCAACAGTAGGCTGAGCTGGTAAGAACATAGCTGCGACTTGGTCTTGATATAGCCGATTCACATTTTGTCCACTATGCTGTGGTTGCTCTCTCACCAGCAACCGAGGATTAATTAGCTGACCTGGTGCCGATGATGGTGCAGCAGGTACAGGAGCCGATACTGGTGCTGTCAGCTGAGCCGATAGTGCATTGGGAGGAATTGGCTGAACAGCTGGCTGATTATTAGTGATCAAGGGCCGATAGTTTGGGAAAACACCTCCTGGCAAATAAACTGGTCCTGTAGCCTGATATTCATCTATTGAGCCATCAACCATCGACTTCACCATGTTTGACAAAGTGATGACTAACACCCCAGATTGATTAATCAAAGCATGTTGCACGGCATAGTCAATCCGATCTTGGAAGTTGTTAAACTGTAGCTGTGTCGTGTTGCCATCTTGGTTAAGATTCTCACCTTGAAATCCCTAAGAACCGTCACCTTGAACTCCTTGAGAACCATCACCCTGAACCCCTTGAGAACCATCTGTAGCACCTTTATCACCTGATTGAGTCGTACCATCTGGAACTTGCTGTACTTCTCCATCCTTGGAAGAGCTTGTCCCAGGAACATCAGCAACTAACTTCATCTTATACCTCTGAACAATTGTTCCTTGGCGAGTCTCCATGAATGAATTCAAGAATTGGCTCTGTGTTTGCTGCATCATTGCCTCAAGATCCTTCTTCTGTTCGGGCGTCAATTTGTCCAAAGTGATGGGCACGATGTTGCTCTCATTTAACTTCAGATGCACCAAGCTTCGGGATCCTAGATTTGGAAGAACCATCTTTACCAGCCGAAGATGGCGATGCTGGTGGTTTCTCAGCCAAGAGAAAATGCTGTTGTGATTCTGACTTCTAATCGGTCCCACTGGGCGTGCCAAAAGCATGTTGATGTAAAAACATGAGGCCTGAGAGATCTGCTTAACTCCAGTGCAGGTCCAAAACTTGCCTTTGGGTATGCGAGCATGCCAGTTGATTTGATCCTGCAATCAACAAGAAACAAAGACAAAGAAACCACAGTTAAATCCATAAACGATAGCCGATCGGCTAGATGCCGATGACATATCTTTTATCTTTGAGCCGATGTCATATATGCATCGATCGGCAGTCGTTAATAAGTAAGAAAGAACTACATCTACTTGATAGGTTGTAGATATTAACAGTATATAGTCCCTATATCGATATATACTTAAATCAAGTGATTGGGATAGATCGGTCACCATGCCGAGACAGTATAAATCACTTAGATCGAAATATATATTAATAATGAGACTATATATGTTCATAGCATAGCCGATCAGATAGATCTAGCATGTATCGGCTAATACTCCGATACTACTCTATATTAAGATATTAAAGCAAGTAGAATATATCAAACAAAGGCCTAATATACTTAAATGCAACAAGATCTTAACATAAAGGGCAGATTTAACATGTCAACAAAGCATATAAAGTAAATATAGTTAAATCAGGTAAGATCGGCTAAAACTCCGATACTACCCTAGTCGGCAACCAAAGACAGGCTAGAGATTGAGATTCTAATCACGACTCATAAGATCAAACTCAACTGATGCAGCTACAAGTATGAAAAGAAAGACAATATCTAGACAATCAAGCTGTTGGATGTGTCATAGAGTGGTGGATATCATATATAATCTAAGTCAACAACAGTATCTATCCTAATCGGCTGCCTTCTACTAACAGATGTTAGCCGATTGTAGGTCAGTTAACGATATTGCCGGAGATTATGTATGATATGTGATAACTCGACGAATTACATAAACAAGATTAGAGTATCATAAAGATGCCTTCTACTAACAGATGTTAGCCGATTGTAGGTCAGTTAACGATATTGCCGGAGATTATGTATGATATGTGATAACTCGACGAATTACATAAACAAGATTAGAGTATCATAAAGATGCCTTCTACTAACAGATGTTAGCCGATTGTAGGTCAGTTAACGATATTGCCGGAGATTATGTATGATATGTGATAACTCGACGAATTACATAAACAAGATTAGAGTATCATAAAGATGCCTTCTACTAACAGATGTTAGCCGATTGTAGGTCAGTTAACGATATTGCCGGAGATTATGTATGATATGTGATAACTCGACGAATTACATAAACAAGATTAGAGTATCATAAAGATGCCTTCTACTAACAGATGTTAGCCGATTGTAGGTCAGTTAACGATATTGCCGGAGATTATGTATGATATGTGATAACTCGACGAATTACATAAACAAGATTAGAGTATCATAAAGATGCCTTCTACTAACAGATGTTAGCCGATTGTAGGTCAGTTAACGATATTGCCGGAGATTATGTATGATATGTGATAACTCGACGAATTACATAAACAAGATTAGAGTATCATAAAGATGCCTTCTACTAACAGATGTTAGCCGATTGTAGGTCAGTTAACGATATTGCCGGAGATTATGTATGATATGTGATAACTCGACGAATTACATAAACAAGATTAGAGTATCATAAAGATGCCTTCTACTAACAGATGTTAGCCGATTGTAGGTCAGTTAACGATATTGCCGGAGATTATGTATGATATGTGATAACTCGACGAATTACATAAACAAGATTAGAGTATCATAAAGATGCCTTCTACTAACAGATGTTAGCCGATTGTAGGTCAGTTAACGATATTGCCGGAGATTATGTATGATATGTGATAACTCGACGAATTACATAAACAAGATTAGAGTATCATAAAGATGCCTTCTACTAACAGATGTTAGCCGATTGTAGGTCAGTTAACGATATTGCCGGAGATTATGTATGATATGTGATAACTCGACGAATTACATAAACAAGATTAGAGTATCATAAAGATGCCTTCTACTAACAGATGTTAGCCGATTGTAGGTCAGTTAACGATATTGCCGGAGATTATGTATGATATGTGATAACTCGACGAATTACATAAACAAGATTAGAGTATCATAAAGATGCCTTCTACTAACAGATGTTAGCCGATTGTAGGTCAGTTAACGATATTGCCGGAGATTATGTATGATATGTGATAACTCGACGAATTACATAAACAAGATTAGAGTATCATAAAGATGCCTTCTACTAACAGATGTTAGCCGATTGTAGGTCAGTTAACGATATTGCCGGAGATTATGTATGATATGTGATAACTCGACGAATTACATAAACAAGATTAGAGTATCATAAAGATGCCTTCTACTAACAGATGTTAGCCGATTGTAGGTCAGTTAACGATATTGCCGGAGATTATGTATGATATGTGATAACTCGACGAATTACATAAACAAGATTAGAGTATCATAAAGATGCCTTCTACTAACAGATGTTAGCCGATTGTAGGTCAGTTAACGATATTGCCGGAGATTATGTATGATATGTGATAACTCGACGAATTACATAAACAAGATTAGAGTATCATAAAGATGCCTTCTACTAACAGATGTTAGCCGATTGTAGGTCAGTTAACGATATTGCCGGAGATTATGTATGATATGTGATAACTCGACGAATTACATAAACAAGATTAGAGTATCATAAAGATGCCTTCTACTAACAGATGTTAGCCGATTGTAGGTCAGTTAACGATATTGCCGGAGATTATGTATGATATGTGATATGCTCTTAGTGTGAACCAAGTGTCAAGTTTCCCTAGGAGTCATTTTTGCAAATACTCCATCTGTCCAAAAGTGCTAGTCCGAAACTTCCTGTTTCCAGGTCTGGAAGTTCCAGTCTTGTGAAAAAGATTTTCCTATGTGTAGTCCGGAAGTTCCTGTCTTCCAGGTCCAGAACTTCTTGTCTAGTTTCCAGTTCAAAATTGTGAGTAACGGCTAGATGACATTACCTAGCCGTTATACATAACCAGCTCGTTTCCAGCTCATTCCTTGGCCATTCCACTTTCACTTTTCGAACCAAGAGCTGTTGCTAGCCTCTCCCAAGTGTTTCTTGCCTTGTCCACTCAATCTAGAGCCTAATTCTTGTGAGAAAGAGAGATTTAAGAGGGAGAGAAGAAGATTTGGAGAGGTGTGAAGACTAGGATCTTGGGTGAGCACTTGGAATATCTCGTGGGTTGTCATCTCGGTGCTTATTACTCTTGGAGATGATCTCCTAGACAGTTAGGTGTCATCCGCGAGAATCTGTTGCATATTGTGGATGTCACGGGTAAGTTTGTGAAGGATCTCCTTGTCACGACCGGAAATAACCCAACGGGCGTTCCTTACGTGCGTGTATTATTCCTTGTCCTAGGAGGCAAGGTACACCAAAAGTTGATACAATTCAGAGTTTAACAAGCGGAAGTGTAAATAGATAATTTATTATATGGGCGGCGAAGGCCCAGCACACACGAAGACAAACGGAAAACAGCGGAAGACTAGGGTGACGACCACAGGCGCTTGACGGCAGGCACGAGCTAGACACCAAAGCCTTCATCATCCAGGAGCTCCTCTTCTGGGTTTGGGAAAAATTGAGCAAGACGGAGTACAACCACCGTACTCAACAAGACACACCCACAAGTGCAATATACAAAGCCCCCATAAACACACCGCTAACGGCTGGCACATCAATTGTCAGGGTTACCCTCTAATATCTGATTCTTGACATCCTAGAGAAGATGACTAGGCCACCTGACCTGCTTCATACTATCCACGAAAGACAAAAACTAATGAACCCATGAGTCACTACTGGGGTAACACAAGCCAAAGACGATATTCTCCTCTGCACACGGCAACAATCTCATGCACAAACTATACATATAACCCTCATTGTGGCACTAGAGCTACACCTCAATCACCAAATTACTCACCTATCCAAACCTCTCAAGATAACTTCCCCAAGTAGATTGTTGATACAGCAAACACCTCTAGCTATTATGATAGAACGTCCTAGACCGTCATTCATTTTAGTTGTCACTCGAAGAACCAACCCTATAACATCAATAGCAAACACATATAGGCATACATTGACATAGTATCTCATCTAGACACCGCTATCCACAGCTCTAAGGTATCATTAACTAACAACACAACCAGGAATTAGGTTGAGAAACAACAACTTTTCAAAGCAATATAACATATCCATGATGACATATTGGCAAACAAACATAGAGAAGAGTACAATGAACACACCAACAAGCTTCACATAATAGGTTGACTCTAACCTCGGGTGTCCATCAAACAATCAACTAGGCTAACACATAACCAACTAGGAGCAGATATACCTTTGTGGCCACTCAAAACAAACATTGTATAAAACAAAATATTGAATGAAGTCAACCCCACCAAGAAAACTTCAAGCAACCAAGATAATATGATAATGCCAATCATCAGACTTTTACACTCATTCTCAAAGCATCAAGCAAACAATACATAGAATTATGGTTTCATCTACCCTTCACGGCCCTCTTGGAACACTCAAGTCCAACCACCTATTATGATTTTATGATCAACTAAAAAATATCATCACTCAAAAAAGAAGCTCACAAATAAATTTCTAGCCTAGCAAGTAGTTAGGGTGAATAACAAGGTGGCTAGTCCATCTGTCACTTAACTATCTAGTTTGAATTTCAATAACTAGTTGTAACCCAAACACTGCAACAATCTCAGTTAGGAATATATAGAAAACAATACGGAACAATGCCATTCAAAAACAAATCAACGGGTCCTACAGATAGGGACAAACAACAAAAACCCCTTTAGCATCATCATCACCACTCAATCACATAAGAATACAAAACCTTAAAGATATACAGAGGAAAACATAGTGAATGGCAATACAAGATCACACACGTACAAACAACACCTTTACAATGAAAAAAAACAACCATGGTGAAAATCAACACAAGTGCACGCGTACAAAGCATATGGGAAGATAACTCTATTTACGCACATGAACAATGATATAAACTACATCAGGTCACCAATACAACAAGACAAGCAACATGCTAAACAAGCATTAAAGAAATATGGGAATCATAACCATTTGCAATACAAAATAATAGTTGGATGCAAGTTGCAAACCCATAACCATCCTATATGTGCATGTGTGTCAAGTTAATCTTCATTTTCCCTAGGGTCTAAAGCCTAGGCTCTGATACCAACTGTAACACCCCAGAAAACCACATAAGCCTGGGATGCCACTAAACAACCATACAAAAGTGCCAAAACAGGCAAATTTCGGCAACAACTACCTTAGACAAGAAAACATCGTGGAAGCATCAACATATAGATTAAATTTACGTTGGCTTTCAGTAAAAAGCCGGGTATTTGACCTGTTTTCTAAAAAAAAAGATTCATGATCTTAGCACAAGAAATACAAATTGATCAGCGGAATGATTCAAGAAACGTTTGGTGAAAAGAGGGGAGCCATACCTCGAATGGTGCTCGCGTCTTCTCTCGAGCGCACTACGGGACGAGTGGTATGTTTAGGGATGGCAATTTTACCCACGGGTTCGGGTATCCGACCGATGGGCATGGGCATGGGTGTAATATTTTGCCCATGGGCATGCCCGCCCGAGACCCGAGAATATAGCGGGCAACAGCCGGGTATTGTTTTTTTGCCCGCGGATGAGGATTTCGTCGGGGAGGTCGCTGAGCCTGTCCCTGCCGGCGGCGTCCTCCATTGGCGGCCGAGCACGCAGGGGCATTTCGTCGAACAGGTGGTGCGCGTGAGGAGCTGCACAGTAAGCGTTAGACCAAGAATCAGTAAACCCCAGCTCAACTCTAAGCAAGATTTAAGATCTTAGAGCAAGAAACGATTTTCGATCGAGCAGAAATACAGATCGGTTTGTGAAGAACACCGAGAGAGGAAATGAGGAATGATTCAAGAAAGATTGGATGAAAAGAGGGAGCCATACCTTGAATGGTGTTACAACAAACGGGACAGGTTCGTACGTATACCGCCTTACCTCCTAAACATTTTGTTTAGCAAAAAATAAACATATGAAGAAGAAAAGATTCCTTTTTAGTAGTCATCTCATTTCTAATTGCTAAATGTTTATTTGACATTTACCTAAAAAAACAAATGTTTATTTGACAGAAAATTAGGGAAAAAAACTTGCAAATTTCAAACCTTAAGATTTGCTCTGTTATTTGTGATCCGGCGACTTTGACCCCATGTCCTTTTTCTCTAAATTTGGTGACCCCTTCTCCAACTCCAGCGAAGATCCAACGATCGACCACAACCCAACAAGTTAGGGTTTAGGGTCTAAGGTTGGTGTGGGAGATGAGAGTAGGGTGAGGGAAGAGGGCGGGTATTTGTCGGGCTTAGATGGATATATCTAGAAGGTGATGGCCCGGTGGTGGGTGGTGGATACAAGCGGGCGACGATGTGCCGGTTGGTGGTGGTGGTAGATCTAGAGACTGGAAGCCACATGAGATGGGGAAGATAGCAAGGCGGGACCACCTCACCACCGTCGGCTTGAGGAGAAAGAGAAGGGTGGAGGAGGAGAGTGGAGGGGGAGGAGGCCGGCGAGAGAGAGGACCTCGCTGGTGCCGTCGCCGCCTTTCGTCAAGCCGATGAGGCCGGGCGGCAGCGTGGTGGGTCGGCGGCAGCACAGGAGCATAGTCACGAGGAGAAGTTGAGAATGGGGGCTTGTGCGGCGGCGGGGATGGAATAAAAAAGAGGAAAGAAAAAGAGGGGATGGAAATTAGGGTTGGGAGATTTGCTCGAATCTTAAAGCAATCAAACGATTCAAAATTTGCAACATATTAGGGTTTTCTTTTTCTGTCAAGCGTAGATTAGACAGTCCTTTGACACATGTTGAATTTTAAATTGCTTCTAAACACACATGATTTGTTGAAAATGGTTGGATTTCGTGTGCATTGAAATCAATGTCTTGGAAATATATACGTATACTTAATTATATACTACTTTAAGACACCCTCCTTATGGTGATGGTGATCTACACATTTCTAATTTTACCCGCCTATGCTGCTGTTGCACGTGGCAGAATCCTCGGCCTCCGCGGCGTGACGTGGGTCGCCTTCGGCGGCATGTACGACGTCGCGTTCCTCCTCAGGCTGGCCACCGGCGGCGCGCCGCTGCCGGCGACGAGGCTGGGCTTCCTGGCGCAGGTCGGCGCCATCTTCGGCACCCAGGTGTTCGACGCCAAGCACATGGCGTCGCTGCTCCACATGCACGGCGGCCTCGCCGCCGTCACCGGGATGCTCCAGCTGCCGCCGCAGCTGCCTCGCCGCCACATGGCCGGGCAGAACAGCGTCATGGCGCTCCAGCTCTTCATGGAGCTCAGGAGAAGGTTCTCTGATCTTGGAGGCAGCCTTCACAGCTGCTCGCTCAAGATCGAAGGCCTGACTTGAAGATGGTTTTGAAATATATGAAATTATAATTATTTGGTTGATGTAGTTTATTAGATTTTTTCTTTCAGAAAGATTAGAACGGGGAGTTAGTTAGCTTAATGATTCCCCTACTAAATTCTTTTATTGTAATGAGGGATTACAACATATATCTCTTCAGATAATTACTACTAAATTCTTTTATTGTAATGAGGGATTAACAGCATATATCTCTTCAGATAATTACTCAAATACAAATTGCACTTCAATACCTTACCTTGATGGAAACCATATATTTTTTTTATATAGAAAAGATCGATCTAACCGAAAATTATGGAAGGCCTAGCAAGTCCATCCAGTACAAAAAATGGAACATTGTTTTATTTTGCAGCCCCATCGTTTGGCATATTGGAGGAAAATGCGAAATAACATATTTGCAAGGGTGAATAGCTAATATGGTCCCTGAAGTTTCGCTTTAAGCTCAGTTTAGTCCTTGAGGTTTCAAATCATCCAAACAAGTCCTCCAAATTAATCATTTGAGTTAATATAGTCCTTAAAAAAAAAAAACCACATGAGCATGCCAAGTCATCGTCGCATGTTAATAAAATGACAATTTTACCTTTATATACCATGTAGAAAAGAAAGAAAAGACGCAAAGAAAAAATAACAGGCCAACCTAGGCCCAACATTGTTGCGGAGGGTGGCCGACAAAAGAATTTATACGATCAGTGCTTGGCTGCAGCAATCGTAAGTGACAATTCTAAAACGATCATACATGAGTGAAACATTTGTTTTCTTTTATATATGGTATATAAAGGTAGAATGGTTATTTTATTCATATCGCTGCATGCGAGGATGACTTGGCATGCTCACATGGCACTTTTTGTGGATCCAAGGACTATATTAACCTAAATGATTAATTTAGAGGATTTGTTTAGACGATTTGAAACCTTAAGGACTAAACTGAGCCCGAAGCGAAACTTCAGGGACCATATTAGCTATTCACCCTATTTGCAAATGAAAAATAATTTGTGAATAAAATTTTTATATACATATTCTTAACGATCTAAAAGCAAATGCTGAAATTGAACTACGATTGAAAAAAAAAAATCCAAAATCAACTCCAAATTTAGGGTTGAAAATTTTAATTTTGGCTGATAAGCATAAGCATGAGCGAAAAAAAGAGACCGCTGACGTTTAGAGAGGCCAAATTATTGTCAGCGGAATGTGTGCGATGACGATGGTGTTTCGTAAGAAAGATAACAGTACGAAGGAAAATCGACAGTTTTGTGATGTTTCTTGTTTGCCACAGATATCAAAATTGTTGCAGCTCAATGATATAAATATAACCATGTTCAGTCAAAACCACATAATTCAGATCTCACGTGAACAACTACGGAACGAAAGAAGTAGAGCCAGTATCATGGGATTGCAACACCATGTCAGCAAAATATGAAGGCCAAATAGAGTACCCGAACAAACATGTGTATACGCAGTACCGTCTTGGTTTGAGTACAACAGAGCAAGTACAAGATGAATGCCCTTAAATGGAACGAAAGACATGATTGTTTGTAATCACGTCATAGACGATAGCACCAAGCTAGATTGGCTGTGTACATTCTTTTTTAGGTGTAGAAGCTGGGTTTTAATCCATTTTCTAACGAAAAACACAAAGCTAGATCAGCAATAAACATGCCTATATGCTTACGGACTCAACTGGAATCAAAGAATGTATCCGAAAGAGAGCGACTTTAAAATGGAATGTCAAACGAATGTAATTGACCGATTTTCAATAAAACTTCCATTATAAAAAACAAAAACCAAATGCTTGATCCTTTTACTTTCATATCTCCTCAGACCGGAATGTTCATCCTAGAGCTGGCTGGCTCCAGTGTTCGATATGAACCTGAGCAGAGGTCAATCCCATTTTAACAAAAAAGTTGACAACGCCTTCGACCAGGGGATCATCCGCCAAGCATTTGACTTTAACACTTGTAAGGTGCTCACATGTAAATGATCTTTCTTCAAGCTCGCCAATCATTCTTTGTGATGTTTTTCCCCAACGATGCTATATATGTTAGTAATAAGTCTAGCTGCTCAGAGTAGTTAGTTTCCCCCTGTTTTTACGTTGAGTCTTGCACATGATCTGTTCATCTGTTTGTGTGCATAGTGGGCTTGACGCACGCTGCGTTCGTGCGGAGTCCGTGGTGTCGTGCGTGGTGTGCTCCAGTTCGTGGGATGGCGCGAAGTGGCAAGGAGTGTGGCACGCACAATTAGGAGGCCACTATGGCCACGTTTAACTTTCTTGTAATTTGCTATTTAAGGTTAAGCTCTAATCCAGAAAAGCTGCCAGTTAATGCAGCGCCAAAATACTCTGTGTTGCTCTGTTTCTGTTTTGCCAGACAAGCTACAGTTTTTCGTTTTGCCGCTAACAATATATACCAAGAAAAACAGGTAAGCTATATTCTCCTGATGACATGTGTGCTTGCTAAAAATCTTTCAAGTTGGATCAGAATGCATTTAGAGGGAAAGATTTACCTTTTCAAGTTCCAGAGTTAGCTTCTCCAGTATTGGTGAGTTCCGAAGAAAAAATTTAATCCATAGAAATTTGCATCCAGACACCATTGACCAAGAGTCAGGCTGACAAGATTGATGAATTTTGGATACCGTTGCAAATTGTTTTCAATTGTCAGCTGCACAATATTGAAATGACTATGTTGCAGAAGGCCATTTATAAACATGATTTCCTAAATTACAAACTTGAAAACAAAATTCAGAGCACTAACATTATGCAATAAGTATTATATTTGCAGTGCAGGTACAACTATAACTTCAACATAGCGGATCATAAAAGACCACTAGAAAAAGAAATTGCGTCAACAAAGAACCAGAATAAACAATGCTACACTTGTTTGGTCTCAATGAATCTCTTTAGCACGTGTGGATTAACAGTCAAGATGCTTCAGATGCAAGTTAATTAGGTAGCTACATCAGTTTAAACACAACGCGAATCTATTGTGAGATAGCAGCAGGAGTAAGACTTTCAATTGCTGAAGCATATTTATCTTAATTTTCAATTTTATATTTAATAATGTCAATTGAAGTTAAGCAATCACTTAGATTTCTGAAAAGAAGAATTTTCAGTGGCCAACCCAATATTGCAGCCACACAAGAACATGCCAGTTATCAAATGGGAAATGCTCCACTTTCAGTGTGTGAAATCAAACAGCAACTAAGATAATTCAGGTCTGCTAGACCAAGAATCTTATTTATGTATAAATGAACTGAACACATGAAATAGATTGCATTGGATGGTTGATGGCATCAGTCATGATTTAATGACATAAGAATTGGTTATGCCAGGCTTAGTTGTGCCGGTACAGGTAACTAATCTAGTGCAATTGTGAAGTGTCAAGAAGAAACAGCGTGGTTAAGTTTTATTATTTTTCGTATCAATACCTATATTAAGATGCATGTATATAATAAGGGCAGGAGGGATATATATCTAAGATCAATAGCAATACCTTTTTCCAATAATAATAGAACTGGCAGGTCAAATTTTTAGCAGCAGAAAGGCTCCTGAGATTTTGGCAGAAATAACTAGAGGCTTGTTCGACATGAAGTACCAGCAATGAATTCACTAGTAATGGCATGTTATTGAACACAAATGTGCCGCTCAAAGGCCACCACAAGGAAAAAATGGTAACACTCGGGGTAGAAATAGTAGTCTTGTCCTTCCAGGAGAACCAAGTATCAATGATGCTCAAAACCTTCAGTGTCTGAGAGGAGATGTCACTATCCACAATGATGCATTCATGTAAGGAGAGATTTTCCAACGATGGGCAGCCTTTCTCGAGTTGCTTGAAGAAACCTTGCTTCATACCAACACTGAAGAAGTTGATTGTTGTGAGGAAGCGGCAAGCAAACGCAGAATAGTGGTTTAGCTCCAGTTTACCAGACAGCACAACAATGTTCTGGTCAATCTGTAGAACTTGAAGCAGAAGGTGCGTATCGACGCGGCGGGGTCGCGTAGCTTCAGCACTTTGTCAAGGAAACTGTTGAACGACAACTCCATCTTTTGATCATACTTAATAAAGCCGGTTTCGTTCCGCCCAAACTCATGGATGTGGATGTTGATGCAGGGCACGGTGCGCCAGAGGTTGCGCCACCGCCGCGACAGCACGCACGTCCGCACGGCCTGGCGCGTGGTCAGGAAGGTCATGATGTGGAGAACGATGTCGTCGGGGAGGGCGCTGAGCCAGTCCTCACCATCGGCGTGCCCCGGGACTGTGATCTTCTCAATCTTGCCAGGTGACCCCTCCATGGCGGCCGAGCACGCGCACAGGCGTTTCGTCGAACAGGTGTCGTGCGTGCGAACTGCACAAGAGCAAGAATCAGGAAATTAACCATGAATCCGCAACGCAAGAAACGACGCTAGCTGGAGCAGAGACTGATCCATGAAGAAACGAATAGTATGCAAGAAGAGATTCGATGGAAGGGAGAAGGTAGGTGCACCTGGAGATCGCGGAGAGTGATCGCGTCTGAAGCGCTCGATGCAATGGGAGCGATCAAGGGACCTTTGTAGTGTTTCGTAGTTTTGTGATTTTCTTTTTTACTTCAGTCCCTCGATGCCTCGATGGAAGATAGACGGTTCAGATTAATAACAGAATATATGAGCTAAACTTTTGATCATCATAAATATGGTTCGTTTTGGACGACCGAAGCTCCTTTTATAATGTTATGTTATACTCCCTCCATACTCGTTAAGGAAGTCGTTTAGACAATATTTAAGTCAAACCTTAGGAATATAAATCATGAATAACTCTTAAGTTGTTGAGTTTGAAAATGTAAAAATTATATAAATAGATCTGTCTTAAAAAGTACTTTCATAAAAGTATACATATATCACTTTTCAATAAATATTTTTATAGAAACAAGAAGTCAAAGTTGTATTTTTGAGACCATGTCGTTATCCAAAACGACTTTCTTTACGAGTACGGTGTTTGATGAAAACAAAACAACGAACACACAGAAAATAGGGAAACCCTATATTTTATTAATCATGATTCATTAACATGAATGTTTACAAAATACAAGATAGGGCTTCCGCAGGAGTTCGCCTTTTGTCTTCACGAGGAATGCTTAATGGAGAGGTATCTTGACTGGAGATTGCGTGCAGTTCGCTGATTCCCGGCACCTAGCAATGAGGCTATCGGTTAATTGCATCCACAGGAGCGAGCCTATGGAACACCTCCGATTAAGCTACGCTTTAGGATCGTCGTCTTCAAAATTGTTTGCTCGCCGAAGGTTGAGGTTGGTGTAGATTTAACGGTGAATATAGTGAATATGGAACGGGTGGCTTTGTTTCGCCAAAACCCAGTCACAGTACACTACTATCACGTCGGTGTGCGAAGGGATTTTGGTGAAGCGGGTGACCTTTGCCTCGTCGGTGTCTAGTCATGTATCCCGACCTTCATCAAATATGGATTTTGTGGTTGCTTTTGCCTCGTCGGTGGCTAGCAACGTTGTATCCGGTTCCCGTCCATTTTAGACGTGTTAATAGTATAGTGACCTGGCCTTGTTGGCACTCGGCCATGGTTTCGTCTAGCCTCGTCGGTCATAGACAAATAGAATGAGTAAATGGCTGTAGCCTTGTTAGCTTTTAGCCAATATGTCGTCTAGCTCGTCGGTCTCAGACGTAGCATAAATAATGATAAATCAACCATTTTATCTCGTCGATATTCGGCCATGTTGTCGATGTGTATTTTAAATCTGCACGCCTCGCCCTTGTGGCTAGCGTTGTTATATTTAACGAATAATGCTTGTCTTCAGGAATTGTGAGGACTGCCGGTAGAATTTGGAGAGGGAAGGAATTGCTCCTGTACATGACATGCACAAGGCAATATGTGACTCATCCGGCATGAATATAAATATGTATAAATCATGGTTGGTCTGATGTCAATAAGATTCAAACTCATTCGAAGTTTATACAAATAAATATCCAGCTCCAATATTTGATAACTTAAACGTCCAACCCTCACGAGGATCAAGTTGATCACCTCATATTTGTTTGCATTCCATGTTAATCGCTTCACAAAGACTATGTGTGCATATATGTGTGCCGCTGGGGATAATTATATGCATGGCTACAAGTTTACAACGCTTTCACGAGGTATGCATATGTGATTTACGACTTTGCTTTTTCTATCGACCGGGCTACGCAACAGCGCAGCACTACGGCGTGTACCTCCAGGATGCCGATGCCGGGTGGGTTACGCTATCGATGATGACCAGCTAGCTGATGAAGATGTGATTAGCGCGTGGCTGGTGAAGACGTCGTTGCCGTCGGCGACTTGAAGAATTTGGTTTCCATCTAGGTATATGTGGATGTGCCATAGTCTCACCACCGCCCAGAGCTGCCTCATGCGCAGCGCCTCGCGACGAGGGGTTCGACGGCTTTATATCGGCGACGACGACCACAACGGCCTCGCTAATCCTCCGTAAGATAACGCGTATATCTGTTGAGTTGCTGACGCGAGTCACCTATCCTTAGATAAAAGCTTGCGGAATTTAAGAGCAAGATCAATAGTATAGCCAACTGCTGGCTCCAAATCATCTATAACTAATCTAATACTACCTCTGTCCCCATATTATTTGTCTTTTTGAGTTTTTGTTTGTCAATATTTGATCATTCGTCTTATTCAAAAAAAATTTAGAATTATTATTTATTTTGTTTGTCATTTGCTTTATTATCAAAAGTACTTTACATATGACTTATCTTTTTTTATATTTGCACTAATTTTTCAAATAAAACGAATGGTCAAACGTTGCAAATAAAAAGTCAAAAACGTCAACTATTATGGGACGGAGGGAGTAGCCTATTCATACAATAGTTACCTATAAAAATATATACTACACAATTAATACCCGGTCCTATCTCTCATACACACGTAACGTCTTGAAGTTCGCGTTGCAGCCGGCTACAAATCTGTAGCCCGCTTTCTTCTCTCTTTTCTTCTCGATATATGGTTATAGCTGGCTTATAGCTTGCTACTGTACTTGCTCTAATCAGATAACTGAACTGGATCACAGCCGGCGGCCCCACACAATGCATGCATTCCATTGGTGGGTTTATCTCGATGGCAGAGATCGATGGTTCAAAGTTATTAATCATGCACATAATCACGTTGGCAATTAACCATCATGGCACAGCTATAGTACTAGTTGATCCCTCTTTTTTTTCAAGCATATATCTCTTCAATTCTGCATCAAATTTGAATTCTATTCGAACCATTATTTTCTATTTGAAATATGCAACCAAACGAGTCCAATATTGAATATATTTGAACATCGTCTGATATTTGGATTTTTCAGGACCCACACGTTATAGACACGCCTCATATGTATTTAGTAAAATTAGGCTCCAACTAATATTCTTATATAAAATTAAATGTCCAATAATTTATTATATCTTCTATGAATTTTTAGCACAAAAACTCATCAAACATACGGAGGGAGTATATACTTGTGTAACTATTTTTTGATTTATGCAAAAGAATTATATGTCAATGTTATATTATCTTATAAACTTGAAAAGTCTAAAACGACACTCTTTTGTGACTAAGAAATATGAGGTATCTAAAGTATTGAAAGAAATAAAATTTCTTGCAATTTGGTTGGGCCACGTCATCCGAAAAACAATGGCCGTCCGATGCAACCATCTGATAAATGAGGAGCGTCAGATCGGATCAGAAAAGCTTTAAAAAAAACACCCTTCGACAAACTTCTCCCAACTTCTAGTCCTCCCAACGGACCCAGCCGTGCACATTTTTCGTTTTCCCCCTCCTCCCTCGTGTGCGATGCCATGCCACACGCGCATCTTCGCCGCTGCCTCCTCCCCATCCCAAGCGCCACCTCCACCTGCGGCTCCTCCTCCTCCCCCTCTCCTATCCTCTGATCTACTCCCCATCGCTGCTGCCGCTGCCGCTGCCGCTGCCGCTGCCGCAACCTCCTCTTGCTCGCCATCCCTTCCCTTGCTCCGCTTCCACCTCCACCTCCGTCTGCCCTACCCCATAGTCAGACCTCATCCCCTTCCTCCTCGTTCTCAACTCCAACGCCCCCTGCCATCTGGGCTTGGTCCGATGAATTTGAGGGCCATGGGCTCAATCCCCAGGACCTCCTCTGCATCGACTCCCATTCTCCTTCTCATCCTCGTCCTGATCTGCAGCACCAAGGAACAGATAAAAGGTCCTCCGAGCTGCACAATTGGAGAAGTCAACGTCGATAGCTATTGTCAGTATCTAAACTTCTAGCTCCACATGATGTTCGTGATGGTGGAGCTGTTTAGTGATTAGATTGGTTCAGTAACCATGTATTAGTTTATATAAGAAACAAGGTATCCATCTAATATGCAGTTTACGCTTGCACTGAAATAATGAATTGATGATTACTAGATATTGAAAAATTGCGAAGACGTCAAGACTGTCAGTCCTTATTGAGGTGTTTAGGTTGGCAAAAAAAGATGGAGCAAATGGTAGTGACCAACCTCTGAAAAAGTGTTCCTGAGGATAAGGTGAGAATTTCTTTTAAAGTTTCAATCTTGTCACTTTGGCTTTTTTACTGGATGACCTGATTTACAACTGTTGCTCGATAAAAAGTTCACTTGAGATCGGTCTGCTATTTGATCCATCCCATGGGAATTTCCCAGCTAGCTAGCTTAACATACGATTAATTTAACTCGAGCAATAAAGTGATGCATCCATCTGTCAGTTGCTGATGGCTTTTGGTATGTGGCTTTTGAACATCGTGTGCTCTACCATATATGATTCAGCCGATGACTAATCAGAAAAGCAATTATGTCCTAACAAGATCATTTGAATGAATGCATATGTGCAGATAAATTTATCCAGGTGCCTCTTGCGGCAACCTGAGAGCTCAGGTTACAATACCCTTGATTAGTACACTCCACAAATTGGCATTCAGTTGCTCACCTTACTTATGTTGGCCACTTACCTTCATCAGGTTTCAATTAATCTTATATTGCTTTCAGTACCTAGAAATAAAGAAAACAGTATGATGAGAAAGTAATCTTATAATGTGTTCCCTTGCTGATAAATAAGTTTCACTACTACAAAAGTGATTTTTCTGTACGAGACTCTATGATTTTTGCAAACGGACCATAAGTAGTGGCGTCTGTAAAAATCGACGGTCATTTTCCCATACGGCTGCTTAAGTGGCCCGTATGGAAAAATCGATTTTCCCATACGGGCCTCTTAAGAGGGCCGCATGCAAAAATGAGCTCATTT
>CM020179.1:11539214-11558393 GCA_009805545.1 Oryza longistaminata | reverse complement strand
GGCTGCGACGAGCTCGGGTGGGCGGCGGCGCTAGTTTTTTTTTTCGTTTATTTATTTTTGGAATTTTATTTTTTTTTTCGCGATTTTTTCTCTTTGCATGCGGTCGGCTTAAGCGCCCGCATGCAAAAATCGGATTTTCGCATGCGGGTGCCCTGGCCGCATGCAAAGACTTGCATTTTCGCAGACGATTTGGCGCATGCGGTTGGGGCAACCGCATGCGAAAATCGCTCCGGCCCGTTTGCAAAAACGGTTTTTGTAGTAGTGTTTTCATATAAATCTTGCGGTACTTGCTGATATCTTAGTTATAAATTAAACCTTGCAGATGAATTTGTTGGTGAAGTCGAAGTTCACTGCTAATTAGGAGGAACTCTTTGCTGGAGATGTTCATATAGGGATATATAGTAGCAATGCGCATGAAGGTGAATCTAACAAAGCTTTGCCACTGGTTTAAGTGGTTTGTGCATGACTGATAAACTTATGATTCTATGTCTTTCGAATTATTTAACTGTCAAGTAGTAGTGTTTACAGTGGAATCGATAGACTCACAAAGAGCATGGAGTGCAATATTAGCTTGGCAACAGAATCACACTAACTACTCATATTCTAATACTGTGCTGGATGTGCAAATTATAAACCATCTATTAGTTTGTCCTAAGAACATCAGTTCTTCATTAATTAAAAGCAATCACTTCGACGTTGACAAAGGAATGCTCTTACACTCAAAGATTCTTATACAATTTATCCTCTTGACAAAATAATTATATATAACTAACTATGATCAGTGATCATACTTCTCATGAACATTCAAAACAGAATTAGACTCCATACGCTAAACTATACTGTAGTGGTACAATTTGTACTACTATTCTTCAGGGGATGATATATATGAGCTTACCTACAGTCATATTGCTACCTGGCTTATGAATACCAAAAGCCTGTTGATCCTACCACATAGAAAGAGGTTTAGCAAGTTATATGATTTTGCAAGAACTTCAAAATTAAATAGAATCTCATATATATCATAAATTACATGTCCTATATAGATGGCTTCTATACAGGCATGCATAGTGGTGCAAGGCGCGACAAAAGTGGCTAGTAGATATTAGGTAAGTAGAAAAGAAAGGAATGGGTGTTGTAATCTGTTTGTGATGAGAAATTCGAGATTATACTTTTGTCAAAAGTGGGTTTCATCCAAATACCACTCTATGAATGTTGTCACTATGCCAGTATGCCACTATGGTCCTAGCTAGGTCCTCAGTTCGGTGGATGGACGCCATATGATTGAAATTCTTGAGGCGACGCATCGGGAGAGTCGCCGGCGGTAGGGTGTGCCGCCGGATTTTCTTCTTTTTGTTGTGCGTTGGCCATTGTTGATTGGTTGCCGGCGATCGTGGGCGTTGTGGTGCACTGGCGGATGACCTTTCTTCATCACGCAGTTCTGCTGTGTCACATCCATTAGCCTGTGCTGGTTCGCTCATATGAATGAGAAGCCAAGGTGGCAATGGCCGACGCCGTCTCACTCTGGCACCGGCTTGGGCGTCTTCTTTTTCCAAGGGGCTTGCAGCTAGCCATTCGCCGGCGAAGATCTCTTCTGAAGAATATGATGAGCACGCTCGTTTCCGGCTTCGTCGATTGGTGGAGGCGGCGGCGGCTTTTGCGACAAAAGACCGAGAGCTGTACATGGATCGTCAGCTGCGTTTGATCAGGTAAACGAATTCGGTGGTTCTTCGGGATCTCGTTTTTCAGTTTTACAGGATGCGTTTGGCGACGAATCCGGCCATAGCTCGGCAGACCTGGAAAGTGCGGTAAAACCCTGGAGCGGTCCTCTTCCGTCTCCGAGGAGGTCGCCACCGAGAACGTTGGGCGCGATGGTATCTTCAGCTCTGCAAGGTAATGTCCGATCTTTTTTCCCTTCAACAATTCATGGCAGCAAATTTGCCTCAACTCCGGCGAGTAAACGAGCTCCTCCGGCGGTGTTAACTTCTTTTCAAAAAATCCCGGTGTCATCTCCCGATCCGGTGAAGTTCAAACTTCATCCGGCGGCGGAAAGTTTGGAGGATTTTCCTAAACTACCGGAGATTACAATTTTTGAACCAAGAAGCCCCAAAAGTCTACCTTTGCCTAGGCCCAGAATTCCCTTTCGGCCCATGGCTGGGTTAGTTTCTCTCTTCGCAAAAACAGGCACAGCTTGGCGCACGCGTAGGGTGAGAGATCGATCTGTCTCGCCGTCACGCTTCTACGCCGCTGCTGTTCACCTGCCGATGGAGAAGAACGGCCGTCAGGGGTATGGGGCTGCAGGGCAAGGTTTTGCTGCGAGGGGTTTTCATCCAGGTTTCGGTGGGAGAGGTCGTGGCCGTGGAAGGGGCAGGTTTGGTCGCGGTGGCCGCCATGACTTCGCCCAAGGTGGAAGATGGTATGGGATTCCTAGAGGTAGTCATGGCAATGGGTTCGGTTTGAATGCTGGACCGAACACTGGCTTTAGTGGTGGATATCACGGTGGTTTTGGTTTAAACCCTAATCTAGGGTTGCAGCCGTCGTTTGGGACTGCTGGCCGGCCTGGAGGGAGTGCAGGGCTGGTTGTCTTTGGTGCTATACCTGCTGCCCCTTCTTCGTTCCTGCCGTCCGGGAGTGATGTGTCTGCTGTGATGCCGCCGACTGGAGGAGGCGTTCCACCTGCGTTTATGCCGCTGGCTGGAGGCTTTGTGCCGGCTACTGCTGCACCTTTTGCTGCCGTGCCAGATGGTGGTGGTGTTGGTGCACCTTTTGGTGCTGTTCCGTCTACCGCCAGTGCTCCAGTTAGCAAGGCAGTAGGTGAGGAAGTGTTGGTAGGAGGTGATGTGACAAAAGGTGGAGCTTCTAATGCTGCTTTGTCTGCTGCAATGACGTTGAGGTTGGGTGTTTCCTCTGCTTCCCAATCTGCTGCTGTTGTTGGGACCGGTCCTGCTGGTGCGGGTGCAGGAGGTGCATTGGTCCCTCATGGGTCAGATGGTGTTCGTGGTGTTGATCAGCAAGCTCTGGTGTTTTGTCCGGTTGATGAGAGCAAGGGAAAAGCAAAGGTCGAGGTGAAAGGTTCGGGTAAGCCATATTGTTATAGGTGTTATACTAAGGGGCATACTATGCAGGAATGCTTGTCTAGATTTTATTGTGAGATTTGTGAAAGCGAGGATCATATTGCTGCTCGTTGCCCTATTTTTCGATCATCTGTTAAACCTTCTGCTCAGTTATGTGGATATGCAGGAGATGGTTTGGGTTTCTTCCATATTCCTCTTTCAGCTGGTCAGAAAATTAAACATGAGCCTAGAGCAGCTTTGATTAAGGTGTCTAAAGGACAGATGACGGTGAATGCTGTGATTTCTGAGTTAGAAAGATTAATCCCTGGAGGATGGAGGTGGGTAGTACATGATAATGGGGATGGTTCTTTTCGCACTATTTTTCCTTCTGCCGCTGAATTAAAACGCATGGTGGAATGGGGTAAAGTGCATACTAAGGTTGGTGATGCTGAGATGCAGATTGTGGAGAGAGGGGTAGGTAATGAGGTTAAATATGTGATCCCGAAGGTGTGGGTGCAGTGTAAGGGTATCCCTTCTGAGTTAAGGGAGTACTTAATTATTTGGGCCGTTGGTTCCATTCTTGGTATAACTAAAGCTGTTGATATGGTGTTTACTAGAAGGTATGACATTGCCCGGTTACAAGTGTTAGTCCTTGATCCATCTTTGATTCCTGAGGTGGTTGATGTGGTTATTGGGGATTACTTGTATGAGTTGGCCTTTAGAGTGGAACCTGAGAATGGTCCTGAGGAGCCTATACCAATGGATATGGACAATATTGGTGATGGTGACTTCGAGAAGAAAAATGATGGTAATGAGAAGGGTGATTCGGGGAAGGAGCCGGGCCCTGGGCGCTCAAGTCAATCTAAGTTGGATTCTAGAAGTATGTTCTGTGAGAAGGGTGGTCCTTCTTTACATTCTACTCAGGTGGGCTTGACAGCTGATTCTGGTGGCTTGAATCTGTCTGATGAAGAGTTTGATGGTTTACATGATGATGTAATTGGAGTTGAGAGAGTCCAATCTCAGGAAAGTCTGGTTGCAAAACTCTCTGCTATTCCTGAGGCAGCAGTCTCTCCATCCAGGAGGAGTAAAAGAAGAGCAAGTGATAGTGATCAACTTGTTCTTCAAAGAGCTGAGAAGTTGAAGGCTGACAAGAATTTGGAAAATCTGCAGGTTAAAGGTAATTTAATTAATGATGTTTCTTTTTTACAATTTTCGAATGATCAGATTTCCGCTTCTATTAAAAACCTTGGTATCATTACTTCTAGTCCAAATGTGGTGTTAGATGATGTTATTAATGATTTAAGGAGTATGGAGGAAAATAGATTAAGTGATCATGTACGGTTGTCAACTGCTAAAGGTTTTTCCAATAATGTTGATGGTGATTTAGTAGATGATCATTTTGATGATAATTTCTTACTACAACATTTATGTAGTGAAATTATGGAGGAGGTAATGGATTCAGGTGGGGACTGTGATAATTGTCTTCAGACCACCTTAGATTCTAGGGATTCTCCTTCTAACTCCAAGAAAAAGGGGAAAAAAGGTAAAAATAAGAAGAAAAAAATTAGTCTTAATGAAAGGTATCTTTTGGAATTGTGATGGGTTCAAAGACCCAAAAAAACACAAATTTATTTCTGACCTAACTAAAGAACATCAGTTGGATTTTATTGCTTTGTCTGAGACTGTTAAGAAAGATTTTGCTCCGGGCACACTTAAAAACCTTTGTGCTGGTAAAGATTTCTTGTGGCATTGTAAGGCTCCTAGTGGTAGGTCTGGTGGTTTGTTGTTAGGCATCAATTTACTTAATTTTGATGTTGGTTTAATTGATGAGGGTGATTTTTATGTTAAATTTCATTTATGTAATAGAGCTGACAAGTTCAAATGGGCCTTAGTTTTGGTTTATGGGCCGGCTCAAAACGAGAATAAGGATAAGTTTCTTGCTGAATTAGTCAATATGTGCTCTCGTGAAACCTTACCAATTCTTATTGGTGGTGATTTTAATATTTTACGCAGCCCTAATGAAAAAAGTAATAGCAATTTTGATGACCGATGGCCCTTTCTTTTTAATGCTATTATTGATGGGTTGTGCCTTAGGGAGTTGCAGATGTCTGGAAGAAATTTTACTTGGGCAAATAATTTAGCAAACCCAACTTATGAGAAGCTTGATAGAGTCTTAATGTCGACAGAGTGGGAACATAATTTTCCTTTAGCCTCGGTGGTTGCACTTAACAGAGATATTTCTGACCACACTCCTTTACTTTTAAACACAAATTCATCTTCTCAAAGTAATGCTCAACCTTGTTTTAAGTTTGAACTTGGGTGGCTTTTACGTGAGGGTTTTGTTGATATGGTGAGAGAGGTTTGGGATAGTGTGGATGAAGGAGACTCTCCTATGGAGCGCTGGCAAGCAAAAATTCGTCGTTTAAGGCAACACTTGAGGGGACGGGCTAAGCACACGAGTGGTATATATAAAAAAGAGAAAAAAGATTTATTGGATAAGTTGAATTTGCTAGATAAAAAGGCGGAAAATGTCCTTTTGACTCAAGAGGAAATTGATATTAGATGGTTTTATAGGAATAGGCTTTCTTCAATTCTGAGAGAAGAGGAAATAAAGTGGTATCAGAGAGCTAAAACTAAAGATATTTTGGAGGGTGATTCTAATACAAAGTATTTTCATTTGGTTGCAAATGGAAAGCATAGGAAAACTAGAATTTTTCAATTACAGGATGGCGATCAAATAATAAATGGTGATGCGAATTTAAAAGCGCATATTACCACTTATTATAAAGGTTTATTTGGTCCTCCTGAAGACTCTTCTCTGCAATTTGATGAGAATAGAATAGTGGATGTCCCGCAAGTCTCTCAGTTGGAGAATGAAGCTTTAACGCAACCTTTCTCTGAAAAGGAGATTAAGGAGGTTGTTTTTCAGATGGAGCATAATAAAGCACCGGGGCTGGATGGTTTTCCGGCAGAGTTTTACCAAGTTTTTTGGAATGTTATTAAAAATGACTTGTTGGAGCTTTTTAATGATTTCCATAGGGGTACTCTACCTTTGTTTTCTCTTAATTTTGGCACAATAATTCTGCTGCCTAAGTGTGTTGACGCTATTAAGATTCAACAGTATAGACCTATATGTTTACTAAATGTGAGTTTTAAGATTTTTACCAAAGTTGCAACGAATAGAATAATGGGAGTTGCTCAAAAAGTTATTAGTCCCACTCAAACGGCCTTTATTCCAGGTAGAAATATTATGGAAGGAGTGGTTATTTTACATGAGACTATGCATGAATTACATCGTAAAGACAAAAGCGGTGTAATCTTTAAGATTGATTTTGAAAAAGCTTATGATAAAGTAAAATGGTCCTTTGTACAACAAACGTTGAGGATGAAGGGTTTCTCTCCTAAATGGTGTGAGTGGATAGCTTCTTTTATTCAAGGTGGTCATGTTGGTATAAAAGTAAATGATCAAATTGGCAACAATTTTCAAACATACAAAGGTCTTAGGCAAGGGGATCCGCTATCACCAATTCTTTTTAACATAGTAGCTGATATGCTTGCTTTGTTAATTAAGAGAGCTAAAGAAGTGGGTCTCTTAAAAGGGGTTATTCCTCATCTAGTGGATGATGGTTTGTCTATATTGCAATATGCAGATGATACCATTATCTTTCTGGAACATGATTTGCAGCAGGCAAAGAATCTTAAATTGATTTTAACCGTTTTTGAAAAGCTATCTGGCTTAAAAATAAATTTTCACAAAAGTGAATTATTTTGTTTTGGTCAGGCAAAGGAGTGTTATGATCAATATTCCAATATCTTTGGTTGTAAGTTAGGTTCTTTCCCTGTTAAATATTTAGGAATTCCAATGCATTTTAGGAAACTATCTAATAAAGATTGGAAAGTGATTGAAGAAAGAATTGAGAAAAAGCTTAGTAGTTGGAAAAGTAAACATTTATCTGTCGGGGGAAGGTTGGTCTTGATTAATTCTGTACTTTCAAGTTTAGCTATGTTTATGATATCTTTCTTCGAGATACCCAAAGGGGTTCTTCAAAAGATTGATTATTATAGATCACGTTTCTTCTGGCAAGGGGATAATCATAAAAAGAAATACAGATTAACTAGATGGGATATAATTTGTCAACCCAAAGATCAGGGTGGTTTGGGTGTTCATAATTTAGAGATTCAAAATATATGCATGTTAAGTAAATGGTTATATAAGTTAATTAATGAGAATGGTGTGTGGCAAGATTTATTGAAGAGAAAGTATCTTCATAATAAGTCTATAACCCAAGTGGGAAGATAAATGGCTAGGTAACTTGGCTTTCAAGGATAAATTTCCATCTTTATATGCTATAGTCCGAAGGAAATCATCCACTATTGCCACTGTTATGGGATCTGTTCCGCTTAATGTTTCTTTTAGAAGAGCTTTAGTTGGTCAGAATCTTGTATATTGGCATGAGTTGTGTGCTTCTATTGTACATATTCAATTAAATCCTTCTTCTGACTGTTTTAGATGGAATTATCATCAGAATGGTAGGTTCTCAGTAAGGTCAATGTATCTAGCTTTAATTAACAATGGTTATGTTGAGAGGAACAAATATATATGGAAACTTAAGATGCCGCTTAAGATTAAAATCTTTATGTGGTATTTGCTTAAGGGGGTTGTGTTGACCAAGGATAATTTGGCGAGACGGAATTGGAATGGTAGCTTAAGGTGTTGCTTTTGTATGAAAAATGAAACTATTCAACATCTCTTCATGGATTGTCATTATGCAAAATTCATATGGAGAGCAGTTCAGTTTTCTTTTGGTTTTAATCTTCCAACTAGTATATCTCATATATTTGATGGGTGGCTTTTGGGGATTGACAAGAAAAAGATTAAACTGATACTGGTTGGAGCTTCTGCCATTTGTTGGGCTCTATGGTTGAGTAGAAATGATTTGGTTTTTAATAAATCACCATCTATTTCATATATGCAGGTAATTTTCAGGGCAAGGCACTGGCTCCGGTTTTAGGCACAGCTACAAAGGTGTGAGGATGATGGGGAGTTTCTAAAGGTTGCATGCCGCAAGTTGGAGTCGATGGTTATGCAATTATTTGCCAATTATGGATGGAGGTTCACAAATAGACTTCAATAAATGTGTTCTCCTTATTTTGGCTTAGTTTCCTTTGTTTTTGTTTGGTGTGTCCTATTTAGCTGAACTACGCTCTTTTCTGGATTGATACAATGTAATAATTGGCTGTATCTTTTTTTGAGCAAAGGCTGGGATGTTAAATTCCATTATCTAAAAAATGAATGTTGTTTTGTTACAATGTTAATGTCAAGTGATAGCTAGATACTAGAATGCTATCTTGGATGAAATTGCCCGCGGGTTCATCCTTCCGTACCTTTTTTCCTCCATGACGATGCACCAACCGTGCAAGCTACTTTTCAACACGTACGTCGAGGCTCACCCTGATGAATGGCTTCGGCAATAATGCGGTACGTTGAGCAGCAACGATGTCAAGAGGAAGAGGAGGGGCGTTGTTGATGTCTCAGTAGCTGGGTTGGAGTTGCAGAGGCGACCTGGTGGCGACGTGCGATTGTCGGGCGGTGGTCACTGCCAACGAGCGTGCATGTCCGCCAGCACTAGTGAATGTCGTCTACTGTGAATGTCGTCGATGACTTATTCTCTAGCCATTGGTGGCGCTGCTGCTTGTTGACGCCGTCATCACGAGCTCTCCTCCACAAGACAGAAGATGGAAGAATGACCACCGTCGTTTGCTCCTCATCTCGCTCGCTGATGTGGCGCCATCGCCAACCTCTCCTTGTCACGATGGATATGGAAGAAGAGTGAGATAGGGATATTTTTTTCACTCGAATATTCTAACGTGTAGCCACCGTTCCCCATCCCATCCCACGGATCTGAAAGCAACAAGCTTTCTCAAAAACCAATAAGCCACGTCATCTGCTTAATGTGAGCCGTTGGATGCAACAGATATTCAGTCCCTGCCGTACGTTCTAGTGAAAGAAACTCAGTAGAAAAAGAGCAAACGGTCAATATTCTGGATACATCGGGAAGAAGCCAACGAGGGGCCAGATGCTGTGCTTGCCAATTCTTCTACCGCCAGCTCATAAAAACATACTAGGAACTCAACAAGCACTTCAGCAGTATTCTTTCATACTGTACGAGTTAGAAAAGCAGACAGTACCTGATTTGTTTGTGATGACTGTATGTATTCTTTCAGGATAAAAGATAATGTTCTGGTCAGATTTGGATATAGTTCAACAACAGAAATCTAATAAATAACCCTTCAGTCATCACCTAGATAATAGAAAGTTACTACCCAAATGCTTTTCAATTGGTATGGATATATAATAGGAAAAAATCACATTATTAATATACTGCAAGGCATAGTCTTCGTATACTGTGCAGAATTTGATTTACTCTTTAGCAGCCATCATATACCGTGCAGAATTTGATTTACTCTTTACCAGTCAATCAACAAATAAATAAATCTTAGTCCGTAGCAGGTTAGAATTTAGCTGATGGCTTAAGAATTCCCTTATATATGCTCAATTCCTGCATGTGATTTTCAAAAGGTGAACAAAGAGACTGATATCCTCTCTACCAGAAATTTTTTATTCATTCAAATATATTTGTTCACTCATTTTAATTTTGAGTTTTGGTTACAAATTTCAGCTGGAAGTCCTCATCTGAAGTTTGGGGGTGGAGGGGGAGTACAATAATATCATGGTCATTGATCTTCTTGGTCCAAGTCTAGATGACTTAATCAACTGAAATTTCATGATTATATACATGGCTTTCATATACATGAAGAGAAATCTTGCCAACAAATTATGCCTTAAAGAATACCAGTACACAATTCGCATACCAGGAGGTAAATCTATTCAGTCTCATCTTAATTATAAGTTTAATTCGCTCATCATTGGAAAGATGACTTATCGGCAATTTCATGCCTACTCGGTAGTCTGAGAACGGCTAGGTGATTTTGACATAATTACGATGCATATATACATGGCTTTCATATGGGAATTCAAAGTCGTGCAACGCACGACTAAGTGGCTAGTGGTATTTTAATGCAGCCTATTCACGGGATGGCATTTGGGCGGAACGACGATGACATAATCTAAATTTAACGGGACCTGGGCCTCGGTTCCCACTTGACCCAACTGACTAGAAGAAAGAAGATACATATGATACAAGCAGCAAATGAAGAGTGGGTCGAAGAATTGGCACCTTATCGATCCTCTTCCTTCCTCTACCCAGTCCCCTCTAAAATATTCTAGAACGTGTATAATATCTTCTAGAAAAGTGTTGCATTTTAACCTTATTACTTTTTGCTGTGACTAAATTTTGATACGGTAATAAACCAAACACACTATTGCATTGCCACCCTACCATTGTTTAGCATTTTTCGAAGTTTCTTCTCATAAGAATATTACCAAAATTTAGTAACACCAAAATAAGGCTACAAACCAAAAACATCTAACACTACCAATATTTGGTTACACCAAAATGTGCTACTATTGGACAATACCAAATCTTGGGAAGGTTGATTTTGGCAACGAACTGAACAAGACCTTAGAGAAGTCATGGAAGTATAGCATCACGTCAGGAAAACATGAAGTCCAGATAGATTACTCAAGCATGTACTTCCTCCATTTCGGAAAATGCTTCAATCCGATCGTCCGATCTTGAGAAAAAAATCAGACACATCTTGCTATGACTTTACTGCATACAGCCTCGTATCATTTTTATCAGATCCTCTCTCTGTTACATATGCTTTCTTACTGAGCATTAATATGCATGAAGGAGAGAGGACACGAGGTTATTTGCATGTACATAACACCCTTTTAGCAAACTTGAAAATGATTTTTCTTCTAGATTACTCATCCAATCTACGATCCGATTACACTATTGTATTGTTACAATTAAATCTTTATAACAAGATCTCACATGACTATATTATAATAAAAAACACACATATGTTTTAACCAATTAAATTTAATGTTTCACATGTGAGAATCAGATGTTTCAGCTGAAATTCTATTATGTTGCACATATTTATTTATTTATTTAGTGTCGCAATGTATATGTCTTTCATTGATGTATCCCATGGTGCTATTTGTATGTTACAGTAAGTAGTTTATTGTGTTTCACTGATTTATTTATAAATGTTGCATATGTGTTGGTTGAGTGTTTCAATAAGTATTCATTAGTTAATTAAAATGTTGCACATGGTATCATTCATATGTTTTAGCAAATATTAAAAATGTTGCAAATATTATATGATTGGATTATACTATCATATTCGTTGTAATTAAATCTTTACAACAAAATTTCACATGATTACATTCTAATGAATTTTAAATTTAGCTTAATCTTTTCTGAATGTTGCACATTGATTTATTTGGATGTTCCAATAAATATTTTCCGATGTTTCTTTAGTTCATTTTGCAAATGTTGAATGTCGTATTATGTGTATGCTTCAGTAAGTGTTACTTTATGTTTCAATAGTTACAACTCGATGTTTCATGTACATGTGCTATAAAAAATATTTCAATAAAATCAAGTATATATATGTAAATATATAGTATGTACCGTACTATTTTCTTTTGTGTTTCATTTGTTAAGATTCATTGTTTCATGTAGTAATTACTAGTGTTGCAATGATATTAAATATTATATCTCTTCGAAACATTATTAGAAGCGAGTTGAAACATTTGACCTCAAGTGTTGAAACATTTTTTTTATAACCGATGAAACAACACCTTTTTTGCAGTTATTTTTTATCAAAATATAATCATGTTGGATCTTATAGTAAAGATTTAATTGCAACGAATATAGCGGTGTAATCGAATTATAGATTGGATAAATAATCGAGAAGAAAAAATCATTTAAAGTTTTCTATTAAAGTTGGTTTGTGCTAGCATTTGATGTGAGAGAGTAGAGACAGTAGTTAAGTCACCATACACAAAAATAATAAAGTAAGGAAGCAACAATGCATAGCTGCATGCAGTAGAGCCATGAGTAGCGCACTGCGCACGCCAGCCCATAGTAGCATCCGATTTTTCGTATTCCATCGGATGTCCGATCCCTAGTTCTCTCCCTCCATCTCACAATGTAGCAATTTAGGATAGGATTAGATCCATCCTAAGACTATGAACCTAGATTATTACATATTAGAACAGAGGTAGTAGACGCCTGCTGTACATCTTGGTTCTAACAACAGAACATCGACAGAACAGGGGGACAGACCTTATACTTACTCCCTCCCGACCTCCGTACTCGTAAATGAAGTCGTTTTTGACAGCGGCACGGTCTCCAAAACACAATTTTGACTTGTTGTTTCTATAAAAATATTTATTGAAAAGTGATATATGTATACTTTTAGTATTTTTCAAGACAAATCTATTCATATAATTTTTACATTTTCAAACTCAATAATTTGAGAGTTATTCATGATTTATATTTCTAAGGTTTGACTTAAACATTGTTCTAAACGACTTTTTTTTTATGAGTAGGGAGAAAGTACATGGAAAAAAATACATAATTGTCAGTACGCATGTTTATATGTGCTTTCAGACTCAACTGGAATCAACGAATGTAACTGCACGAGTGTGATTTTTGAATGGAATGTTCAGAGCTTGATCCTTTGACGTTTCACATCTCCGACAACTGCAGTAAAACTGTATCGAAAGCGATGAGAGGCGACTCTGAGGCGATCGTCCTCCCCCGGCAATCGTCGTCACCGCCGAGTCGGTTCCGTGGGCCACCGCTCAAGCTGGAGGACATCTTCCCTACGGGGAATAAGATCACCGGAGGTCCCTCAACTTAACAACGGGATTTTTTTTAGGTCCTTTAACCATAAAACCAGAAATCTCCGCCGCTAAAGTATACAAAACCGTGCAAAAAAGATCCCTAAGCAGTATTGATCTAATTTTTTCCCGGTTTGGCTAACGTGGCATATGGTCGGATCCACATTTCAGCGTCCTCTCTTCTCCTCTTTTCTTTTTTTTTTCTTCTTCTCTTTTATTTGTTCTCTCTTCTCTTCTCTTCTTCGCCCCGAACCTGAGAGGATGGCGGGCGGAGCAGGCCGCAGGTGGGCGGCGATGGGCGAGCGCAGAGGGAGACAAGGTAGCTGCTGCCGCTCGGAGGGAGGCGAGGTGGTGGTAGTAGTTGGCTAGTTGCTGCAGTAACCGCCGTTGGAGTACACGATCACCGGCACGTTGTGCCACTCGTCGCACGGCGGCGCCTCGTCGACGGTCACCAGTCGCAACGTCACCTCCGTGATGGCAGGCATCACGCGGGACTCGCCCTTGTGGGTGTACGGCTGGATTTTCCACCTCGTCGCGTTCGCGTCCAAGCCCGTCGTGTTCACGCCGCTGCGGCCGAGATGGAGATGAGGCGAAGCGCCACCAGGAATACCTCCAACTCACGGCCGAGGATGCGGATGGCGTCCTCCATCTCGCAGGGGCGAAGCCCAATGGGCCAAGGGGGGTTCACAGGCACCTGGCCCAATTTTCAAATTTAGCACTTACCCCTTCATTTTCATCAGGAATAAGTCTGTTTTTCCTCCCTCATCTATCGCCCTTGGTCGAAAAACATCCCTAAAACGCAAAACCGGATATAACACCTCCCCCATCTTCGAAAACCGGTGCAAATCGACTCCTTGAGTGGTTTTGTAAGTGGTTTAGGCTGATGTGGCAGGTTGACTTGATTCAAATGTGCTGATGTGGCAGCCATGTCATCAAAAGGATTAAAAATAGAAGTGGGTCCCACATGTAAGTGACAAATGCTAAAATAAAACAAATGGTGGGGCCCACTCGTCAGCACTATTTTTTCTTATCTTCTTCCTCCCTCCTCTCTCTTTCTCGCAGCCGCACGCGCGGAGGCCAATTCGGCCGCGCGGCGGCGCCCTTCTCATCCCGGCGAGCTTCTCCTTCGCGCCCGGCCGGCCGCAGCCTCCCGGCGAGCTCCTCCAACACACACGACTAGCTGTGGCCTCCCGGCGAGCTCCTGCGCACAACCCACACCCCGACTAGCTGTGGCCTCGCCCCGTGCCCGGCTGGCCGTGGCCTCCCGGCGACCTCCTCCCCGGCGCCGGCCGGCCGGCGCCTCCGGCGAGCTCCTCCCTCGCGCCCGCCCGGGGCCACGACCTCCCGGTGCAACGCCATCTTCTCCACGAGACCATGGAGCCCCGTTGCTCACGTCGCCCATCGGGACGAAGATGGCCATGGAGCCCGTCCGTGCTGGTCCCGCCGGCCCGGGCTCCCGCCGCCGCCGCGTGCTCGCTCCTGCCGCTCCCGCCGAGCTCCCGCCGTCCCGTCGCTCGCGCATCCTGGTCGGATGGGAGGTGGTTCATCCGTTCATGGACGTCTTCCATGTCACCGACCGCCTCGGTTGCAAGCTCACCAACGACAGCGTCATCACCTACATCGAGCAGGTTGGTGGGTTTTCTTGGTGGTTTCTTGATTCTGGCACGAAGTGTTCGACGGAGTTGGGATTTTCTGATGGCATACATGGCTTCTTTGCAGTCTCTGGGGATGTGGAACGGGCCAACGCCGGTCGATGGCGCTCGAGGGGGTTGACGGCGCTGGAGCTGACAGGGGCCGACCGGACGGGCTCATCTCCGGAGGTGTTCGCCGTGCTCGCCGACATGGACTGCTGGCGTTGTGGAGGGCCGCACGTGACGCACCGCTCCACCTCGGCTGCCTCATCTTCCTCCGCGACGAGGAAACCGACACCGAAGAGGATGGCACGAATCGAGGCCGCCTCGGACACCTCCTCCGCGGCGACTCCAGCAGCGCCGTGGCCGCCGTCCCCGCCCCCGCCGTCACGCACGCCGAGCGCCGCCTCCACGTTGGACAAAACCACCTCCGAAACCACCGAGGGAGGTGATTTGCTCTGGTTTTTAGAGAAGAAGGAGGTGTTATACCCGGTTTTCCGATTGAGGGATGTTATTCACACAAGCGCAGGAGATGAGGGAGGTAAAATGGACTTATTCCTTTTCATCACATGGGAACCCCTCAGCCCAACTTCGTGCACCACCCCAGCCCATGAGTGAGTCGTGGAAGGCGGCCCATGAACACGGTGCGCCGTCTGGGCCACCGGGAGCAAGAGCGACGCCTCGTCAGTCCAACCGCGCTAGCGCCGCACATCTCCTCGACTTCCTTTTCTCGTTTTTTTTTTGTCTTTCTTTTTCCAAACGCGATACGGCATCTGTGCGTGTCTGTTCGTCTCCTCTCGCCACCGCTCGCCGTCGTCGCCGAGTCGCCGTGACGCCGTCTACTCCTGCCGCTCAGCGCCTCGTCGATCGTCTCGTCCTGCCGTCCTGGCCAGCAAGCTGCAGCTGCTGCTGGTCACCCTAGCCAACCGCCGGCAGAACCGCAGCACTGCAGATCTGCAGACTGCAGCGGCACGGGCGCACAGCGGCAGTGGCCAGCGCCCAGCGTACAGGGCACACGCAATCTGCAGCAGCCGACTAGCCGAGAAAGCAAACTGCATTGCACAAGCAGTCAAGCAACTAAGCAAGAGACTAAAGAGTAAAAGAGGGGTATTTATCTTTCTTTTAATTAGTTCCAGAATTTCAATTTATCGATCATCTCTTCTAGTTCTAGTCTTATTTTTATTCCTATTAGTTTGATTTGTAACTTGTTGATAGCACCTTTTCAATTATCCAGATTTAATGATTTATATAAGCTAGGGAAGAACTGAGAGTTTCTCTGGAAGGGACAAGGACATCTGTTGTCCTGTAGTCATCAGTCCATCAAGGCATCAACCATCACTTGTAAAATTGTAAGCATACTGTGACACCATCATTGCTTAATTGTTTTTGCCTTTTAGGGTGTACATTAATTGTTCTATTATGCCTTTTAGGGAGTATAGTCTAACATAATAGAACTATTTAATTGGCAGGTTATGAACAAGTACCTTAAGGGGAAAGCGCCCGATAGTTCCAATAATGCAAGTATGCAACTGTACGGAATTCTTGTCCAGAACAAGTCAATGATAGTAGTTGGGAGAATGAGATTGAATATGATCCAGACTTGAGAAAAGAGATTGATGATGACCATTCTAATCGGAGGGATCGGGTCAAAAGGAAATACTTGCAGATAAAGCCGTAGTTGACCGTTTTATGAACATGAGAACACGAGTATGCAAAAAGGTAACACATTTATTTTTATGTTTTTACATCTTCATTGGATATAAATTTTTAGTTGAAAATTAAGATATTTCTCACTTTTGTTCTGCTTTTATTGTAGGCTATTAAGTATCGATGATATATATTGAGATTGGCAGCACCGAGGATGTATTTTGCATATATTGATCGACTTTTAGGTATTTTATGATGTTCCTCTTCGTGATTTCTTTTCGTCTTATATTTCGGTAAGCATTTTTACTTGCTACTCGACGATTTGGTGTCAATTGTTACCTATAAATGAACAAATACCATTATTTAGAGTAATTATCGTCATTTATATAGTAAAGTAGTGCACCACCCTCAATTTAGTTCCAGCTCCGCCACTGTGCATCCCCATTTGGCCGTGGCCTTCACGGCAGGGATCACCACTTCCTCGAGACCTGGCACTAGTGGGACCGCAGGTGCCAAGAAGGCACCTTGAATCCTTGATCTAAATTGGCCAAGGCCAAGGGAACATGGACGCTGAGAAGGTCAGTGGTTCCACGCTAAGGGCATTGAGTTGGTCGTTCCTCAACAAATATTGTGTGCCACGTTTGCTACTGCCATACCTACCTGAAGTTTGTGTGTCCAATTTTGGTCACTCGTTCTTCAATCTAATTCTGAGTGAGTGCGTGGGGTGAGGCACCGTGAGCACACTGTGGCGCACTGTAAAGATCTGATCCCTGCTTTCTCCACTGCTCAGCCTGCACATGTGTACTTTGTCTTTTTCCCTTGGTCACGGCACGAGGACCGGACGCAGTGTGAATGCCCTAAGGGCATGTACAATGGTAGCCACAAGCAACAGTGGTCTCAAGGTGCCACGTAGGATAGAACCACACAAAGGTCACACAACCCACAATGGTAACCACTCCAAAACGTATTTTGCATTTCAGCCCCTATCTATTTATATGTCAGCCCTTGTGTTGTATGTTATTATCAAACCTATTAAAACTTTATATTTTGGACCCTATAACAACCAAAATATGTACATATGCACCACTAAACACTATGCGGACCCACTGTCAGCCTCTCCCCCTCTCTTTTTACTCTCTCCCTCTATGCCCCTCTCCCCCGAGCCATTCTCCCCCTCTCTCCCGAGACACCTCTCTCTCTCCCTCCCTCTCTCATTCCCATGTTGCCCACCTTTCTTGGCCCAGCCCCCAGGCTATTATCTCGACCTTGCCACATCAATGGTTGGGTCAGGTGAGGAACGGGAGGGGATTTGATCCGAAGCTAGGGTTTCCAGCCAGTGCCGTGGAAATCCATCGCTTTGGGAAAAGTGTGAGGAAAATCTGGAGAGTTGAGGAGAGGGAGCGGGGTCCTACACGGAGATGGTGATGGATCGTCGTCCCCTCCAACCGAGAGCTGAACAAGCGTCGCATGGTCGATCTGGAAGCTGAAAGGAGGGGATGCGTGGCGACGGCGGAAGAGGACAAGAGGATGAACTGCGCAAGCATCTGCTGGGGAATCAGCAGTCCGCGGCTGCCGCCGCAGCTGCCTTTGCCGTCACATGGCTGGGCAGAACGGTCTCATGGCGCTCCAGCTCTTCATAGAGCTGACGAGAAGGTATTTTTGGTCTGCCGCAGCCTTGACAGCTTCTCGCTTCAGATTAAAGACGAGACTTAAAAATCGTCGACAAGTTTTGAAGATGTTTTGAACAGATCTTAATAATTCCCCTACTAAATTCTTTTATTGTACTACGGAAATGGAGAGAAAAAGTTGATTAATTATAAGGGATTACAAGAGAAATCTCTTCAGGCATGTAACATTTTATTCGGTCATACACTCATTATGGGCTTACTGAATAAAAAAATTAACGAATGTATATGCGTGTACGTATATATCTCTCTCTCTAACTGAAAATTATGGAAGGCCTGGCAGTGGCAAGTATGAAAAATTGGAACAATGCTTTATTCCGACCTACCGAAAGGCCAAACTATCAGCAGCATGAACAGCTGCAAGAGCTTACAAGCAAAAGTCTCGTTCAATGCAAGAACTCAAGGAAATTAACCCAATCCTCCTTGTTAACAATTAAAGATGGATTGTTCACTACCTACTCCTACAACAATTCTAAGCACAGCTAGCTTCGCTGGAAATCACGTCAGCAAAACAAAAATGGCCAGCAGAGAACGTAATCAAACATGTACATACAATACGTCGATCTTTGTTCTAGTAACACAACATCATCGAAGGATCAGTATACATGGAACGAAATACATGATAGTTTCTCCACACATTTTTTTTGGGGATATGTGTAGGCTACGATAGCATAAATAAAAAATTTCTATCATGTAAACCAGGAACCATGCAAGTATTAGATCATAAATCGTTACCACTCGACGCGCTGCGCAGCGGAAGAAGACGCTGAGAAGTCGAAGGAACTCTCGCGAAGTAGCGCTCATCGATGTAGAGGAAGTAGTCGGTCGCACCGGCTCGACCTTCTCCTCCTCGTGCGTTCTCCTCGCCATACTCCCACGCCGTGGCATATGGAATCACACTCATCTTGTTTCGCTCATCAGTTGTTTGAGGACACTGATTCTTGCCAAGATTAATGTCATGTGACATCGGTAAGAAACCTTTCTTAGAATCTTGCATGTTGAACCTCTTCAACACCTTGTCAATGTATGTACTCTGGCTTAATCCAATTAGCCTCTTTGATCTATCTCTATAGATCCTTATGCCCGGAATATATGCTGCTTCCCCTTAGTCCTTCGTTGAAAAACTATTTTTCAACGATGTCTTAACGGATTCAAGCATAGGAATATCATTCCCAATCAATAATATGTCATCTACATATAGGATTAGAAACACCAGTGTGCTCCCACTAATCTTCCTGTATACACAAGGCTCTTCTTCGTTTTTTGACACAGCCCAACGCCTTGACTACTTCGTCAAAACGAATATTCCAACTCCGAGATGCTTGCTTCAACCCATAAATGGATTT
>CM020179.1:11485458-11500101 GCA_009805545.1 Oryza longistaminata | reverse complement strand
ACTTGCCTCTTGACTTCTGCCAATTCATTGGCTGCCATTCTATATGGTCGCTTATGGATCGGAGTTGTTCCTGGTACCAGATCTATTCTGAATTCTATATCCCTTTTAGGCGGCATACCAGGTAAATCATCAGGGAACACATCGGGGTACTCCCAAACTATAGGAATCTCTTCCAAAGTTATTTGGTTTAGACTTGACCTTAGAGGTTCAGAAGGCAATGCATGAACAGTTACAACTTGACCTTCATTGCTGGTGAGAGTTACTTTTCTATTGGCACAATCTATCACACCTTTATATCTGGCTAACAAGTCCATCCCTAGGATGTCATCAAGATCTTTAGATTCTAACAGAATAAGGTTGGCCAGGAAGGGTACACCTTGGATCTCTATTCTGACAAAGGGGCTACGTTGTGAGGAGAGTGCTTGGTTACTCGGAGTACTAACCATCAAAGGACGTCTAAGCTCCTCTACCTCCATCCCATGATTTCCCGCAAAACTCATAGATAAAAATGAATGCGTAGCACCAGAATCGAAAAGCACTGTTGCAGGAACTGAGTTAACAGGGAACGTACCCAAAATCACATCTGGAGCACCCTGAGCTTCTGCAGCAGCAACATGGTTGACACGAGCCTTGGCTGCTGGTGCGGAGGAGTTGTTCTGGGCAGGGACGACCTTCACGCGGCGGGGCTTCGGACACTTGTCAGCATAATGTCCTGGGTCTCCACAGTTGAAGCACACACCGGGCTTGCTGCCTTGCTCTCTCTTGGCAGGCTGTTGCTGCGACGGAGTTGCCACCGGACGTGGAGCTTGATTGCGGTTGTTCTTGTCCGCGTTGTTGAAGAACTGACGCTGCGGATGAACAACAGATGAAGAACCTCCTCGTGGCATGGACTGGGGTCCCAAAGCAAGACGCGGCCTCTGACTATTTCCCTGCTGTGCCTTGAAATGAGCAATCCGGCGTTTCTTCTGCTCCATGCGGTTATATTTGTCCTCCTGGCGAATAGCCTTATCCACTAACTTCTGGAAATCATGATAATCTCCAGTCATAAGTGGGTAATAAAGCTCATCATTAAGTCCTTCCAAGAATTTCTCCTGGCGCTCTTCATCAGTACGCACATCCTCCGGAGCATAACGAGCCAGACGATTGAACTCGTGCAGATACTCGGTGACAGTGCGCGATCCTTGGGTGAGTGACCTGAATTCCTTTTTCTCGAGAGACACCACTCCCGATGGTATATGCGTCTTACGGAAAGCAGCGGTGAACTCAAGCCAAGAGATAGGTTCAGCAGTAGTCCTGTTAAGGCAGAAGTGATCCCACCACTCCGAAGCAGGGCCATGCAGCTGGTGTGAAGCAAAGAAAACTTTCTCTTGATCTGTGCACTGAAGCAGATCCAACTTCTTCTCTATGGCGTGCAGCCAATCACCAGCTTCGACAGGATTAGTGGTGCTAGAGAAAACAGGTGGCCTCACGCGAAGAAACTCTGCCAGCTTGTTCTGGGGAGGTGCATGGTTGTTCCCTTGGTTATGCTGGTTTTGGAGTTGTTGCATCATTAGATTCATCAGCTGTGCCTGTTGAGCCAAAACCTGAGCGAGTGTGGGATTCTCTGCGTTGTTGTTATTGTTGTTGTTGTTGTTGGGGCCATTTCCGTTGCTGCGAGTGAGCACCATCTGACATAGATAGGAGCACAAGAAGAGAAACAGGGGAAAACTACTTAGGATAGGGAATTAAATTAATTAACTTAACTTTTATTGATCTTAACTGAGTTTCCTTATTACAAAGCTGAAGACTCACACACCACCTAACTCACCAACTTCCTAACACCTTTCTGAAGCAGTCGTGTCATGGGCTTGGCAATCTTGGAGAAATTCTCTATGAACCTCCGATAATATCCTGCGAGACCTAGGAAACTGCGAATCTCTGAAACTGTCTTCGGTTGTTTCCAGTTGGTTACGGATTCCACATTACTAGGATCAACGGCAACTCCTCCTGCTGAGATGACGTGACCAAGGAACTTCACTTCAGACAGCCAGAATTCACATTTGCTAAACTTGGCATACAAGTGATGTTCTCGCAGCTTCTCTAATGCAAGATGAAGATGTTCTTCATGCTCTTCTTTGGTTCGGGAATATATGAGAATATCATCAATAAAGACAACCACGAACTTATCCAGGTATTCCATAAACACCTTGTTCATCAAGTTCATGAAGAAAGCAGGGGCATTGGTAAGTCCAAAAGACATAACTGTGCATTCAAACAGCCCATACCGAGTAGTAAAAGCTGTTTTAGGTATATCTTCCTCTTTAATCCTTAACTGGTGATACCCCGATCGAAGATCTATCTTGGAGAAAACGGTGGCACCTTTAAGTTGATCAAACAAATCATCAATTCTAGGCAGCGGATACTTATTCTTGATAGTCACATCATTAAGTGCACGATAGTCCACACACATCCTCTGGGTATGGTCTTTCTTTTCCACAAAGATAACAGGAGCTCCCCATGGAGATGAACTCGGTCTGATGTATCCTTTCTGAAGTAAATCATCTACTTGCCTCTTGACTTCTGCTAATTCATTGGCTGCCATTCTATATGGTCGCTTATGGATCGGAGTTGTTCCTGGCACCAGATCCATTCTGAACTCTATATCCCTTTTAGGCGGCATACCAGGTAAATCATCAGGGAACACATCAGGGTACTCCCGGACTATAGGAATCTCTTCCAAAGTTATTTGGTTTAGACTTGACCTTAAAGGTCCAGAGGGCAATGCATGAACAGTTACAACTTGACCATCATTGTTGATGAGAGTTACTTTTCTATTGGCACAATCTATCACACCTTTATATCTGGCTAACCAGTCCATCCCTAGGATGACATCAAGATCTTTAGATTCTAACAGAATAAGGTTGGCCAAGAAGGGTACACCTTGGATCTCTATTCTGACAAAGGGGCTACGTTGTGAGGAGAGTGCTTGGTTACTCGGAGTACTAACCATCAAAGGACGTCTAAGCTCCTCTACCTCCATCCCATGATTTCCCGCAAAACTCATAGATAAAAAGGAATGCGTAGCACCAGAATCGAAAAGCACTGTTGCAGGAACTGAGTTAACAGGGAACGTACCCAAAATCACATCTGGAGCACCCTGAGCTTCTGCAGCAGCAACATGGTTGACACGAGCCTTGGCTGCTGGTGCGGAGGAGTTGTTCTGGGCAGGGACGACCTTCACGCGGCGGGGCTTCGGACACTTGTCAGCATAATGTCCTGGGTCTCCACAGTTGAAGCACACACCGGGCTTGCTGCCTTGCTCCCTCTTGGCAGGCTGTTGCTGTGTCGGAGCTGCAACAGGGCGTGGAGCTTGGTTGCGGTTGTTGTTGCCCGCGTTGTTGTTGAAGAACTGACGCTGCGGACGAACAACAGATGAAGAACCTCCCTGTGGCATGGACTGGGGTCCCAAAGACCTAAGAAACAGCTCAAAACGATAAACGAACAAAGCACAGGACGACACTTCGTCTCGAACGAACAATGCGCGCGACTCAACAACGGCTGTGGCTAAAACCGGTAGGCTAGACACGATGCACGGTAAAGCCTCGTATGCACAAACAATAGGCCGGAGGAACTCAGGGTTACACCTACGCTAGACAACACAACTACCGGTCAACGCGGTCCAAGCGGTAGCTAGGTTTTAGTGGGACACGGCTGCGGCACGACGGCTCTAAGCGGGCGGCTTGCGTCTCGCGGCAGTGGGGCGCGGCGGCTTGGCTGGGCGCTCGTTCAGAGGCCGCAGCGTGGCTTGTTGGTCCAGTGCGCGGAACGGCGCTCGGCAGCGGGCTCGCAGAGGCGCGGCCACGGCTCGGCATACGACACAAACACTAGGTACAGGAAAACTTAACCTAAAGAGAACGCGAAGTCTCACGCGAAACAATGCCGAGCGGAGAAAGAATGACAACAGCTGGTGTAGTCGCTTTCCACAGGTAGAGCGCTCGACGCCGTACAGCCACGACGCACGCCAGGTAAGATTGAACGAATAGATACATAGATGAAATTTGATGAATTGCAGAAGCAAACCCATCAACAGAGAGTGAGAACGGCAGTACCAGTGCGCAACGGCGACGACGGCGATGGCGGGAGGCGGCGGGCACTATGCCGGCGGCAGCGGGGGACAGCAAGCGGCGGCGGCGGAGCGGCTGCGGCTAGAGCTAGAGCAAAACAAAATCTATAAAGGAAAAGGTTGGGGGTGCGACTGTAGTAGTAGGTGAGAAAAAATAGGAGTGGATTAAGGAAAGGTGGGTGCGGCCTGGAGTCAGATGTGGAAGGTGGGAGGGGAGAGCGACTTGGATTGCGGAGAGGGGATGGGCGCGCGCACTGGAGAGGGGGGCGGAGGCCGAGTTGGAGATGGGTGAGAGGCGGAGGGGCAAAATAATAGGAGAGGGAGATAGATTGGACTTCCCCAAAATAGGAAAATCAATGCGGTGCATTTTAGGAAAATAACAGAAACAGTTCCCGCGACGAAACGAACACGAGTCGCCGAGCGAAGACGGACACGGTTCATCATGCAAACGAAACCGTGAGACAGAGATGGAGTGAATTGGGCACATTTCACGACCAAAGGCAAAAAGAAGAATTATTATTAAGTGTGATCTTGACATTTTAACTTAGCAACATTGCTTCCGGTGCTCTGAGAATTCCTGCTTTTAAGTCTGTTTAAATCATTTTGAATCAAAGAAAAGTTCAAAAAATATTATCCCTGACAATTCCAATGTGAAAAGAGAATATAATATTTTATGTTGCTAGTGGCCAATCGAGGTTAAATCGAGACGCTTGCTGTGAATCATTCTGTATATTGAACGTACTAAACCTTATTGTTATACGTGATAATTTATGGTTTTAATGATATTACCTCTGTTTTTAATACATGACGCGCCCATTTAACTTTTAATAACCATTATTCTTATTCAAATTTCTTTTTTATGTAATTAATTTAAATTTCTTGCTGCAAATATAATAAAATATTAAGTCATCTTAAGAACTTAATGATAAATCAGAGTTCACAATAAAAAAATTAATAATCAGCAGAATTTGTTTAAAATAAGAGAAACTGTAAATATAAAAAAGGCAAGGCATCCTGTATTAAAAATATATTAATATTCTAATAAGAGGCCTTCACATATCTTAAATGCCATAAAAAAATACTTACATTATCAGCATGCGAAAAGAATGCCTTAAAAAATTAAAAATTTGAAACAAAGATGAGCTGAAAAATATTCTCTTTAGATCTATAGAGTAATTAAAGTGTCTTCTAAAATTATCTCCACTTTACAGAACTCTTGATTTAGAAAACGATTTAAAAATCGTCTAAAAACACGCCTCTACAGGAGGTAGGTTTATCTGTTAGGTGATTGTTTATGTCACTGTATGTATCGGTCTGACATGACAAGTTTCATTTATTTCACAACTATAATTAGCGCACACCCTGTCTTGTGTACATGGTATAGAAGCCCTCGGTATATATAACGACGCACGATTTTTTTGAGTCACTGTGTATTCAAGCTATCTGGTTTACACCCCAGTAATTCCTCTCGGCGGGGTTGATACTCCCTCATTCCCTAAATGTTTTGACGCCGTTGACTTTTTTAAACATGTTTGACCATTCGTTCTTATTCAAAAATTTTGTTGAAAATGTGTAAACTATATCTATACATAAAAGCTATATTGTTAACAATAAAATAAGAATAATAGAAAAGAGATTAATAATTAACTTATATTTTTTAATAAGCGAAACGGTCAAACATTTGTTTAAAAGTCAACAGCGTTCAAACATTTTAGGATGGAGTGAGTATATTATACACGCGCTCGCGGGTGATGTATCCAACTACCCATGTTTTGATTTTTCAAAGACTTATACTGTAGATTTCATTAAGAGAATGGGGAAACAAATCACGTAGCCGGGGAGATGCTCCTAATAGCTCTTTCGTTGATGTTCTTCCTCGTTTTTAAAATAAACAAATCTACTATTGTCGAAACAAGAATTTCGGGCAATACTAAAAAGGTGATGGCTATCAAGTGGAAAAGTGGATGATTTTAGAGACAAAGAGAATTTGTTATGAAGCAAGGTTCAGGCCTTCTTTAATCAAAAGTAATACCCTACCTCCTGTCCGGGGGATTGAATTACGCCGAGATATTATTGAGGCGTATGATCTGAGAGAAAAATCGTGCCCCTAGAGGCACCCGGACCCCTCATTATATAGGGAAGGAAGTCCGTATTACAAAAAAATACAGTCCATATCCCTAACGGAATAGGTAGTTACAGATAAAAAAACAATCATAACAAACTAGGATCTTCGGATTATTCCTTGACATACAAGTTTAGAATTTAACCCGGGAGTCCTTTTAAAAGATATGCTATCTATACATGGCAACGATTACCCAGTCGCGGACTATACATGCCGTTGCAGTATGGGGGTATCCATTAAATCCACAGGTTAGCTCCTGAACCTTTACAGTCGACGAAACATATCTCGTTCTCGCTAGCACAGAATGATAATTCTTGAGTACTCGACTTCTTTCTGCCCTGATCTCCCGAGTACCAAAAATCAAAGGCTGTGAAGTCTAAAAAATAGAAAAAATCGTGTGCATCTTACTAGATGCACCTTAATTAGGTTTAGCCGCCGATATTGATTGTTAAAAAAATCGTAAACATATAGTCAAGAGCAAAACCTACAATTCAACCGAGTGGTTTGAACAACCGAATATCATATAGCAAGCAATACTGCGGCATTCAATAAAACATTCCAGCGACTGCTTTACCTTTTAGATATACGCAAAAATGCGAGATATGAAAGCCCGAGTGAAAAAACCACTCTAAAGATCCATAAAATTCACACCATTTTGATAAGAATCCGAGTAAAAAACTCTCAAAAAGATCATCAAACGTGATGTAAATGTGATACACAACAAGTATGAGTCTAATAGCCTAGGCTATGACTCTCACCATAAAAATTAGGCATATAAAATGCGACGTGAATGACTGTTAAAAACCAGCATCTCGAATTAAAACCCAAACAGCCTTTGCAGCCTAGATAAAGCCTACAAAAAGTAGTAATAACACCTTTCTGCTCATGGTACCTTTTTATTGTGCATTCGTAGAATTCCAAGGAATCATCTAACCGTGTCAAAAAGGGATTTTAACAGCATTGGCAGTAATGTTGTGAAGCAAGAAATGCCAAAGCAAAAATACTAAGTCCTTAAGGAAAAACAACTAAGCACGCGTGGCAACAGAATTGCGCGGAAGTACTGTATAGGGCCCAGGCCCATTAGCACTCCCGAAAAAACGCTAGCGAAATAACGCCGAATCAGAGCGCGTTTCGTCTTCCCCGCCGAAAACTTCGCCACTTCCCCAGGATCTCTGCTACAGTACCAAACCACACTGGCGAAGCTAGGTTTACAAATCCACTCCGATCCATCCTCCTGAGTTCCACAAAAAAACTTCCGCGCAACCACCGCACGAGTCCCCATGCCATTTCCAGCCATATCTCGGACCACAATTCATATCACTCCAGTAAAAGACTTCGCATCCATGGCGGAGAGAGAGAAAGCTTCGAGAGGCAGGTGGCGCCCTCCGGAGTGTAACAAGAGAACCGAGAGAGATGTGGCGCACGGCGTTCTTCCGACGAAGGAGAATCATGGATGGCGTCCGCGGTTAGGCGAAGCATTCCCGACCCCCGGAACACACATGAAGTCGTGGTATTTTCTCATTATTCTAGGCGGATTTTCTCTCCAACCTCAAGTTTCTTCGAGGAATTTTGGATTTCTTGATAGCTTGGCATCACCTAAACCCAATTCCATAGTCCACATCGCCAATTTCATCCACGCTTGTGAAGCTTTTCTGGGGATTAGGCCGATTCCTCTCATTCCGCCGCATCTTTCTCCTCAAGCCCCTACCAAACAAGCAAACCGGATGCGTAGTTGGGGGAGCCGATTTAACTGAGGGGGACTTGAGCCAGAAATATGGTTCTCCATTGCCATTCAAAAACCTCGAACAAAGTTGCCAGCGAACTGGTTTTATGTGCAAACCCCTACCAGCGCTTCCCGGATACTCGTGTCTTCGCCCCAGTTGTATCGCGGATACCGGAAAACTCACGTGGCCGATGGAGAAGAAGAGCCGCCAAGCGCTCAAACTTGTTGGGATCGCATGCAAAGCTAAAGAGAACAAGGTCTGGCGAGGCGGGAACAAATCACCCGGCGCACGTCATTGCAGACTCGGCTGGCTCCAGATCAAAGGAAAGAAGCCAAAACAGCCTTTGAGTTGACGGCAAGCATGACCCCAACGAGAGAACCCAGGAATCTCTTGAGTTAAAATTATTACGAGAGAATGGGTACAAAATCTGTCTCCGAAATGCCATCGTGGTCGAGCTATTCACACTTTAGCTGCCAGTTTGTTGCCGGTACCAATGCCTGTCAACCTGCCGTCCACCGGGACGTATTTATGTACAAACTCAGCTTCTCCCAAAGAAGCATGCCTTTATCTGGTCTGTTAGGTCAATTTTGAAAACTTGGACTAATCATGCACAGGAATTTGCTTTGAGGTGAAAGCGGATCCTCCAAGTTGCCTCAGACGCCGATCACCTCGCCGGCAGACTGGGGTCAGGCGAGTGGAGGACCAAGAAATCCGTCTGATACTCAACCAAACACCTCGAAATCAGGCCAGCCAGTCGCAGACTTTGCGCCAAGAGAAAGTTGGCTCTAAGTGATGTGATGAGGGCGAAGATTGCTGGAAATTCTAGCAACACAAGAGGTGACTGCGAAAACAACCAAGGCAAACCAATCCGAAGAAGAAAACAGTCCAGTCTTCCCATGCGAAAATCAGGAAATCTTCCAGGTTTACAAATTCATTTGCCATCTCCTTGTATTGCGGATGCTCACCCACTTGTTAGAATAGCACTAATGGCATAACTCAAATTTGTAGGAGTGAGCCATCTGACATAGATCCGTTCGGAAAAGACTCGCGGCAGGGCGCGAGTGGACGGATGAGAACGGCCCTTCAAAAGAGAACGGGGCCAGCTGCAGCAGCGAGCCTGAGTAACGAAACAACGGGCAACCAACAATGTAGAAGCTCAGCAACGCAGCCGCGGCCGACTGGGAACCAGTCGGCGAGCAGGAGTTGCTGCTAATCAGGAGCCCGGTCCGACTAGAAACCATGGGTACAGAACCAAGATAAAGATTTCCCGAAGTAGGAAGCTCAACGAATAGCCGGCCTAGAAAGGATGGCGCAGTGCTGTTCCAGGGGTCCAAGCTGCTCCTGTTAAAGTACAAGGCCTACTCGCCCCGACCTGCGAAATTAGTTACAAGTAAACACATCCTTAACCCATTTTGATCTGACAGACTTTCTTCAATGTCATTCACCTTTATTCATGAATGCCTAAGCCCAAATGATCGCGACGAAGAAGAGGATCCTCTAGATAAAGTCAAGCTGAGGTTATTCTCGCCCACCCATTTTAGTCCAAGTGCGTGGACGACGACATGCAACCTCAGGGAAATTGTGATAACAAGCAAAGGAAGATGAGGGAAGTATGCCCTGGGCTGGAAAAAGGCACGTTGGGCAGCTACTTGTATCTAAAGCGTAAGTCTCCCTAACACGAGGCTTCAAACCATCCTGTTTGCCACTTCGCACAAATGCCGGACCAAACTCGGCATTGCCAGAGAATCCATCTCAGCAAACGAGGCGAAGACTGCCACTCTGTGAGAGTTAGGTGCCCCATCTTGGAAACCCTTGAGGCCACCCAGAAACTAGGCTGCACGAAGCTAAGGGAGCTTGCAGGAAAACTCGACCATTGATCTGAGGATTGATCGCACCGAGCTTCAAGACTGCCTGACTTCGAACTGAAGCGGTTCATCAAAACCGTAAAACAATCTCTATCCAAGCTTAACTTTATGCGCCATCCTTGTAATATTCAATTAACAGAAGCAATACATGCAAGCCGCCAAGAGATATCTTGAACTGGAAAAGCGGATCCAAGCCTTGCCCGAGAATGACAAGGACCGAATTGCGAGACAGAGGACTCGGCTCTGAAAGGATGTGAGGTACTGCGTGACTAACACTTCAAAAACCTTCCCTTTCTTTTATGCCCACTCCGTGATTGAATCCATTTCATGCAGATTCGCAAAATCAAGTCCAGGCTCAATTCGACGTCTTGGTCCACAAAAATCAAGAGCTTGGAGGCTAGGGATTGAAGTCGCCAACGCTTGCTACCCCACTCGGCCGAAGCATGTTCTTCAATAACATTTCGTGCGAGTACAGTTTGATGCTTCTGAGATCTTTCCGACAAGCTAAGAATTGCTCCGGATTTACATGACTTTAAGGGAATATCAAGGAAGCTGGAAGGTAGGGAGCAAGCGCTGGCGTGGCATGACCAAGTTCTTTATACCCCGAAGATTGACATTGACGCCATGATGGCTTGCAGACGGGACGAGCGAAAGAGCCGCCCTTGACCTTCATTCAACGGATGCGCAGAAAGCCCACCGATAAGAAGCCGTTGATGTAGTTGAGAGATTCGCAGTACAGACGACCTTCGCGACTGGATCTCTGATAATCCGGATGATGAAAAAACTGACACCGACTGATGTTTATGATAAACGAATGCATTCTGATGATGCAGGTGATGGAGCACAATTTGTACAATACTGATGAATTTATTGCGTGTGCTTGATATTTCAACTTAGCTCCTGATTTCTAAAAGCTTTTTGTCAAACTATTACTTGAGCCTAAAAACCGCCGCAGAAGTTTTATTAGAAAACTTTCAGTCCTCATTGACTAAGCCAAAAATCAAGCAACGCAATGATAAATCAAGTTTAAACAAATTGAATTGATAAAAAGCACACTCCTATTATTATTATAGTGCCCCCGACTGATAACTCAAGGAGAAACTTGGATGTTGATCAGTCAAAGAGGAAATACAAAAGTAATGCTAAGCATTAAATCGACGAAGATGTTCGATATTGCCAAGAGTTGGCAATGGGCAGTACCGTCTTCACGCTTGAGTCAGTTAAGACCTGGCCGAGTGACTTCGGAAATTTATGAAGGGTCCTTCCCACAAGGAGATAACTTGTGTCGATCCCGCTGTAGTTGAATTTTTCTCGAAAACCAGGCGCTTGGACTAAAAAAGGCTCGGGGAGTCGACATGCGATTATGATAACGGCGGCAACCCTTGCGAAGTACCGAGGCCACTGAATAAAGCTGCTTCGCGGGCTTCTTTCTTAGTCGATTAGAGATCACCTACTCGTTGTCTCGGTGCTAGCGCATCCCTCGTTGAAGTTACGAAACGTTTAAAGATTCAAATTCCAAACCTCGACAGTGGCAACCATTGCTTCCGCTCCATAACTAGAAAAAACGGCGAATCTGGGCCGCGTGGCCCGACTGGGGTGAGGGTGCGCAGGGGACCAAAGTACAGGATGGCAGCGGTTGCTACCCACTTGAGGCATAGGGCATGCATCGGGTCGAGAAAACTCGCGCCTTCAACTTATCCGATTACTCATGGGTGCGCTACGGAGCGCGTAAGACAAATCTTGATGCCGAGTCTTCACAAAAGAAAGTCTTTAAATACTCCGCCAGTAATGGAGTGCCGGTTAGTCAGTAATGATCGCGATTGGGCTTCCCCTGCAACCGGCTGCACAATGTGCATGAAGAAGAAGCTCGGTAGGGCCTGTGTCTTGCCATGTGATTAGTAATGACCGGTTTAGCTTCTAATCCCACTTGGAAAAAATTTGTCAACAGCCACAAAAGAGGTGAGTATGAACCACCGACAGCCTTTTAAACGTGCCGACCATGTCGAGCCCCCAAAACGCAAACGGCAAGACAAGGGGATGGTTGTGCAGACTCATGAGCGCAGATGAGTTTGGCGGTAGCGAAAAATGGGCAACGCTTCACATGGGTTGCGCACAATTTTGTCAGCGCGGATACAGTTGTGGGCCAGAAAAAACCCTGCCGATAAGCCTTGCCAACGATGGTTCGGGCAGCAGCGTATTACCACAGATGCCTGAATGTATATCTTTTAGCAATTTGCCTCCCCTTCTTCCAAGACACACAGGGTTGCAGTATTCCCGATGGACTTTTCTTGTTACAACTGGGTCTCATGCATTGACATAGATGTCTGCTGCGCCTGGAGATTTCGCTCGGCTTCATCTTTGTCAACGCCCAGAAATTCACTCGTAATTTCCGAACTAATTGTGCATAAAATCCTCGTCCAGGAATCAGCGAGGTACACAAACGACAATTAATATACAAATCCATCATTAATAATAACGTTGCATACTTACAAAAGAAAAGGAAAAAACAGGCAGCGGATTAACCGGTCTAGCGATGGCTTCAGTCCATCCACAGGAGGCAGCGGTCAACTGGGTATAAGCCAAAAACGGTCTTTCTCCTTTCTGGATTTCCTTTTCTTCAAGGCTGAGGTTGATTGATTATTGCAAGGTGAGCATATGACATACTCAACAGCCACACAGCAAGATATGCAAGTGTAACAAGGATACCAGAAGAATGGCATAATATAGGCCATTTGCAAAAAGCGAGCATTTTAGCAAAGATTAAGAGTAGTGAAACAGAGAGTAATTTAATCATTAATTTTATCAACACTGAAACAACACCCCATGCTTGCCAGAGCCCAACCTTTCTGAACAAGGCCATACCCGGCTGTACAGATCTAAGTCCAAACAGAGAGCTAAAATAAATATACCAGTTATAGGCATCAATTAATATTGTGAGAGGTGTGAGACTTAATTCACGGAAAAACATGCTCAACCCCGCCCTATAAACCCGGGCAGGGCTATTCGATAGTTTTACTCTGCCAGAGGGTACACTGTAAACCACAAAGACACAGCGCTTAACATCATGTCTAACCAGTGCGTCGCGATACTGGAAAGTACGCGAATAGAGCTGTTCTGATAATACCCTCTGCCCACAACACAACTCACCACAGTGCACCGTTCCTTGGAATCATAATCACCCCGCTCAATAAACCAGAGGGCATGGACTCGCCCCAGCGGACCCCCACGGACTTGTCTCGCCGCTTCTCAGTCTGGTGTCCCCGCAGTATTTGATCATGCTATACAAAAGGTAAAGCCGTGCCCACGGCTGGCCTTGGTGGTTGGCCATGGTAGATGTTTCCACACAGTAGCTCGGCGAACCGGTTCTAATTGCCATGAGCACGACCTTCAAAAAACCAATGTTCCTCACAAGCCCACCGTTGTCAAAGTTTTAATTATCAATTAATTATGCATAACACGATTAAACCATCGTGAAAGGCTACCATTAGAATATAATCTAAATAATAATATAGTATAGTCCATCCCATTAGATGAGCTAATGGTTCTGAAGCATGGCGTAGAGCTAATTCAGTATATTGATATATAGCATTTAGCTGAAACCAAAGCCGAAATATATTAAAGTTCTAGCTAATGAAATTATAACCCATAGAAAATAAGTCATCTCGGCCATTAATTTAAGGTTGGGAAAGGCTTCACCACCGAACATCGAAAATTTAATGCATAAGTTGAAATAAAACATTAGCTGTTAAGGCGGATTCAGACATGCTCAAAGGCGGTGTTTGGATGCTGTGTGACTGCCTGCCAATTATCAGTCTTCAATTAGTCTTCTTGAACACTCCGACGCACTCACGAACCTTCGCAACGACGGGAAACCGGGACAAGCTTAACCACGCAAAACGAAGAAAAAGAGACTAATAAAAACCAAATAAACAGTACAATAAAGTAAAAACAAACATGTAGATCATGATTTAGAGAATTTAGAGAACTTGAACGCGCCTCAATTCCGACTTCATATGAATTAATTAGAATTTTCTAAGCATAATCTATTTTAAGATTTATTTTTTAGAAGGGAAAAAGCGGCTTTAGACATCATCGATGATTGTCATGCCGGCCATGGGCCTGCGGAAACCATGACGTCGGAGCTAGCGAGGACTCGGCCGGGTCTTCCGAGGACTCCCATGCGAAGAGGACGACGACGCTGAACTCACCGGTTGCAAAGGAACAACGATGGAACGACGACGAACGACGGCCGGCGACGAGGTCCCAAGCGGGCAGCGGTTCGGGGGGGCTCAGAAACGTCGACGGCGGCCCCGCGTGCTTCGGCGGTGGCTGGCCGAAGCGGGCGGGGACGGGAGTGCTTCCTCCTGGCGCGTCTCTGTAACCGATCTGGTGGCCGACGGAAGGCGGGCGGGGCCGACGACCACGGGCAGACGGTGAGGCGCGCTGAAGCGTGGCGACAGGAGCGACGCGGCGGATAGGTGCGTACGGCGGGGGGGGGTGCGGCGCTACGGGGGCAAACGTGAGAGCTCGGGGGACTTGGGGGCAAACGGAGGAGGGGGACGATATGGGGATGCTTGTATACGGGCTTGTTTGGGCAACTTGAGAGGGAAGGGGATTGGGAGTTTACGACGAGGGAATTGAGTGACATTAAGAGGGGGGAATTGATTTTTCAGTCCCAGTCGCTTGTTGGTGAGAGGTGGTGAGAATTGATAGGGAGTGTGGGGTTGTGAGTTGGTAGATTGAGGGTCGGATGTTAATGAAAGAGGGTATGCGGCCGAGATTTGTTTAGGGTGACAAGTAGAAGGAGGGAATTCTGTCACGGCCCGGAAG
>CM020179.1:11465948-11485433 GCA_009805545.1 Oryza longistaminata | reverse complement strand
AATTTCTATCCAAAATTCCAAACGCTTACATGTGCGTTAAATCCTCGTCCAGGAATCAGCCGAGGCACACAATAACAAATTGATAATAGATGACTATCAAACAACTAATTAATACTCGCAAAATAATAAATTATTACAGAGGAGGATAGTTCCTCTCAAAAGAATAAAATTCTACGCAGCGGAAAAAAAACAAAGACCAAACAGCTATGGCGACTCCACTCCACAAGCAACTTGACCCGAACAAAGCCTAATCCTCCAGATCATCACCTTCACTGAAATACTCCTCCTCTGATGAACGAATATTGTAAGAATGAGCATATGACATACTCAACAAGCCACACAGCAAATATGCAAGTGCACAGGATAACAAAGGATAGCATAATACAACTCAATTGCATAAACAACATTTAGTAAACATTTGAGAGAATAGTAAAACAGTTAAGTAATTAAGCAATATTAAATAAACACTATACAACACACCCGTGTTGCATAGGCCCAACCTCATCTGAATTACCAACCCCGGTTGTACAAATCAAACCTCCATACCAGGAATATACCATTCCAAACCAGGAGTCAAATTAATTATCACAGTATTATCATTAATAATGAGTAATGTGAGACTAATCACGAAAAATATTGTTAAACCCACCCATAACCGCGGGCACGGCTATTCGAATAGTTTTACTCTGGCCAGAGATGTACCAATGTATCCACAAGACACAGCTCCACAACATGTCACCATGCGCCTCGATACCACCATGGTACCTTGGAAAGGAACTGTGACAATACCTCTCACACAACGCAACTCACCACAGTGCACCATTCCTTCATCATAATCTCCCCCTCAAAACCAGAGGCAATGGACTCCCTAGTGACCCCCACGGACTTCTCGCCGCTTCTCAGTCTGGCACTCCATAACGAATCATGCTATACAAAAGGTAAAGCCGTTGCCCACGCTGGCTTGTGGTTGGCACGGTAAATGTTTCACAATAGTAGCTCGTGAACCGGTCCTTAATTGTCATGAGCACGACCATCAAAACCATGTGCTCACAACCCACCTTTAATCAGGTTTTAATTATTAATTAATTATCATAACATGATTAACCATCGTGAGCTATCTTTTAATATAACCATAATTAATAATGTAGTATGATTCATCTCATTAATGAGCTAATGTTTCTAAGCATGGCTAAGCAATTATATATAAAGCATTTAGCTGAACCAATCCAATATATAAGGTCTAAGCTAATCAATTTATCACCCATAGGAAAATAGAGTCATCTTCGGCCATTAATTAATTGGGAAAGGCTCACCACCCGATGACATTCAAAAATAATGCACAAGTTGAAATAAAACATTAGCTTTAAACGGGTTCAAAATGCTCAAAGGGTTGTTTGAGATCTGTGTGACTTGCCTTGAGCTTCTTCAACCACTCTTGAACCTTCCTCGACGTAAACGCCCTCCTCCGGAACGTCGGAAACAAAAGCAAATAAACAAAATCAACAAAACAGTACAAAAACAAACATAAACAATACATGTGAATATTTTTAACATGTAGATCTTGATTTTAAATGAATTTAGCAACCTGAACCACTCGAATCCGAGCTACGATGATTTAGTTATGAATTTCCGAAGTTTAATCGATTTTCATCTAATACAGAAAATTATTACGAATTAAATAGAAGATTTATGATGTCACAATGACATCATCGCCGGCCATGGCACGGGACGACGCGGCCACCGGCGATAGAGGGCTCGGTTGGGCTATCGGAGAACACCTACGCGAATAGGACGACGACGCGAACTCACCGGTGCAAGAAGCTACGACGGACGACGACGAACGGCGGCCGGCGACGAGGACCAACGGCGGCTCGGCTCGGCTCGACGTCGACAATGGCGCTCTGGCGGTCTTCGGTGGCTGCGAAGGGGCGGCCGAGGTGCTCCTCCTCCGCGCGAACCCGACGGTGGCGACGGAAGGCGTTCTCCCGTTGGCGGCCACAGCGCGTGGCGACGCGGAGGCGAGCGGCGCGGCATGGCCGCCATGGACGAGCTCCGGGGTGCAAGGGGACTCGGCGAATGGCGAGGTCTCTAATCAATTAGTTTGGCGCACGAGCTTCTACAGCTTATGGTGATTCCGTTTTGCTAGCTAGGTGGGAAGGAGAGCGCTCGAGGTGACCTACCCACGACGAGCCCGTCGACGGTGAAGCGGCGGCCGGGACGGCACGCCGAAGGGCGCTAATCGCCAAAATTGGTGGGGGATTTAGCTTCTACGTGACTAGGAGGAGCTATAGGAGCGAGGTATTACCGAGAGACGGCGGGATGACGAAGTTCGGCTGCAGTGGTGGAGCGGAGGAGAAGGTGCAGCACGCGCCCAAGGTGTTCGACGAAATGCATCCCAGGAAGAAGGCAGAGACGGATGGGGTTTTTATGAGGGCTTGGCTTGGGGATAAGCCAGGATGGCGTGGAGGATAGGATCGGCAGCTGGTGCACTCAGTGGCTGTCTATACGGCCTAGATTAGGGAGGTTGACGCGGCTATGTTTCCTCCTCCTTTTTCCATTAAGGTTCTGTAGTAGGTCATTGCATCTATGACCCCTATACTGTGTGTTCTAGCCCTAGCTGGAGAGGAAGGCTCCGTTTTACCCGCTGGTTACAATGGAGGAGGCACCGAGCATCCTTGCATTCGGATAAGGTGGCGGACGTGGCTGTGTCATCGATGCTTTCCGGCTTCGTTACTCGGTCCTTGAAGGAGCAAATCCGCGAAATTGTCGGCTTGACCGGGGCTGACCGCGGGCCCATCTGGCGTAGCGCGGCGTCACAGATGCGACGGCGCCGTGCGCGCACATGGGGGCGGCGGATTAGTGAGGGCGGGGTTTCGGGTGGAGGCGAGTAGCTAGGGTTTAGGGGTGACGCGGTGAGGCGTCGCGGCCGTTATCCATCTACTCCGAGGCGACGCGCGATGGCGACGGCGATGACGCGCGCGTTCGTGGCGGCGCAGCTTTTGCGCGTGGATTCGGCGGCTTGGTCGGCGGCGGGCCCACGCGCGAGCGTGGCGCGACGCGGTGCGGCGCACGAGTAGGGAAGGCGGCTCGGTTCCATGCACGGTGGATCGATCCTGGTGGTGATGTACGACATACTGGTTGGCTGCTGTGTTGAGTTTGGATTGGGCTGGGCCAAGGTCGAACAGGTGGTGGACAATGAATAGTGACAGCTGGAAAAGAAAAGAAAAGGAAACAAGAAAGAGAAAATGGGAAGGGCCAGACTTGTGCTGATTGTGTGAATTCAACGATGACGTGTTTTCTATCCAAATATTTCTTTGATTCATCTATGTATTATTTATTTGTTCCTCCCCAAATGAATTTGCTTTATATTGGATTGTTCCAAAACTGAAATAATTGGGAAGCTTCGACATCTCTAGATGAAGATTTAAAATATTCTACTGGGAACATTATAATTATAGTGATATAGTGCTCAAGTTATTTAGATGGCCAACTATTATATAGGAGTGAATTTTATGCCAAGGAAGACTCGATAAAAGTTATAAATATCAATTTAATTATTCCTATGTAACACTCTATTATATGTAGAGTCACTGTAGTGGCGGACTATTTCATGTGTATTTAGATGTCATGACACAGTCACAATATTAATATTTGACCTATAAATTAAATTAGTAATTAACCTTCACTTTGTATGGCTTTGTTGTGTTGTGCGTAAATATTTACAGGGTTCATAATAAATATCTTATTTTTATAATTGTTACGTAGTTGTATAGCTTTAGCTTAAATTTTCAATTGTGACATTTTATAGTTTGGTAAGCAATAACAACCATAACATCTAACATGATGCACAGCAAAAGAACCAATAACATCGGCATGATGCAATTTATATAAAAGTTTTTGAAAGTACTCAATTTTGGGTTTCGTTTTATTGGTCGAATATTCAGGGTGTTACATAATGTGATTTTATATTGGAATTTATTATTTAAAAATTAGATCTTCTCTTCTAGGCTTTTAAAATTCATTTCTAATAATTCCGATTAAACAACAATTTATATATTTGGGATTTTTAGGGTGTGACAAAAACATCTCTGGATCATGCGTTGATAAGTTGCTCCAGCATTCTTTAATCCGAAGGGCATGGTGATATAGCAATAAGCTCCAAACGGTGTGATAAACGAAGTCTTCAAGCAGTCGGACTCCTTCAGGCTGATCTGGTGATAACCCGAGTAGCAATCTGGTTAACGCGAGGCAACCCAAAGGGATCCTTAGGACACGATTTGTTGAGGTCGGTGTAATCAACACACATAAGCCACTGTCATGTCTTCTTTCGAACCAAAACTAGGTTTGCTAGCTAGTTGGGATGTAAAACTTCCTTGATGAAGCGTGCTGCTAACAGCTTGGTTAATTCCTCCTTGATTGCATCTTTCCTGTCTTGCGCGAAACGGCGGAGTCGTTGTTTGATGGGTTTAGCGTCTTCTTTAACATTTAAGGAGTGCTCAATCACCTCTCTAGGAATACCAGGCATATCAGATGGTTTCCATGCAAAAATATCTTTATTAGCTTGAAGAAAGGTGATGAGCGCGTTTTCCTATTTACAATCTAACTCAGCACCTATTACAGCAGTTTTGGAGGGATCAGATAGATCAAGGGGAATCTTCTTGGTCTTGGCGTCGCCTTCTCCAGTCTTCGATAACTTGGTTGCAGGCACTTCTCCTTCTTTGCGGTTGATGCAGCCAGCCAGATCTCATCCCGAGCAGGTGCGATCTCATGAGTTTGGGCCATTTCACAGCTTTCTTTGTCGCAGGTGATGGCTTGCTTGATGTCGCTTCGCAAAGATATGACTCCTCGAGGTCCTGGCATCTTAATCACCATGTAGGTGTAGTGTGGGGCTGCCATGAATTTGGCTAACGCCGGGCGTCCGAGTATAGTGTCATACGCCATCTCAAAATCAGCAACTTTGAAGCAAATATTCTCTGTGCGAAAGTTCCCCCGAGTGCCGAAGGTGACCGGCAGAGTGATATGGCCGAATGGAGTAGAAGACAGCCCTGGGATGACTCCATGAAAGGGCGCAATACTCGGCTTCAGCTCAGTACGAGGGATCTGAATATCATCCAAAGTCTTGGCAAAAAGAATATTGAGTGCGCTGCCACCATCAATGTGGGATCGCCGGAGCTTGACATTGCGAACCAATGGGTCTAGTACCAGGGGGTACCGTCCCGGGTGGACCACTCGGTCAGGATGATCCAAGCAGTCAAACTTGATTGCTGTTTCTGACCACCGAAGATATCCAGGCGTTGATCTCCCTGTCAGGCAGCGTTGTTTCCGCTTGGACTCATAAGCTTTGGGTCCACCGAAGATATGGTTGAGTTCCTTTCGAGAGTCTTGAAAGCTAGTCAGACCATCGTCTTCGTCATCCTTCTTTGATGTGCCCTGATCCTCGGCTATAGCCTTCTTTGCTTGCTTGGCATATTGCTCCGCAAACTGCTTATAGATGAAACAGTCTTTGGCTGCATGGTTAGAGTTTGGATGATGCGAGTATTGGGCGTTCATGATCTTGTCGGAAGTGTTGACACGTGAACGTTGTCGGGAAGATGGTGATGTAAGAGTCACTAGGTCTTCAGGCTTACGCTTGCGATCCTTATGGTTGTTACTTCCACTCCTCCCGGCGGCTGGTGTATCTTTCTTGGACTTCCAATTACCGCCCGACTACTTGGAAGCGTTGACGGCATCATCAGCTTTGGCATAGTCGTTGGCTTTTTTGAACATCTGCTTGACCGTCCAGGGAGGCTTGCGTCCAAATTTGCCGACTAAGAGTTCGTGATGAACACCCTTAGTGAAAGCGGCTATGATGACGTCGTTGGTGATGCCAGAGATCTTGTTACGTTGCTTAGAAAAACGTCGGATGTAATCTCGAAGGGATTCACTGGGCTTCTGGATTACATTGTATAGGTCGAAGTGGGTGCCGGGACGTTCGAAGGTGCCTTGAAAATTGGCGATGAAGTGCTCGTGGAGCTCTGTCTAGGATCCTATTGTGCCACGGGGTAACCCATGAAGCCAGGATCGAGCAGAATCTGCTAGGGCTACCGGTAAGTAGTTCGCCATATCCTTGCTGTCTCCTCCTGCTGCGCGGATTGCGAGGCCGTAGACGGTGAGCCAAGACTCAGGATTTGTTTTGCCGTCATACTTCTCGATTCTAGTCGGCTTGAAACCAGCCGGCCAATCCACTCGACGCAGGTCACTTCATCGTCATTGTAGCGGTCTGGTGGGACATACCCTGTTTCTATGCGGTGTTGGTTGAGTGTTTCACGAAGATCGACAGGCTGCCTGCGACGAGGAGAGCGAGGCTGTTCTGCATGGCACTCTCTGTGTCTGTCGGCTGGTGAGTGAACAGAACGTTCAACATGATCCCTACTCCTGCGATTAGATCCTGATGCGGCAACGCTGAGGCTTGGTTGGTGGTAATCTTGGGATCGAAGAGGGGGAACCCGGCTGCCAGTCGGCGTGCGGACGCTTGCCAAGTTAATTGGGACCGAGGCGGCGATCATGGTCTTCGTCTGGTTGATGATATTGAGGACGTGGTTATGCGCATCTTCCTGAAGCAAATTATCCAGAAGAGTGATTGCCGCGACTGCGTTCTGTTGTGGGGTACGAAAAACCACCGTCCCTTCAACATCTTGTTGTCCAATGAGTTCGCGTGCTCGTCGCCCGGCTTCCAGCGCGTGCGACGATCCTCAGCTTCCTTTGCGGCCCACTCGCGCTCCTGCTACTCACGCTGCAACCGGTCTCGCTCTTGCGCTTGTCGCTCCTCTTCCAGTCAGCGATGCTCAGCTTCTTGTCGTGTGCGTTGTTCTTCTGCTTCACGGGGTTGACGTTGTTCTGCCATCTCATTATTGGCCATGAAAACGCCGAAAAAGAGAGGTGCATAGTTGTCTTCATAGGCTTCATCAGAATCGTCGAGGTTTCGGAGGTCATAGATGTAGCCGAAGTCGTCGTAGTCGAGGATCTCCGTTGGCCGTGAGTCGACACCAGGAGAGCTGAGGTAGCCATCCAATTCTTCCATTGAAACCGTCCCGAGAGGCTGAAGTATGACGCCAACTTCCCTAAAGCTAGATTGGATCGGGGCTGAGGTCGGATCCCGGGAGGGAAAACGACGTCGTCGATGCCGGAGACAAATCCCGTCGTACTAATCGCCGAAAAGTTTGATGCTACCCCTACCTGGCGCGAACTGTCGAAACAAGATTTCGGCAATACAAAAAGGGGTGGCTATCAAGCAGGAAAAGTGGATGGGTTTGGAGACAAGGAATTTTATACAGGTTCAGGCCTTCTCAATGAGAAGTAATACCCTACTCCTGTCCGGGGATTGATCCGCCGAGTGTGTTATTGATCGTATGATCTGGGAGAAAAGTTATGCCCCAACAGGCACCTAGACCCCTCCTTATATAGTGGGAGGAGTCCGTATTATAAGATACAACCCATATTCCCAATGGAATAGGCAAGTAAAGATAAAATACAATCGTAACTGACTAGGACCCCGGGTATTTCCTTGATATACAAGTTAGGAATTTAACCCGAGTCCCTTAAAGATATTCTATCTACATATGGTACCCCTATACCCAGTCGGATATACATGCCGTGTGGATATGGGGTATCCATCATCTCCACAGAACCCTTGGTGAAGCAAGAGGTGTTCTTCGATTTGCACAAATAGAGGGTAGTTTCCTTGTGTGAATCACTCCCTTCAACCGGTAATCCCTCACTCTTTTGTGTTTTCCTTCAAATCGGTCTATTTCAATTTATAGGGTTATGGGTAGTTTCCCCCTTCCTTCAATCTTGATGAAATAGACTAAACCCCTTGTTTCTCTGCTCAAACCCTGTGCAAATTTTGTTCTAGAATGTTTAGAATCCTCTGTGTGGTGGTAAAAAAATTTTTGTTCAAATATGTCGGTGGCGGTTTCGCTGACCCTAAGGGCGGTCTGACCGGTGACCCTTTGTTGGTCTGACTGGCGCCTAACTGGCGGTCTGACCGGCGCCTCACTGGCGGTCTGACCGATGGCTCCTCGGCGGTCTGACCGGCCGTTGGTGCCTGGTCTGACCGTCTCTGACAGGCAGTGCAAAATTTTGTTCCCTCCTCACTTTGTGTTTTCTAAAATCGTTGCTTATATATCCTTTGTTCCTTGTTTCTCAGTGATGGCTACCCGCACTCGCCGTGGTTGTCGAGAGCCCACGCCGGAGCCCGTGAGTGAGCATGAGGAATCGAGCGGATAGGAATATGCTCAAAGTGAGGAAGAATTTGTGGAAGAAGTTGAGGGAGTTGAGGAGGAAGCTAGTGGTAATGGTGATGATGGTGATGATAATGGTAGTGGAGATGATGAGGAAGGAGATGATGAGTAAAGTGATGATGAGGGTCCTCTCAACTCTACCATCCAATTCTCACTCAATTTGAGGAATACCCAAAAATACACTATCCTCAGTCATCACAATCAATTCTAGAGGCCAAATGATTGCGTCGATCCAAGGTTCCACACACAGTTTCAGAAAGCCGTGTATGAGCAAGTGTATGTAGGCAAAGCTTTTGCTGACCACAAGTGATACAAGTGGGGATGGCTGCTTCCAAGCCCACCTCCTGGTTGTCATTGATATCTTGGAGACATATCAGTGAGACACCGGAGTTTCTGGATCTCCAAGGGATGTTCAAGGCAGTGGGCATTGATAAGGATTGCTACCTTGAAGCAACCCTTTGGTGAAGATTTGATCCAGCAGTTCTATGCCACTGTGTGGGTATCCGGCGAGTGTGATGCTATGAAACGGATGTCGGGGACCCTTCAGTGCTCCATCACCCGGCGTGAATTCAAGGAGCTCTTGCACATCCGTTTCAACAATGGCGATGATCTTCATGACGAGCACACCTATGGAAAGGTGGCGGGTTTGAGGACCATCCCTAGTGTGGTCAACCGCATCGTGAGAGACACCATTCTCCCAAGGTGTGGCAACAATGACGACATTCGCGGTGTCGCATGGCATGTCATTGATGCTATCATGGAGGGTCGTCGATTTGAGATCATCAACCTAATGATGAAGGAGATAGCCATTTCAAAGGGGGCAATTGGACAAGGCATCTACTATGCTCCTTATATTATGCGCTTGATCCAAAACAAGATGGGACAAGTGGGAGATAATTTGAGAAAACACAAGAAGTATAAGCCTCGCCGCCAACTCTCCACTCCTCAAGCTCCCCAAGTGCGGCAACCTATCTTTTATCAAGGCGCAAGCTTAAGTGCAGCACCTCCTCATCCTCATGGGTATGATCCCAACACTTTCTTCCATCCGCAATATGCTTATTTTGGGATGCAACCAAATGAATATTTCAACCCGGTGCTTGGGGCCATCAATACCCTAAGTGAGAATATCCAAAGGCTCACCACCGGGCACAAGGCTATGTATGAGGATGTGCATGGTTTGCGTTCGGATGTTGGTGGTTTGAATGCCCCCGTGGGAAGGTTGAGCACAAGGGTGGGAGTGTTGGATCAAAGGGGTGCAAATGTTGGAAAGCTCCCATGCCTTTGTATATCATCGTCGTCGTGATGCTCCTCATCCTTCCTCTTCGGCACATCCTCCCTCTCCTTCTCAAGAGTGAAGCTTTTTTGTCCTTTATGCCAAAAAGGGGAGAAGAATCTAGCTTGCATTTTATTTTGTGGGATGGGACTAGGAGTAGTGAGGTTTGCTACCTTCTATCTAATAGGTTAAGGCGGATGGGCTATATTATGTATGGGTATGGGCTATTACTCTATCGTGTGTGTTATTTTTTCGTTTTGTTGAACTCTCTATGTCATTTGGACCCTTCGTGGTCTTGTAATAGCTTATGTTTATTTGTGAGCCCTCTTTGGACAATTTGTGAGTTGGATGATCTATGGATGAACTCTTGTGAGTTGGATGTTTATGGATATGTTGTGATCATCCTATGCTTGTATGAGATATATGTGTGATTATTCTGATGAGGACACAACTAGCTCGTATATAACCATGACCACCTTATGTATTGATCAACCAAAGGTGCATATGTTCTATATTAGATTTACTTGTTATATATTTGAACAAACGTTGCTACACATTGAGTTTCGTGTGTTTTCGTTCGCAGAGGTACTTACTTGGGTGAAAGAAAAGAGACCGAGCGTAAGGAATGCATGGATGATTGAAGAAGTTGATTGGGGACCAAACTAAGACCTTCTCCAATTATACTTCTACCTCACCACGTCACTTTTGGCCCATAGAAGACAAGAGATCAAGTTGTACACGTTTTGGATTCGGATTCGGGCCTCCTGACAGCATCAACTTCAAACGGACCTAACCGCTGATCTAGAAGGAATTTAGGTGCCCATGAGTACTTGTTGGAAAGTTTATGGAGTCTACTTTCAGATGGTTTTGGTCCCACGTCAAAATTCCTACCAAGCTGCCGGGAATCTGCAAAACAAGCCACGTACCTCATCCAGTCCAAATCGGATTTGGGTTTTGGGCCTTATAATTGTGTCGTGGGCTTAGCTCAAGGGGGTGTGCGCCCTAAGGCAACCTTAGGACGTCCCTAATCACATTTATTCAGTAGCCGTCATCGTTTAGAGTCGGTTTTTGCTTAGATTAATCTGTCAAGAACAGTTTCGCCGCTAGATCGGTTTGTGGAACCCCAAATTCGTGTGCTTAATCATTCATATGCAATTTGGTTGCAATCTATCTTGTTCTTGCTTGTGTTCTTCGATTCGCATGCAGGGATTAGCCTTCTCGGCGAGGTCAACCGGGTTTCGGCACGGTTGATAACCAGAGGAGACGTGGTGCTGCGATTGCGGGGCTCAGTAGCGTGTTCGTTCAGAAGCCGGATCGAGTTGTGTCATGACTCCGCCCAAATCAACTGTTTATCAATACCTATCGGAAGATCGGGACCTAACTCTCTCATCACATCCTTTGCAAATGATCTATATGTGTTTTATGCTATGTTGAAATGTGAATGAAAGTGCATTTGTTCCATATGTGTTCATTGTGATTGATATGCACATGTTTAGGGGGAGCTTTTGCTTTTCATTGCAATATATCCATGTGATTTAAATTTGATTATATATGCTTGAGGTGTTTGTCATCAATTACCGAAAATGGGGAGATTGAAGCATCTAGGCCCCCATTGTTAGTTTTGGTAATTAATGACAAGCGCTAATTGTGGACTAACCGTTCTATCAAGTTATATGTTTTGAGTTACGTTCACATCATGTGTGCGCATGGATGATTGTCGATGGATTAAAACTTGATGTCGCGAAGCGAGGGAAAAGAAGACGGTAAACTAATGTTTTAATTTCAAATTGATCGAGGTGTAGGGCGATCAAATTTGCTAGTTTATTTTTAGTTTCGCCGTACTATCAAGGGGGGAAATGACCTAGTAAAGTGATGATTTAAATTGCCAAATTAGGTCATTGCATTTAGACTCACATTTCACATTTCAAATATTACCGCACTAGGTGACCAGGGCTGGTCTGACCGGCCACATAGTGGCGGTCTGACCGGTGTAGGTCGGCCGGTCTAACTGGCGGGTGAACCCTGGTCTGACTGGCCCTGGAGACCTCGACAGCTCTCTCGGGTGGTGCTCTGGAGTGGCCGATAAAGAGCCGCCAGAGCCGAGGTCGGTCAGACCGAGCTGGTGGTGGTTTGACCGAGCCTAGGGCGGTCTGACCTGCCACCCTATGTCGGTCTAACCGGCCAGGCTGTTGGGGCCCAATGTCAGCCCTGCAACGGCTAGAAAAGTAGCACAGTCTGACCGGCCATACACCTCCGGTCAGACAGGCAGTACACAGAGTTGGGGGATTTCGCCCCCAACGGCTAGTTTTGGTGGGTGGGAGTATAAATACTCTCCCCCCAGCAGCAAGTGGACTCTCTTAGTAGCCACTTCAATTGCATAAAGCCCTTGCATCTTTCCCACACTCATTTGAGCTTATTGTTCATCCATTATAGTGGTTGAGGGTTGTTCTAGCTAAGAGTCAATTAAGTGCATTTGCTTTCATTTGTTGAGCTAGTGTCATCGCTTGTTACACATTGAGGTTGCCGCCTCCTAGACGGCTTGTGGAGGAGTTGCCCGGTGACCTCTCCGAGAAGATTGTGGAGGAGGCCCTGTGCCGGTTGTGAGTGGTTTGGAGTTGACCACCTTCGGAGTGAAGGAAGAACTACCCCGAGTAATCGAGGCATAGGTAGTCCTCTCCGTGGGCCGGCTCTCGCCTTGCCCATCCCTTGATGAAGGGGGCGTGTGGTGGCTTCCTAGTTGAGCGGTGGAGTTGGGCTCGTCTCAACGGGGAGTAGGAAACCGGCGAGTTTCTAAACCTCGGTGAAAAATCTCTTGTCTCCTTGTCTCATTTATTCGCCGCATTTACATTTGTGCAATTTACATTCCTAGAGACATACTTGAGATCATAACACCCTAGGATTGCAAAACATTGACTTAGGAGTGTGATTTACATTCCTAGAGATATAGTTGAGCCACTATCACCCTAGGTTTGCAAAACATAACTTAGTTACTTTGTTAGACTTGACCCTCTGTTGGTATTTCTTACGACCACAGATAAATCCGCAAGCGCACGGAATACCGCTGTAGCACTTGACCTTCAGGTGACCCCAAAAGCTAAGCAAAAGGTAATTTCCTATCTATTGCTTCGGGCACAGACCACTGCTGGTCTGCTAGCGTGGTTCCGGCTATAGCTTTATGATGTATCCAAACGTGGAGGATTACTAGGACGGGATTCGGGGTTGTCACCACCTGCCGCCTACCTCTGACAAATCCGTGGGATACACAACAAACAAAGGTAATCTCTAACCTAGACACCATGTCTAAGTTATTAATTACTACTCTAATACTTGTACAGGAAGATTACTAGGACGGGATTCGGGGCTATCACCACCTGCCGCCTACCTTTGACAAATCCGTGGAATACACAACAAACAAAGGTAATCTCTAACCTAGACACCATGTCTAAGTTATTAATTACTACTCTAATACTTGTACATGAACTTCCTTCTTTATCCAGAGTCCAAGTACTAGAGCACTTAGTATGAATACTAAACAATGAACCCGCAAAGATGGAAATATATCTTACTCAGAATAAGTAATTAAAAAACATAAGAAAGGATCACGAATGCTTACTTAAAAGTAGAAGTTCTCCGAACCCGGAGCAGAGTGTACCGACAGCTCCGGTACTCCTCCAGAATTTCTCCTAGAAGGCTACATGCGTCGAGAAAGAAGTCGGATGAGTGCCAAACTTCCGAGCACCCCTCCAGAGCTTCCCCTCACTCTCTACCTTATTCTAATGGACAAAAGATACAATAGAGCCTCTTGTAATTCAGCTCAAAGTTGTGTGTTGTGAATGAATGAGAGGAGCTCTCTTTATAGCCTCCATATGATGGTTACAGGAATGGGAAATGACCAAACTTCCCTCTAACCGTTATTGGGATGAAATTAGGACCGTCCATGTGAAAGATGGCGATGAACGGCCACCAAACTGGTTCAGCCGAACCACTAGTTCGGCTGAACCTGGGACGACTCCATTCGGCCCGTTTTTCGTCGTGTACACTAATTTTGAGGCCCTCAGCCCGTTGGCATGTTGGATGGGCCCATTTGGAGGTGTTTAATTGACTTATGGGGCCTCCAATCCGTGTAAACGCTAGCCTTCTCGGCGAGGTCAACCGGGTTTCGGCACGGTTGATAACCAGAGGAGACGTGGTGCTGCGATTGCGGGGCTCAGTAGCGTGTTCGTTCAGAAGCCGGATCGAGTTGTGTCGTGACTCCGCCCAAATCAACTGTTTATCAATACCTATCGGAAGATCGGGACCTAACTCTCTCATCACATCCTTTGCAAATGATCTATATGTGTTTTATGCTATGTTGAAATGTGAATGAAAGTGCATTTGTTCCATATGTGTTCATTGTGATTGATATGCACATGTTTAGGGGGAGCTTTTGCTTTTCATTGCAATATATCCATGTGATTTAAATTTGATTATATATGCTTGAGGTGTTTGTCATCAATTACCGAAAATGGGGAGATTGAAGCATCTAGGCCCCCATTGTTAGTTTTGGTAATTAATGACAAGCGCTAATTGTGGACTAACCGTTCTATCAAGTTATATGTTTTGAGTTACGTTCACATCATGTGTGCGCATGGATGATTGTCGATGGATTAAAACTTGATGTCGCGAAGCGAGGGAAAAGAAGACGGTAAACTAATGTTTTAATTTCAAATTGATCGAGGTGTAGGGCGATCAAATTTGCTAGTTTATTTTTAGTTTCGCCGTACTATCAAGGGGGGAAATGACCTAGTAAAGTGATGATTTAAATTGCCAAATTAGGTCATTGCATTTAGACTCACATTTCACATTTCAAATATTACCGCACTAGGTGACCAGGGCTGGTCTGACCGGCCACATAGTGGCGGTCTGACCGGTGTAGGTCGGCCGGTCTAACTGGCAGGTGAACCCTGGTCTGACTGGCCCTGGAGACCTCGACAGCTCTCTCGGGTGGTGCTTTGGAGTGGCCGATAAAGAGCCGCCAGAGCCGAGGTCGGTCAGACCGAGCTGGTGGTGGTTTGACCGAGCCTAGGGCGGTCTGACCTGCCACCCTATGTCGGTCTAACCGGCCAGGCTGTTGGGGCCCAATGTCAGCCCTGCAACGGCTAGAAAAGTAGCACAGTCTGACCGGCCATACACCTCCGGTCAGACAGGCAGTACACAGAGTTGGGGGATTTCGCCCCCAACGGCTAGTTTTGGTGGGTGGGAGTATAAATACTCTCCCCCCAGCAGCAAGTGGACTCTCTTAGTAGCCACTTCAATTGCATAAAGCCCTTGCATCTTTCCCACACTCGCATTCATCAAGGAAGAAACATCCAAGCTTCTTACGAATTTTATCATCCGATGAGTTCAGCTAGACAACTCGGAATGGGCCAACTCCCAATCGGCTTGTTCTTTGCTGACAAGATCCAATGCCGAGGAGGGATTTCATCAACCCTGATGATGGATCGGCTGCTCAGCCTTCAAGGACCCCCTCTGGGCAGCATTGACAACATAGAACTGGCAACATTCAGAAGCAAAAGCTTTGATAGGTGGTGGGGTGAATGGAAACTGCATTTATTTCACCAACCAGCATCAATGTATAGGACAGACCTCTTTCCAGATGTTGTCCCTCAAGTAAGTCTCCAACTTTGCTCAATTTATTTAAATAACTGCCTGGCCGATTAATCTTAACCAATCGTCCTTTTGGTTTGCAGACAACAGAATCTTCCCCTCCTCATCAAAGCAACAGCGGCAAAGATATCCAATATGCCCCAGGTTTGATTCCTAACGGAGGTGGGCTATCTCCTCCGGTTATCGGCTATGATGCCCCCAAGACCTCAGCTCTTCTTCAAGGGCTCGTTAGAGAACCAGTCGATGCCGGAAAAAAGAGGAAAACCAGATCGTCGGCTGTAAGCATCGTAGCCCCAATTAAGAAGAAGACAAAGAAAACCAAGCCAGCTGATGATCTGCCTACCCTAGATCCATCCATCGAACAAGCTCTGGATGAAGAGGTTATTGAAGACGAGGTTGATCAGGCCGTAGCCAGGTAAGTGATACTGAAAGAACACCATCGGCTTCGCCTAAGCAAACCTCTCCAACTCCTTCTGCTCCAGTTCATTTTTCAAGGGTAAGTGTTTCTTGTTAATCCCTTTCGTGATTTTATCTTATAGCCGATCATTCCCAAGTCTTATAATTGCAGAAAAAGAAGACTGCAGTGAAAAAGAAATCGGCTGCAACAACATCGAAGCCAGCTCCACTAGTAAGACAGTTTTAACTTTTATTAGTTAACTTTTAGCCGATTTCATCTTACACTTGTTTCCTTTCAGCCTTCACCTCCTCCTTCTTCTCCTGTTCAACAATCATCAAGTGATCAGACCCCTTCAGCCGCGGGAAGTCATCACATGGAGGAAGAAGAACAACCAGCTGCTCCTGCCATCCCAGTAAGTTTCTTTTAACAAGCATTCAGATCGGCTACAATTGTTTAACCTCTAACTGTTTCTAAATTGTGACCACTGGTCTTAGCCGATCTTTTCTCTTTTGACATCAGAGACTATCTTGATGAAGGAGAAGAAGATACCACGAGCAAAGCATTGGCTCCTTTATCTGATGACGTAAAGAAAACTCTAGGAAGTATTTTGGATCGGCTAGAAGCATCATCGCTAGATAGCTTGGTAGTTGACTGTGGCTCAATCAGGGCTCGGCTGCATGAGATTCAAGCCTTAATCCCAGATGAGTTAGCCGATATCCTTACTCCAGCTGTTTACCTTGAGCAACACCAATTCAAACTGGAGAAAGCTAAGTTAAGACTAGCTGAATGGCGACAACGCACGGACATTGAGGCCACTATCCAAGCCAACCGACAACTTGTGCATGAAGAAAAATCCAAGCTTGATCAATTATCTGAAGGCCCAATCAAGTCTAACATTGATCGGCTTGAAGCTCGCAAGATTGACCTCTTAGCACAACTTGAAGAATGTAACGCCGAGCTGGATATGGAACGCCAGAAGCTAGCCGATCTCCCCAAGTCTATTGAAGAACAGAAAGCAAGACTCAAATCGGCTATTAAGCATGTTGCTGAACTGACCAAATCCCTGAAAGTTATCCCTGGAACCGATGCTCAAGATGCCCAAGCTATAGAGGAAGTAGAGCAGATTAGGCAAAAAGCGATATCGGCTATCCAGCAATACTTATCGTAGTAACCTTTGTGTAATAGGGCTTAGAATTTTTTGTAATCGGCTAAGACATCCTGATTCTTTATCGTCTTAACAACCCTTTGTTCCGATTAATATGACTGTGAAATTTTCTCAAAAAATTTTACACTGTATTCACTGCATTTTGACAGATATATGCCCCCCTAGTTTTACAATGTCAAGAGCATTGATAAAATTATAAAACAACTAAGGGCGATATAACAATATCGGCCATTGTAAATCGGCGAACCTCAACCGATTACATGATAAAACCGCTAAGGGCGATATAACAATATCGGCCAGTACATCGGCGAACCTCAATGTAACACCCTAAAAATTAGACCGACAAAAATCTAAACTCCAAAAATATGGGCCTTCAAAAACTTTTTGAATAAATTGCATCATGCCGATTTTATTCGATTATTTTATTGGATTTTGATTTCAGAGTTTATAAATCGCAAATAATGGATAATTAATTAGGAATAAACCCTAAAAGTAAATTGACAAAGTAAATAATTAAAGCGCATATTAAAATAAGATTTGGTGAGGATAGAAATGAGTAAAATATTAGTACGACCATATTAGTATCAATTAAATTTAAATGTGATGGAATAAGAATTAACTCTAACTAAATTCGAAATGAAGTATATAGAAATAAAATATGGGTAATGTTAATCTAGGATATAACAACACGAATACGTAGTACATTTCATTTATGCAAAATTTAGGATTTATAGAATCCAAATTATATGAGAAATAGGCTAAAATGGGGATTAATAGAGAAAGGTACTATTCATTGCGCTTTTGGTGTTCGATCGTGTCCCCTAACCCTAAAACCCCTTCACTGCCGTCGCCGTCGCCTAGCGCCCCGCGCCGCTGCCGCCCGCCGGAAGCGACAAGGGAGGAGAATTTTTAATTAAATTTCTAATAAATAATTGCTGAAATGATGTTTCATTTATTAAAAATACTTATAATACTCAAATAATTCCGGGAAAATCCAGAAAATACTTGACACTAAAAATATTTAACAAAATTTTATCTATCTCAATTAATGTTCAAAAGTTTCATAGATTTTATTCAAAACACTTACTTTAATATTAAATAAATTCTAAAAATTCCTTTTCACAAAAATTTATAATTTAACGATTTCAGGGTGATGACACTGACTGTGGTTCAATTCGGCACGATTTGCAGAAATCAAGCCCTAATCCCAAACGATCTAGCAAACATCATTACTCCAGCTGTATTCCTCGAGGCAACATCAATTCAGTGGAAAAGGCTAAGCAAGGATAGCCGATCCGGCGGGAGCAGAAGGATATTGAGGCACAATCCAAATCAATCTAGCAGTTAGTGCATGAAAGAAAGCCAAGTTAGATCAGCTCTTTGTTGGGCCGATTCAGTTGAACATAGAACGGCTTGAAGCCCGCAAGATGATCTTTTAGCTCAACTTGAAGAATGCAATGCCGGAACTAAATCTTGAAAGCAAAAGTTAGCCGATCTTCCAAGTGCTGTTGAAGAACAAAAGTCTAGATTGAGATCGCGCTATCAAAATGTGGCTGACATGACCAAGTCTCTCTCAAAGTCATCTCTGGAACGACGCCCAGACATCCAAGCCATCGGAAGAGAGTAGATCAAGTTTAGACAACGGGCTGTGTCGGCTATCCAGCGTTACCTGTCTAGATTGATTGGTTTTGTAATAGGATAGCTCATTTTGTAATCGGCTAAGATACTTTGATACTCCTTTACTGAATTACTATACCGATTAATATAATGTCAATTTGCCCGCAAAAATTTTGCAACTTTGCATATATGTGCCCCCCTAATTTTACAATGTCGAAGGCATTGGATAAAATTATAAATTGAACTAAGGTAATATAAACAATATCGGCCATTGTACATCGACAAAACACAACTGATTACAATATAAAAACAACTAAGGCGATACAAACATATCGGCCATTTGTACGTCGGCAAAAACACAACCGATTACAATATAAAAACAAACTAAGGCGATATAACCATGGCCATCTCAAGGCGATGTAAACACATCGGCTGTCATGTATCGGCAACACTAGCCAATCATGCATTAACCAAACGCTTGGGTAATATTTCTTCAAGTATTTGTCATTTAGCGCTCGTCCATAAACTTCCCATCGAGTCCTTGCAACATATAAGCCCCTTTAGACACAACTTTATGGATTTGAAACGGCCCTTCCCAATTCCGGTGACCACTTGCCGAATTTGTTACTCGAGTTCCTATCGACAAAATCAATTCCACACAAGTTCTCCTTCCGAAAAAGACTGGGCACCACTTTCTTATTATAATGTCGAGCAACGCATCCTTATTCTTTAGTAACTTTCGCAGAGCTCTCAATCTTGATTGAAACCAAGTCTTCCTTTCATCGGCCATGAGATTATAATATTCATCGGCTATCAACTCATTTTGCAACTCCGTTCTTCGTGAGCGATTCTCAACTTTCCCATGGTAAAACAGCCGCATGTCCATAAACAAGTTTATAGGAGGAACTTGTATCGAACCATGACAAGCACACCGATAGGAGCACAATGCTTCGGCCAATCTAGTATGCCATTGCCGAGGATAATCGAAATCTTTCTCTTATCAGGATTTAATCCAACTATTTGTAGACGGCCTCCCACACCCCCCGCCCCCCCCACCCCCACGCCTGCCCGTTCGCTTGGCATAATATGGCCAAAAAATTCCAACAAG
>CM020179.1:11430295-11465923 GCA_009805545.1 Oryza longistaminata | reverse complement strand
CGCCCGCGCGCCGTTGGCCGCCTGCCCCCTGCCCTACGGCGCCGCGCCGCGCCGTGGCGCCGCGCCCGCCTGCCGCTGTCGCCGTCGCCGTCGCGTCAATCATCGCGCCCCGCGGCCCGATTTCGCGCCGCTCGCCAATTCCCATCGCGCCTCGCGCCCACGCCCAGCGCGCACGGCTCGCCGTCCCCATCGCCGCCTCGCGCCGCGCGCCTGCCCGCTGCCACGCCGTTCGCCAGTCGGCTACGATCGCCGTCGCTCGCGTCGGCCCTGCCGCTCGTCCGTGCGTGTCGCCACCTCGCGCCCAGCCCCCGCGCCCCCGCCGCCCGCGCCGTACGCCCGGTTCGCGTCGCCGCTCGCGGCCCCGCCGCCCCTGCCGCGCTCGCATCGTTCGTCGCAGTCGCCCGCGTCAAGCCCCGTCATCGCGCGCCACGCCACCCCGCCGACGCCATTGAGGCCGACCGCCCCCCTCCTTCCCGGCCCCTTTATAAAAGGTCCGGCACCTTACCCCTCCTCCAACCCCCCCACACCCATTCCCCCGTCCATTTGTCCCCTCTCCTCCTTGCTCCCCCGCGCCGCCGCCCGTCGTGCTGCCGCGCCGACGCCTTCTGCTGCGCCGCGCCGTCCGACGCATTTAAAAGCCGCCCGCCGTTGCTGAAGGGTGGTGCGAGCCCGCCCGCCCGCCCTGAGCCCGCCACCGCCGCCGTCGTTCGTGTGATGCCGTCCTTCCCCCCTCGCGTCACCGCCGCCGCCGCCATGGGTGGCAAGGAGCCGAGAGAAGAGGAGAGAGAAAGAGCCGATGAGAGGAGAGGGAAAGGAGCTGGAGAAGAGAGAAGAGAAGAAAGAAAAGAAAAAAGAAAGAAAAGGGAGAGAGGAGAGAAAAGAAAGAAAGATGAGAGAGGAGGGAGAAAAAGGAAAGAAAAGAAGAGAAGAGGGAGGAAAAAGAAAGAAAAAGGGGGAAATAGAATAGGGAGGTTTAATTAAAAAATGGAGCCATCTAAATAATTTAATCGTATAGATTTAAATATAGGTCATAACAAATTGCGAAAAATTATAATATTCATGGTATCGCTATGAGTAATTTAATTACGGTATAGGGAGGTTAGAGTTATTTAAACACTAATAAATATGTTGAATTATTAGGAAATTACCTTAGGAGGTACAACCATTTTAGGTAAGGAATAATGTCCACTTTGCAAATAATATAGCGATTATAAAATTCATCTCTCGCCGCTCGTTTGCTTCAATTCGGTCATTTATTTGGATTTTTGGTTGAATTTCTAATCGAAATTCAATTGTCGTCCGCATGTAACTATAGAGAGGAGGGAGCGCGGATCCGGTGTGCAAGGAACCAGACCCGCAAGACCTTGAGAAGGCAACGTCCATCACTATCTTTGATTACGTTGATTCCCAATTGCAAAAATCAATTTTTGTTTAACAAATAAAGATTGCATGCAATGAATGAACACCTATTTGTGATATATCCTGCCTCTGTTATTGTTCACCATTTAAATCCTTAGCAACATGATTGCCGATGAGTCCCTAGCAATTATGACAAACGTCCTCTTAGCAATTTGATACCCATGCTATCGGCAAACTGAACAAACTCATCGGACACAAAGATTGAGCCTTGATCGGTTGTAATGGTTTGAGGAATAGCAAATCGATAAATAATATGCTCTTGAACAAATTGTATAGCATCCCCAGAATCAACTTTCTTCAAAGGAATCGCCTCTACCCACTTGGTAAAGTAATCAGTTGCCACCGATATAAACTTGTGTCCCTTGCTTGATGGTGGATTAATCATACCGATCATATCAATTCCCCAATCTCTAAATGGCCATGGCTTGATGATAGGATTCATAGCCGATGCTGGTGCTCTTTGAATTGCTCAAAACTTTTGACAATCTTGACATCCCTTATAATATTTGAAACAATCCTCTAACATTGTCAGCCAAAAATACCCTGCACGCTGAAGCAACCACTTCATCTTATGAGCCGATTGATGAGTTCCACAAATTCCTTCATGTACCTCGCCTATTGCAACCTTGGCTTGATCGGCACTCAAACATTTAAGCAATACTCCATCAAACGTCCGATAATACAACTCATCATCCAGCAAGGTATACTTCAAGGCCTTATAGTGCAATTTCCGAGAAGCCGATTGGGATGGATTCTGCAAATAATGATGCACATCATACTTCCAATCATCGGCTGTTACCATGGCAATTTCTATTTTGACATCCTTCATCATCGGCTTGTAACTCGATGCCCCTTGAGCCAAGTCATTAGCTTCAATATTTTGTTCCCGAGATACATGCTTCAAGGTCACTAGCCGAAATCCTTTCATCAACTCTCGACACTTCTCATTATAAACCATCAATGTATCATTCTTGCACTCATATTCCCCTGCCAATTAGCTAATCACCAGCAAGGAATCACCCATAATCTCAACATCATCGGCTTCAACTTCCTTGAGTAATTGCAACCCTTTGAGAACCGCTTCATACTCAGCCTGATTGTTGATTGCATAGGGTTAATAGTGTAAGCAAGCTCAAAATTTGCCCCTCAAGGGGAAATTATAACCAAGCCGATACCACAACCATGAGTGCATACTAACCCATCGAAAAAAAAAGTCCAGGGCACAATCTCAACCGAGCTGATTGAGTCATCACGATGATCAACAATAAAATCGGCTATAGCTTGCCCCTTAATCGCCTTCGGTGACTCATACTGAAGATCAAATTCTGTTAAAGCAAATATCCACTTTCCAACCCTGCCTTTCAAGATCGGGGCCAATAACATGTACTTGACCACATCGGCTTTGCATATTACAGTGCATTCATTGGATAATAGATAATGCCTTAACCTTGTGCAAGAAAAATATAAGCACAAACACAACTTTTCCACAGGAGAATACCTTGTCTCTGCATCCAAAAGCCGACGACTCAAATAGAACACAACTCTTTCTTTCCCCTCGAGCTCCTGAATCAAGACCGAGCCGATTGACTTCTCACCAGCCGATAGATATAATCTAAAAGGTATCCCCTTTTGTGGAGGAATCAAAACTGGAGGAGAGCTAAGATAGTCTTTAATATTATCCAAGGCCTTTTGCTGTTCTACCCCTCAAGTAAATTTTTGATCGGCTTTCAATCTCAACAACGGTGTAAAAGGTTCTAATCTTCCAGACAAATTAGAGATAAACCTTCTAACAAAATTTATCTTGCCGATCATCTCCTGCAATTCTGTCATGTCCTCCGGAGGTTGAATCTTCTTGATCGCATTAACACTCCTCTGATTTATCTCAATCCCCCTTTCATGAACAAGAAATTCTAAAAATTGGCCAGCCGATACGCCAAAAGCACACTTTGTCGGATTCATCTTCAGGCCATACTTCCTAGTTCTCTTAAAAAGTTGTAGGGACGGTCTTGCCGCCGACTGTCAGCTCCACATTCAAAACTCCTTTTTTTCCCGATGGATTGCCACCAAAATCTTTGAGAACCATGTTTGTCTTGATGAGATCTTCAGTATTTCTGCCCAGCTTCCTGAATGTAACATATGGCATCAAATTCACCGCAGCCCCACCATCAACCATCATCTTGGTCATCAGCTTCCCATTGACATAGCTGTTTATATACAATAGGTTAAGGAGCCAATTCTCTGTCCCTTCTGGCTTCTCAAAGATTGCTTGCTCTGGTGACAAAACCAACCTAGCCGAAGCTTCCTCAACTTCATCAACATCGGCTTGTTTAGCTCCAAAATCCGCAGGCAATGTGAAAACCATGTTAACCGACATAGTCACGACACTCTTCCCTTTAGCCAATCTTTTTGCTTCATCGGCTTTGACTTCATCGGCTATAGCAGCTTGGTTCTTAACACGCCACTCTTGCCTCGGCCGATGATTAATCTCCTGCTCCACCTCATCAAAACGTTCTCTGTTCCCTAACCTTTGAACCCTTCTCTTCTGATTTTTCGTGAAAATACCAGAAGGACACCATTGAGTCTTTCTATCCTCATCATCTCTTTGATCACACTCTTGGTTTACTTGGCCCAATCTTTGATGAACAGGAACTCTTGTTTGCCTCAGCTGATTACTTCTGTTGTAAGATCTGCTTGAACTTTCTGCAACATTACTGCATCCAGGACGATCTTCGATACATGGCAGCCTCATTCCTTCATTCCAGCAAAATCTGAAAAACTCACATTCCCAATGAGGATCAAAACCACCATCATCTTCTTCATAATACCTTTCCTGCTGTTGCTTGTCATATTTTCTCCGGTACTTGCTGATAATTCTAGCCGAATTCATCTGAAAATTCCTATTCTTCCCTCCATCGTCTGCCCTTCCAGACGTATGCACCATATTGACAGGGAAAGGGTTACCATCGACCTTCATCGGCTTCTTGGAGTCGTCAAACTTTATTTCTCCTCCTTCAATAGCCGCCTGAATCCGCTGTCTAAAAACTTTGCAATCATTAGTAGAATGAGAACCAGAATTATGCCACTTGCAATACCTCCTCTTTCCTAGCTCTTCAGCCGATGGTATGATATGACCAGCAGGAAGTTGAATCTGCTTCTCCCGAAGTAACAAATCAAAAATCTTATCAGCCTTGGTGATGTCAAAATCATACCTCTCTTCTTTTCCAGAACTTTTCACCCATTGGCATGGTATAACTTTCTTGCTTCTGACCCACTCGGCTGCTGCTACCTCAGCATCATCTTCGTCATCAGAATCATATATGTAAGGATACACATGGTTGATCTTCTTGAAATTCTTCTTGGCCTCTGCAAACCTCTGTTCATCTAGAGTTACCTTATGTGCAAGATGTGACAAACTATCAAACTCCTGGGATGAGAATTTCTCCTTGATTGGGGCTATCAGACCCTGAAAAGCCAAATCGGCTAACTGGGAATCAGTCAAACTCAAACTGTAGCACCTATTCCTCATCTCTCAGAATCTCCGAATATAATCCTACACAGGTTCATCATGCCTTTGTCTAATCGCTGTTAAATCAGACAATTTCATCTCATGAACTCCACTATAGAAGTAACTATGGAATTGTTTCTCCAAATCGGCCCAACTATTGATCGAATTGTATGGTAAAGAAGAAAACCAAGTAAAAGCCGATCCGAATAAAGACAAAGGAAACAACCTAACCCTTAGGGCATCAACAACCGATGCCTCACCACATTGAGCTAAGAATCGGCTGACATGTTCATAGGTCGAGACATTGTCTTGTCCTGAGAATTTCGAAAAATCTGGAACTTTGTATCGGTTAGGCAATTGAACCCTCTCGAACCACTCAGGGTACGGATGCCGATATAAGTTTCCAGTGTCCTTTGGCTTAAGCCTGAATTGCTCCCTTATCACATCTGCAATCAGATCGGCCCATGGTCTTTGCTGAGGCACCCCTTGCGCTTGTTGTGGTATAGGCTCGAATTGATTGAACTGAGGAGCAAACTGAGGCTGAGCTGATCCCCCTTGCTGATACTGAACCTGTGGTGATGGAGGCTGATATTGGTAATTCAAATTGCCCCCTTGATAATTATGAAAGTTTGGTTGTATGTTGTGTACCAAATGTTCAGGAATAACTAGAGGTATCACCGATTGATCTGTTTGCACATTATGAACCAAATGCTCAGGGACAACTTGAGTTGCGACATGCTGCCTTGGCTGATTATCAAGCATCCTCAACCCAGCCGATGCATTTAGCAAACTTTGCTGTTGAATTGGCTGAGTGATCTGCTGCCTTGGTAGCGTCTGCTGAATCGGCAATTGCTGTACTTGATCAACAGTAGGCTGATTTGGCAAGAACATAGCAGCAACATGTTCCTGAGTCAGCCGATTGACATTTTGTCCAGCATGTTGTGGCTGCTCTCTAGTCAACAAGCGAGGATTGGTCAGTTGCCTTGACGCCGATGATGGTGCAGCAGGTGCAGGAGCTGATACTGGTGCTGTCGGCTGAGCTGGTGGTACATTGGAAGCAGTCGGCTGATTATTTGTGATCAGGGGCCGATAATTTGGGAAAACACCCCCTGGTAAATATACCGGTCCTGTAGCCTGATGCTCAGCTATTGAACCATCAACCAGTGACTTCACCATGTTTGACAAGGTATTGACTAACACTCCGGATTGATTGATCAAAGCATGTTGCACGGTGTAGTCAATCCGATCTTGGAAAGTATTACATCTGTGGTTGTGCTGCATTGCCATCTGGACCAAGATCTTCAACTTGCACTTCCTAAAAACCGTCACCTTTATCCCCTGAGCCCTCTGCAGTGCCTGTACCGCCTGATTCATTTGTACCAGCCGGAACCTGTTGCCCTTCTCCATCCTTAGAAGAACCTGTTCCAGGAACATCAGCAACTAATTTTACCTTATACTTCTGAACAACTGTTCCCTTACGGGTCTCCATGAACGAGTTTAAGAATTGGTGTTGCGCTTGCTGCATTGTTAGCTTAAACTCCTTTTGCTTTGGTGTCAATTTGTCTAGAGTGACGGGAACAATGTTTCCCTCGTGAACTTCAGACCTAGTTATGCTTTGGAATTCTACTCCTGGGAGGGACCTCCGACTTGTCAGCCGACGACGGTGATGGTGGTGGTTTCTCAGCCATGAGAGAACGTTGTTGCAACTCGGTCTCACCAAGCGTGCCAAGAGCGTGTTGATGTAAAAACACGAGGCCTGGGAAATCTGCTTAACTCCAGTGCAGGTCCAAAAACTTGCCTTTAGGTTCGTGAGCGTGCCATTTAATTTGATCCTGCAATCAACAAGAAATAAAGACAAAGAAACCGCGGTTAAATCCATAAACGATAGCCGATCGGCTAGTTGCCGATGACATATCATTTATCTTTGAGCCGATGTCATATGTAGATCGATCGGCAATCATGAATAAGTAAGAAAGAACTAAATCTACTCGATCGGCTGTAGATATTAACAATATATAATCCTTATGTCGATATATACTTAAATCAAGTGATTGAGATAGATCGATATATACTTAAATCAAGTGATTGGGATAGATCGGTCGCCATGCCGAGGCAGTATAAATCATTTAGATCGAAATATATACTAACAACAAGACTATATATGTTCATAGCATAGCTGATCAGATAGATCTAGTATGTATCGACTAATACTCCGATACCACTCTATATTAAGATATCAAAGCAAGTAGAATATACCAAACAAAAGCCTAATATACTTAAATGCAGCAAGATTTTAACATAAAGGGCAGATTTAACATGCCAATCGAGCATATAAGATAAAAGTGGTTAAATCAGGTAAGATCGGCTGAAACCCCGATGCTACCCTAATCGGCAACCAAAGGCAGGCTAAAGATTGAGATTCTAATCACGACTTATAAGATCAAACTCAACTGATGCAGCTATAAGTATGAAAAGAAGGACAATATCTAGACATTAAAGCCGTTGGATGTTTCATAGAGTGGTAGATATCCTATATAATCTAAGTCAACGTCAGTATTTAACTTGATCGGCTGCCTTCTGGCAATAGACGTTAGCCGATTGAAGGTTAGATAGCGATATTGCCAGAGATTATATAAGATATATGATAACTCGACGAATTACATAAACAAGATTAGAGTATCATAAAGATGGAAGCACTAATCCCGAGGACGCAAACCGCCATAACAAGTTTTACCTCTAGTTGAAGATCGAAACCGATGCAGCTCAACCCGAAAGCAAGAACTCGTCGAAACAAAACGAAAGTAAAAGGGTGGCGATGCGCCGAGATTGTATTGAACGTGTGTGTTAGATTAATTACATGAGGCTTGGGGTCTATTTATACGCGAGATTACAAAATATGTCCATGTCGGACACGACTCTTATCTCTAACAAACTCTAAGATACCATAAGTCTTTGCGGCAGACTTTTGCCCAAACATATCTATAAGGAAATTACATGAAATATCCTAATTAATAGATACAATTGCCTTCTCAGAACTCTATCCATGCATGGCAATCCTCATGAAGCACATTAACTCAACCCGACAATGTATGCCCATGTCATATTGTCGGATTCGGCTCAATCGGCTAACCTTGTCTAACTCGGACTCTGCCGAACCTGGTCGCAGCCGATTCGGACTTTAACCGATCCTTTCTCTGTTTCTGGAACGATTTCCATCTTGGATTCTACTCCACTCCTATCTTCATCTCCAATACTCAGATTACCAAATTTGGTTGTTAACAGGCCCATGTGAGGTGCGCCCCAACCAGGTGGATCATGACCCTAGGGTCCCTTTGGTTGTCCTCCCACCATTATAATTAGCTAGGTAGCCCTTTAGAGTTTCTTGGGTTTTGTTTAGATTAAAGTTTAGCTTTGCTACTTTGCCGTGTAATCCCGTGATCGGCTAGATCGCCAGTTTACTCGTTACAAAACCCTAACTTATCATTTGTGTTCAATTCCTATCTGCAATTCAGATTGTTTTTATCTTGTTCTTACTTGTTTCTTCGATTTGCTTGCAGGAATAAGGTTGATCTGCACCGGCAAGATCAACAACCCACGGAGAGGTGTATCGATCGCTAAGGCGCAACACAACAACGTCTCGTACGGTTGTAGTCGGGTCATCAACATTTCTCCCAAATCGTAGTTATCATCAACTCGCCGAAAGATCGGGCCAACAACAGCCTCGAGTGTCTCGAGTGGAGCTCAGGGTTCATCAAACGGCCGGTGCTAATCTGATCTCTAAATCTCTCGCTTTCGCCTATTTGGGCGACGGAGTGATAATACTGACCTACAAATTCTTCAAACATCATGTTGGGCAGTTGATTGAAGGATTTGCGATTATAAAAGACTAGCCGTCGACCCGTGCGTTGCATGGGCTATATTATTATTATTTGAAAAGTATCAAGATGCACTTGGTTTCATATAAAAAAGATGTGCTTGTTTTGAAGTCTTGATTAGAGTGCTTTTCCAGATTACTTCCCAAATTCTTAACTAATAAATATCATGGTATACTCGGTTTTGAAGTCCCAATTATAGATTTTCCATGATTTAATAGTTTTGTCTTCTTGATTTAATCACCGCCTTTTTTTTCGCAACTGAGTCTCAATTGAGTAATTTTGTTAATTCCGTAGTTCTAAAATTAGAATAAATAATTTGTACTCGGTATAGAGTCAACTTTGATATATATATCTCCAGTAAAAGATGAGGAACATGATTTATTCTTTCACTCAAAAGAAGATAAAACATCAAGTACATCTTCATCATGTCACATAGAACATGCAATTTCGATAGAATATAAATATATCAAAATAAGAATTTTAAATGTCTTAAATAGAACATGCAAATTTGATGAAATAAGTGTACGTAGATTACAAATATATACGGAACCCACGGATGAATCTCCATGTTCCTCATATGCTTGCAAGTCCAGTTTTATGCATGGTCTCCAAATTGCCACCGAGCAGGATGAATCACATACCAATGTTCTGATATGTCAAATAATTTCGTGCGCTACGTGTGATCGTCGTTGTAATGCATGATCGATGTATATACAGAACTACAGACGTACTTACATTAATTGAGCTTGATGTGATGACAGGGCAGTGCTAGTGACCCCTTATTCACGTTGATGATTTTCCTGGACGTACGCGGCATTGGCGTGCTTCATGGTTAATGTCAGCTTTCATCGCCATGGAAGTAATCGAGATTGTCATCGATCAATGAAAGAAACCGGAATCGCACCGGCCGTCTTGGGCGGAGTCCCGGCTTCTATCCACAAAAGTTTGTTACAGATTTTTATAGCCCAAATGTACGCAAGATTGGCTGGGCTTTGAAAGCCCACGTATGAATAATGATCTACGGTCACGATATGCTAATACTTTTAATCAAAGGCCAGTTCTTTCTAATTAATGTGAGAGCTCGTAAAAAGTGCCCGATTAGTATAAGTATAGATGTTCTTGTTCATCACAATAACAAAGAGGTTGTCATGGATTTCCACGCTTTTGAAATCCAAGACATTGACGTCCTAATCGGGCATCCAATTAAGAAACTTCTCATCGACACCACGTAATTAGGAAGCCTCGAATTCTCGTTAGGAGGGGATGAGTTTTCTGTCTCATTCTCATGGTCAAGATATGCCTTGACCGATGCCCTTCCTGAAGATGAATCTGCGGAGGAAGTGACGGTTGTTCTTCCATTTGAGCCCCCTGAATCTCTTCTTGAATATGATGTCCCCGATTTCATCCAAGAGGAAGAATCGGGCGAAACCTTTGAATTGTCGTCCTTAGAACCACCACCACCACGGCCTATGATCGAAATAAAACATCTTCCTCAGGGCCTTCGCTATGCTTTTCTACATGGCAACAAGGAAGCTCCTGTCATCATAAGTGACAAGCTTTCTGAGGACGAAACCATTCGTCTTGTAACTGTGTTAGAGAAACATCACTCTATCATGAGCTGCTCTCTTCAAGATCTCAAGGGCATTAGTCCCGCTCTCTGCACCCATTGCATACCTATTGAGCTTGAGAGCTCAGTGTCAAGGGAACCCCAAAGATGGCTAAACAATGCGATTAGAGAAGTTATCAAGAAAGAGGCCTTGAAACTCTTGCGTGCCTGGATTATTTATCCCATACAATGTAGTGAGCGGGTTAGTCCAGTACAGATTATTGAGCCAGATTACTATAAGTTAGATTATAATAAGCCGACATAGAATAAGTTGTTAGCTGTTTGTTTCTCTAGATTATTAGTTGTTTGTTAGCTGTTAGCCAACCTTAATTAGTCATGTAAACGCGGTGCTTAGATTATTGAATATCATCAAGTTTGCTTTCCAAAACCAGATGAGTTTTAACAAAATGATAGAGACTCAGCTGGCGCAGCTAGCTGCTCTAGTTCCTGCTAAGGAAGCGGGATGGATTCTGGGGCAACCCGAACCGTCCCTAGAAAATTTTAACGCGATCACCACGAGGGGAGGAAAATCCACTCGGGATGTCACGCCCGGAAAAATACCTTTTCCCGAACGCTAGTGTATTAATCCCCGTCCTAGAAAAGCCGGGGTACACCACACAAACATGATACAAAAGACACATCTTTGTTATATCGATAATATTTACATTATTACAAAGGCACTTCAGGCCTGACAAATCAAAAATAAACAGCAGCGGACTAGCGGGCCTACGGCTCCATCTTCACAGGCGCTGAACTGGGGTATAAGCCAGGACTCCACCTAGGACTTCTTCTCCAAAGCTTCTCTTACTGAAGGGGGAAAGATTGAGCAAGAATAAGTACAACCACAGTACTCAGCAAGTCACAAGTCACACCGGGAGATGCATGATTAATGCGAGGGGGTACAAGGGGATAATAATAGGGGTTAGGTTTTGCAGTAAACAATATTTAAAAGTCACTTAGTTGCCCAAAGCTATTTTGTAAACACGATCCTAGAGCTACACAATATTATTAATCAAGGTCGTGAACCCACATGAACTTGCCTTAACCCAAGGCCTACGATGATTCAGACCGAACTGGCAACCTGACCTGGATCCCAGCTCGTCCCAAGCCAACCCAGGCCAACCATTCCATATTTTTGTTGTTACGCAAGTTTTAAGAAGTAAACCACTAACTTTGGTACATTGCTAGGCTTGCCCATACCCGAGGGCGCGGCTATTCGAATAGATTATACTCTGATCAGAGGTGTACATCTTTACCCATAAGACACGCCTTTACTCTGCATTCCACTGCAAGTGGAATCCATCATAAAAAACGTGACATAACTGTTGACGGTCGTTATCGATCAGTTTCGACCGTCAATATTACTAAAATAGAGGAGAAATAGTGATGCTTACAATGCATATATATGTTAGAATAATAAATTTCCACTAGTATTAGGTATACTAACCTTTTGCAGAGAATGACAATAAAGTGGAGGAGAATCGACATCAACATAGACGACAAATCAATCGGACGATGTCGAGAACCAAACTTATGTATGAATGGGCCAAGAACTCAGAATTGATACAAAGAATTGGGCCAAAATTCATAAGTCAGCGAATAGAAGCAACAGAGGAGGCCGCTAGCTGAAATTGGGCTGGATTGGGCCGGCCCTAGGTTCGGCCGAACCCTCCTCAGCGCCATGCAATCTAGGGTTTCGCCTGGACGGTGTGGATTAGCCCCCAATGACGGTTGGAGGGTATTTCCGACCATTCCAACCATCACAACCGTCATTGTGAGGCTATATAAGGAGTTGCCATTCTCACTTCACTCACAGACCTCAAGCAATAGCTTTCTCATTTCTGTCAAGTTTAGTTTAGTAGTATCTAGCTGGTGGAATAGGAATAGAGTAGAAATCAAGAGTCCGGAAGCCTTCGGAAGAGTTCAGGTATGGCTCTAGTAGCCAAATAAATATATAGAACAACGGAAGCTTGTCTACCCAATCCAGAAGCACACCGACTAGGGGTTTACCCCATTAAGTTCAAGTCCTAGAAGAAGCAGACGATACCCGCATCACTCAAAGACTAAATCTAAAACCTGCAATCAAAAGGTTAATTCAAGAGCAAGAGTCAGTACATTATTACAAATAATGTATTGGCAAGCACCAAGACAAGCCTAACACCCTACTTGCAAGGCATATAATCAAGAAAGGCATAATATGGTTCTTTTCCGCATAAAGCAAGTTTTGTTTGCATAAAACATTTCCAAGTCAGATTTGCTTTCAAATAAATTTCAGCAAGCTAGTACTTAGCATATGGGCATCAAAGTAGGCATTAATCATGTATAAATATTCACCTCATTGCCATCCATGGCAGCAAGGAGATCATTCTCAAATCTCAACATAATTTGAAGGTAAATTTCAGCATTTAGAAGAATAAACACAAGACTATACTCAATACATATCCACATGCCGCTCATAACCGCGAGCACGGCTAATCGATTAGTTTTTAGACTCTGCAGAGTTTGTACAGATTTACCCACATGATGTGAATCGCTCTAGTTTATCCGGTACCCGTCGGTACCACCACACTCTACACATTGAGTGGGTCTAGAGGTCACAACGAGGCTTTTAGATTAAGTCTTGTCCAATCCTTGCATGAGCACGATGAGTGTTGTTCCACACTAAGTCTAGAATCTTAATGTCATTCGTTAAGTGGCGAGCCCATACCTTAAACTTAACGCCGTGGTGACGGACACAACGGGAACCCACCACGTGGCACAATATCGTTGTATTGGACACACTTAGACGCCCATGCCGTGAGGCGGAACAGTACACTCGTCCCCTCACGGAAATCACACACGTAGGGAATTTATCATCCTACGATCACACACTTAGGAACAGTACACTCGTCCTAAGGTTCAACACACACATGGGTAGTTCCTCTAGGTAGCCCACAGTACACTCGTGGCCCCTACCTATACTACAACGGCCTCCCGAATGCAAGGTTAGACAAGTGCTTAACTTAATAGGCCAAGATCCCCCCATAAAGACACATGTGGATGTACGGTAAACATAATGAACAGACATTGAGTGAGGTCCTTAGGTCGGTTTGGGCACACTCTCCCCCTATCGGTACACAACTAACCACCATATGTGTACCACTTGAGGTCCAAACCTAAAATCCATGTTTTCCATCATTTTATTTATCAAAATCACAAGTATTAAAGTTTTGTCCAGATTATTTTAAAAATCAATTTTCATGTTTGTAATGAGCCCATAATAACAAGGAAGACCATTCTAAGCATGGCTAAGCATTACAACAATCTAGTGATATCTAAACTCATATGAAAAGTGGCATAGTCATATTGTTCCTAAGGTTAGGAATGAAGGATATGGGTATATGTGGAGTTAAGGTGATAATGCAAATAATAGGAGTTTGTCTAACAAATTTTACAAAATTTTAATGTATTAGTGTACAATCGACATGCAAGATTTGCAAACATTTTCAATAACCTCCAAAACATAGGTTCAAAGTGATCAAAGAGAGGGAGGTGGGACTTGCCTTGCAACTGGAAAATGTCAGCACCTAAATCACTTCTTCACCATTTAAGCATTCATCTATATAAAGTACACGTTATGCAATTAAACACCGAAATATGCGAAAAAAATCCAAAATGCTCTAAAATGCATGATTTGTGCACAGAGGATAGGCACTGGTTTAAGATGAATTTTAGGTGAAAGAATTTCTATTTTATCTCTTTTTATTTGGGAGTTATGAATTTTAGAAGTTTGCTCGGTATAAGGTAGTATCACCTAGGTAGTGTTATAAAATTTTTTTATAAAGTGATGTTTATTAATTTTGACTTCACAGAGGTGTAGAGGAGTGTTTTCTAAGACTAACACATTTGGTTTCACAATTTTTGGACTTAATATGAATTCTTTATGTATTTTACAAGTTATAACGTGTTCTAGGCATATAGTCTCTATGAATATATGGCTTTAGAAGTTTTATGTCCAGAACATGTTCTATTTACTAGAGATGTATAAAAATGAATAATTTAGCTAACCAATTTAATCTTAGTTCAAAATTTTAGAGTTTATATTACTCTACTACATATTTTATAAGCTAGGGAGTGTTCTATGTTAGTGACTTAACATATCAACCTAGAAATTGATATATGAGCATAGTGTGCCAATTTTTAGTGGTTAGGGACGGAACTTATGTTTTCTCTGGTCCAATAAGTTTTGTTTTGGTTTATTCATAGCTAGAGTGCATTTTAAATACCTCTACACATATATTTTGCTTAACCATTACTAGGTGATTAACTTCTAGGTTATCTATTTAAATATTAGAGCTATAATCTGTACAAAATGTGCCATATTTTATTTTACTATGTTGAAGTCCACTATTTGCTGGTTCTATAGAAACTTGGTTCACTCCATTTGGACTAAAGATGAATTTTGTTCACTCCATTTGGACTAAAGATGAATTTTCTACAAATTTTACAAATTAAGGTATGCTCTATGTTGCTTATTCCTTACACAAATGTTTAGAGGTTTTTATTATACTGTAAGTATGTCTTTTTATTTTACTAGTGAACGTGCACGTGCAAGGCACGTTCCCTCACGTATAAATACGAGTTTACAGTTTGTCATATAAACGGAAAACAACCAATGATACCAAATGTACAATTTGTCATAGTTTGATAAATGTTTGGCATAATATGAAGTGTATAATTGCCACATATATATACACACACACAGAGAGAGAGAGAGAGAGAGTCCTTTATATAAGTTATAGCTTCCTTGGTCACCTGGTTATGATGTGCATATATGCCTGGGAAGAAAACCCTGAAAAACACCTAATAGAATGGGAGAAAGCAAAAAGAATTACTTGCAGAAACTATTGGCAATCCCTATCACTATAATAAAAAAGCATTATATTCTTTCTATAATGATGCATTTAGCATAATTAGTTACTACTCTTTTCTAGGTAGCACACAAATTAAACTGAGGGGCAATTTTGGTGCACCAAACCTGTCAGATGAGTCATTTTTCATGATCTATACCACAAGATTTCAACATTATCTTGCTACTTTCGTTTTTAATTTTGGTGCTAAATCTTAATTTTGGTGCTAAATCTACGTCTATGCTAAAGAAACATAAAAAAAACTGACATAAAGGAAACCAACCTACACTAAGGAGCCATGCAATGTTGTGTAATAAAAAAATATAATATGAATATTTGTTGTATATTTTTTCTCGAAAGATAGTGCTCTATAGCTCTACCTGCGCTAAAAGACTCCATTTTTTTCCGAACCTTTATGTTCATCAACAATGTTTTAGCTAACCTTTACAAGGCAAGTTATTATAGTTTCGGCATAGTTTCAGCAGCATCGTCTTGGATAGGCAATTGTGTTGCATGTTATGGAATAATTCAGGATAAAAATAGGATGGGATCTACATATTTTATAAATAGATTCTCACTATTTATCATGGGATTAGATGGAATCATACAAATTTTTAATTCAGATGACAGAGTTCTCGGTTGTCAACGTAAGCAAAATATTATTCTTCCCTCACAATAATATCTCCAGAAGCTTCTGAAGCCTGAAAAAGATATATTGGTTTACATAAACAACCACTGAGAAATGGAAATGCTTTGCAGAGCTCGTACCAAGAAAAATAAAATTAATAGTTGCCATTAGTAACTTAAGAAACAAGAGCTTTATTTGATAAAAGGCAGATACATTCAGCACCAGCAATCTATAAAAGCCAGGATCTGTAGCAGCATTTAGTAATGCTGAAAATTTTACATATACACAAATTGTGGTTCCATGTTGTTTCCATAAAAAGTATTCGGATCAGCTTAAACATATATGCCTATTGAGCTGCAGTTAACAACAGAATTCAAAATTATTTAAGTAGCAAGGTAATTGATATGGAGGATTATAGGACACTACGAGGAAATTAACAAAGTACGTCGCAGGAAGAAGTTTTGTACATTGAGCATATTTGTATCTCAAGAAGCTTGCTAATAAGAAAAATTCAAGGGAACTGAATTGTGTTCCTAACCTGGAAACTCAATCATGCGTCAAAATGATAGGAAAACAATGCAGGTCCAAACTGAATGAAACTTTATATATAAATTGATCTATTTAGGCAAGGGCAATACTACTTCCAACACTCTTACTACTCTAGTGTATCTAGAAAGGTGGTGGTTTATACAGAGATAACACTTTAATGATAGCTCAATTGACCCCAATGTCACGACGTTGATGGAAGATCGACGGCAGGGCTACTGATGGGCAAAGAGGACATATCGATGTGGGGAGGGGGGGAGGGGGTAGGAGGGGATCTGTACCTTTTGGAGATGGCGTCCGAGGGTGCGTAGGGGGTGGCGGACTGGATGGCGCGACCAGCAATGGGGGCAGCAGACTGGACGACGGTGGAGGAGGGCTCCGCAACAAACAGACACTGAGGTTCACTCACTCCTTGCAAACTACAGACTTGACCCCAAACACCTGATAGTAACCAATCAAGTGGAACAGCTGCACCATCCACTTTTGAAACTCAAATTAGGTACCTCTTGCAATATGCATGAGCTCAAGGACCAAATCCCCAACATCGCTATACAAATTTCGAGGTAGCACACAAATTTTTTTTGAAGAGAATAGGCTTCATTGCTATACAAACAAAACAATTGATTTCGAATAGTTGGATGTCAAAATTTGAGGCCTGATTTTAGTCTAACATGTATGACAAGTGCAATAACAACATAAACAAATAATCTTTTAGAAAGATGTCGTCTGATGTAAACAAAGGATGTCATCAGTTTATTTCTGTTTCAGTGTAAAATGATCGTGAAAAACAACATGTATTATTTCTATTTTCTTCACAGAACAAAAATATAAAAATTACTAAGCTTCATTTCCACATCTATCCAAAATAAAAGAAAAAAAATAGTTATATTAGATAACACAAACTGTAGCTGTGAGCATCAGTCATACATAAACAACATTGATATAAGTAATTAAGTAGCCACGCTTCCAATCAAAAGTAGACCACTTGACAAACCTTTCACCAATTTTTGGCCTAAAAATTGACAAAGGGATGCCGACACGCACCATGTGGGGCTTAGGACGCTATAATCAGGAGTTCGTCTCGATAGAAGGCAAAACTCACAAAGTGTATTCACAGCATTTGATGCTACATCATATCGATTTGGGGATCAAATCTGCTGGAAAGCCACATGGAGCACCGCCCAAACGGAATTGCGTCATGGTGGTTAGTTGCTCGCAGGACTTGTAGTCGTACCTTAGCTAGTTGGTTGTGGTTGTGCATGGGCGCAATCGCAGCTGTGGTTCATCCTCGTTGCACACCAATCGACCGCCAGAGCCGCATCCACGAATATCTACCCATGTAATACGCCACATGGATTAGAACTGATTTTATAATACTTGAGTACTGATAGATCCATATGTGAAAAGAAGCTCATAACAAAGGCAAGAGGGAGCAGCAGTACATTAAGATCCCATTTTATATGTCGATTAAATCAAATTGAATAATCAAAGTCATCATATTTTCCTAAAGTTATCATATTTCCCTTAGATTTCCTTTAGAAGACTCACCAAGATGGTTTGTTGGCTCATCAAGCAAAAGGATGGTTGGATTCATGAACAAAGCTCTTGCCAAAGCAACCCTCACACGCCAACCACCAGAAAAATCCAGAGTTTTCTTTGCCTGCATTTGTTTATTAAAGCCCAAACCAATCAATATGTCACAGATATAGCAATAGGAAGCGTTTGAATTTGAAGAGCTGGTCACCTGAGCAGACGAAAACAAAGGAAAGGGTCTGTTCACTTTGATGCCAAAAAAAACCTTGCCAAAATTTTGGCATAGTTACCAAAATTTTGGTAGGATTTCTTATATAGTTACCAAAATTTGGTAGCAAACTAAATGTAGCCACTTTTTTGGCAACTTTACCAAAAATTGCTAAGGTTGAAAATGGCATTAAAGTGAACAGGCCTAAAAACAAACAAACTCCGAACTCACGGTGGTGGTGATCCAACGGGCGGACACAGAGGACCCCAACCATGACGAGGTGCGACGGTCCGGGGAGGAGGTTGGTGATGGTGAAGATGTCAGCGGTGGGCGACGCTGTCGGTCAGCAAGGGCTGTGCCTCAATCGAGCCAGCGTTGGTGAAGATGGCGTCGACGGCACGACGACTGATAGAGAGGGGCGGAGGAGATCGATGCGACGATGCTCGCTCCAACGACAGCTGCGCGTGGCGACGGGGACCCGGCGACGGTTGGCGCTGCGAGATTGGTGGCGGCCGGGCGGAGATCGATGGGGTGGTGGCGCGGCGACTGATGGGGAGGGGAGGGGCAACGATACCCTCGCTCTTGGCGCCGATGAGGCGGCGATGAATCTGGCGTTGCGGCGGCGCGATGGAGCGGGAGGGAATGGAGGAGTGGCGGAGCGTCGGTGTGCGATGGTTCGGGAAGGAATGAGGAGGCGGTGGCATGGGGATGGCATTGGTTAGATCGTGTTCCCGTTCTTTTTTTTTTTGTATGAGTAGTTTCCTTTTTTTCGTGCGCGAGATATGGTGCGGTTTCTTTGGTTTCTTTGGGACAGATGACAGGTGGGTCCCACGCGAAGGATTGCAGAATTATGGATGAACTCGTACTTTTTATATTAGTATAGATAACATTGAAGTGCATAACTCTATGATGCTATAGAACTTGTGTTTACTCAAAAAGGATCTAAGATGAATTTTATATAAACTTCTAAAGTTCAGCTAATCTAAAACTAGTCATTTTAAAGATAATAGTTTAGAGGCATTTGATGTAAAGTGTGTATATGTTTTATTTCACTTTGCTTTTAGAGAACATGTTGGTGGATCTGTAGAAACTAAGTTTGCCCTAAAATGAGTTGAAATGTATTTTGTATGCATTTTATAAATTTGTATATGCTTTATGTATGATTTACCTTAGATGAATTTTAGAGGCTAAATTTGTACTGTGAGTGCAAGTTTTTATTTCATAACTTTAAAGTTCATAATCTAGTGAGTTCACAGAAATTTGAATCATCTCAAAATAAGCTATATTTGATTTTATATGGATTTTACAAGTTCTAGGATTATCTGTTGTATAGTCTCAGATTTTATCTCCAGGGGGTCCACTGTCAGTGATTTGCGAATATGCAGAAAGACCCTTACAGTTTTTAAGAATCAATCCGCAGTCCTAGGCCCATATATATGTCATTGAGTGGAAAGATTGTACAATAAACCTTATAGTTGTTTAAATTCTCAAAATGAGGTCCTCGTCTTCTACAGAGGCAGAGCAGCCATGGCTGAGCTCGATCTCGGGTTCACCGGAGGCGATTGGTGGCTCGTTTGGGGTTGAGGTAAAAATATAAAATGAAGAGAACTCTCTCACGATTCCATTCCTCTACTTTTCTCGATTAGTGGACATCGGAGTAGCGCCGGCGGCGGGTCCGAGCGAAAGATGGTTTCGGGTGGTGGTGCATGTGACTTTAGGGGTTGGATCTAGATGAATAAAGTGCATGCATGTGACACTAAAGCCTCAAGAATGCTCGCCATGAGTCTAGCGAAGGTTGCCGTGGTCTTGGCGGCAGCGGTGGCTTGCAGAACGCAGCGACGTTTGGAGCACGCTCTAGAGCTCTTGAGGGCACGTCGGCATTCCCGTCGATCCGCTGCACGAGAGAGGATGAAATCAAGAGGAGAAATCTTCCATATGGTGAGGTGAGTATGGAACGTGGAAGAGATAGGGTTGGCGAAGACTCGTAGGCGAGGACGAGCGTCGTCTTCATCACAGCCGGCGGTGAGATCGAAGGCGAGGAAAGCAGCTAGAGCTTGTTCTCTCGGTTTGGTCGGCACTGGAGTGAGGAGTGAGGATGGGCGATGTGGCTGGGAAGAGAAGGAGGCTCGGCTCGGCGCTGCCACGTCTCGGCCACGCGTCGCGCACGCCCAGAGCCGATCACTCTCTCTCGTTCTTTCTGGGCCTTTAGATTGGTGGAAAAGTTATGCAAAGAGTTGGAGCTAGCTTGTGACACCGTCAGGTGGGCCCAGGTCGGAGCAAATTAGGTGAGGATGAGAAGTTTGGGTCCAGAAGCAGGTGGACACAGCCGACACAGGTCTTAGGCAAATTCCAGGAATTTTTCTTGATTTTATTTCTTCTCTCTTACTACCTCCGTCCCAAAATAATTGTATTTCTAGGATTCAAAATTTGTCCCAAAATAATTATAATTCTAGAGTACTAATTGCTCCATCAATCATCTCTCATTCAAATTTCTTCCTATTTTACCCTCAACCATCTTCCCACTCTCACATAAACACCATTTAATGAGGGGCACCGTAGTCTTTCTTCTCAAACCTTAATATATGCTAAACAATATAGAATTACAATTATTTTGGGACGGAGGTAGTATTTGTTAATTTATAGATTAATTTTTATTGCATATGAGTTCACGTGGATTTTATTGGAGGCAGATGAATGTACCTAGTTTCCATTTTATTTGGTTGTACTCAAAAATTATGGATAGATTGTCCACAAAAATTAGGAGAAGATGGACTCATTGGAAACTAGTTTGAATTTTTAAGAGGCTTAAAAGAGAAGATAAATTCTGCAAAAATTATATTTATTCATGATAATTAACCTAATATTTGAATAAATTATTTCCCCTATACACTTCCATGCAGTTTAATGCACATTTATTGAGGGTAGGTTTTTAGCCGATTAAGGATTATAATTAACCTACTGTTTGACTGGTTTGACCGATTTATTTTAGGTATCAAATTTAGTTATTAAATTATACCAAAATTACAGTGAGTTGCATGTATTAAGTAGAGCCTACATGATTTTTTCCATAATTTTATCTTGCACAAATTATTTTAGATAATTAGCAAGGTCTTTTCTTTATATGGACATTTCCAAATCTTAGATGCATCTAAATAGTTGTAAGAAATTTATTTAGACTACTCTTGACCTATAGTGATACTATTTAACCTCATTTTCATGTCTTTATAATTATTGCTCAAGTGTGGTTGTAGGTTTGCTTAGTGAAACTTTATCTTTTATTTATGCTCATGAGTCCTAGTATGCAATGCCAACCTAAAATCTAAATGCACAAGAAAGACTCAAGTCAAACAATGTTTTATGCAAGTATCCATGCTTTCACTTGAGTTGCATCTAGTCCTAGGTTGAAGATGAAAAAGTTTTAATTTATTCTCAAATTTTATTCACGCAAGAGTTAGATCAACTTCACCTAGATTTAAAATGGAAATTTTTGGTTCACAAAATTGAAGAACTTTCCTTTCAACTAGTTTTGATGGAAATTTCTTAATCCTAGAATTCGGGTATGTTACAACTACTTAAGCCAGACGGCCGAGAGAGGGAATTTCACCCTATTTCAACACATTTTCATTCCCTCTCCAAACTTTGCTCTCAAATTCATTCAAGCTTTGATAGTTTCCCTCAAATTGAAATACTTAGTTGCATACATACAAGTTGCTTTGGTGAAAATTAACCGGCAGGTGAAATTCTTGCTATTCTAACCCCGCCGAGTTAGTCCGTTCTTGCTCCATTGTGCAAAATGAGGAGGCGATTGTCTCGTTTGTTCAAGGGGTCCGGCTCTTCATCAAGTCATCATGATGAGTCCAGTGCTCGTTCATCTGTCGATCTCGATGGAGGATGCTGACGCTCCACGACATCTCCTGAACGACGCCGACCTCGACCTTGTCAGTGATCGGGAAAGACAAGCCTACTACCTGCTGAAGGACCGGGAGTATGCTCACACGCGAGAATACTTTCCGGAGCCGCTAAAAAAGATAGACCATAGAAGAATCTCGTGTAGGTGGAACATACAGGGAGACACGCAACATGGCAAGGAACGAACGAGAAGGTTCATCATCCTCAACACTTGTGCAGATGCATGAGGCTGGTTGGGAGCCAACCAGGGATGCACCCGGATGGACCCAAGCTCCACGCAACAGCATTGGAGTCTCAAGCTGGGCAAGTGCCAGTGAGGACCGGTGGCGTGCACCTCATGACATACGGTGGGGGGACAATCAACCCCCCAGATCAAGTGGTATGCCTCCATCTCCAGGTGAATGGTGCTCAAGTTCCTCTCGTTGGGACTTGGGTGAAATAACCAGGAGAATGGATACCCTTGATGAGCAGACGGGAGAGATCCAATACAACCTTGAGGAACACATAGCACAGGCGCAAGAATGGCAACAGACTGCTAATGCTCAGTTCGCCAACATTAACAACATGATGTAGCAACAGCACGATAACCTGCAATCATACTTCCGCTTTCGGGGGTTCAATCCTTACCAAGGATCCTGAGCGAAAGCCAAGCTTGGGGGGAGACATCTCTTCCCCCACTGAGGTAACTTATATCACCTTGCATATTTCCCTTTCGAATTGCATGTTTGCTTTCCAATTGCATTTTATAAATCTGAAAACAACATAAAAATTTGCAAAATAGAAAATACCAAAAAGATAGGATAGGCTTTGTCATACTTGGTAAGACAAACTAGTTCTCTTTGTTGAAATGATGAATAATTGCTCTGTTTTATATCTATTATATTTGGGTTCATAGGTAAGTGCTCTCTCAAAAATTAAATATAAGTAGCCTACAATTGTCTGGGAACCTAAGGTAAATGAGCTGCATTTGCTAATCTGAGTCTAAGTTGTTGCGAGATTTGAGATACTAAATAAGACTTGCTATGATCCTAGTCCAAGTTTGACTTGAATTCCTGATGCTTTGTTTTTCAAAATGATAAAATTTGAAACTTCCTCATTTGATATAAATTCCTACCAGAGCCAAAAATATGCCATCAGCAATGATTAAACCATATACATTTTGGTTACTTGACATTCCATAAACTTTGTCAAAATTCTTGCGACTTGTGTAGATACTTCTCATGCTCTATGATCAAGATCATACACCCACATATATGCACATGCTAAACTCCTACACTGGGAGCTAGCAATAGTCCATTCCATTCCATTTCCATATTACCACCAGAATAAATTCTCCATGCTTTTATGTGCTTTCTTCTCCTAAAAAAAGGGGAAAAAATCTTTTCTGAAAAGAAAAAAAGAAGAAGGGAGAGAAAGGCATGGTAATGAAAAAAAAAAGTTATGCTCCCAAAAGCATGAGCATGATACTGAAAAAAAAAGAGAAAAGAGAAAATAACAATGCCCTCTCCTTACTAATAAAAGAAGGATTTTTGGGAGAAGGAAGTAAGCACAAAGGAGAAGCATTTTTTCTTTATTTTTTTTCATATTCCATTTCCACCATATATCACACACACACTTTGCACGATATTGATCTTGAGTATGTTTAGTCATCTATTTTAGTATAAGTTTTTGACTTTGTAATAAATGTGAATGCAAGTATGCCATGTTTGATCCCTACCGAGCTCCACATATCAAACCCTAGAGTAGGAATCAAAAAGGCAATTTGGTGAGGAATTCATATTGATACACTTAGAGAGATTGAGTGAATCATTTGAGGAACTTGGATTTCTTTTGCAAAATCATTTGAAAACTTCCGGAATAAAAGTTGAATAAAGATTTGGTGATTGGTGCTCTAATTGCTATTCTGTCTTTCAACTGCCTAAGGGAAGGAGAAGCAGTGTCTCGTGGGAATCAGGGGTAAAGGTAAGCCACCGTGCCAAAGATTATTTAATTTGAGAGAGAGTACATATACCTTGCCCCTGTACCTTTGAGATATACATCATAGTAGCAACTCCTGACCGACAACCAAATCTTTGTTCCCTTTCGTCCTTCACTCGGGACGAGCAAAGGTTCAAGCTTGGGGGGTTTTGTTGATGGTCGTTAGCGATCAGTTTCGACCGTCAATACTACCAAAATAGAGGAGAACTGGTTATGCTTGCAATGCATATCCATGTTAGAATAATAATATTCCACTAGTATTTGGTTCACTAACCTTTTGCAGAGAATAATCATTAAATGGAGGAGAATCGACATCAAATCAGACGATCAAACAATCAGACGATGTCGAGAATCAGACTTATCAATAAACGGGCCAAGAACTCAGAAATAACATGACTAATTGGGTCAAAGTTTAGAAGTCTCCGGAGCGGAGAAGTCTAGGAGACCACCAGGCCGGCCCCTGGTTCGGCCGAACCCCCCTCATCGCTGTTGGATGCAGGGCTACTCTGGACGGTGTAGATTGGCTCCCAAAGACGGTTGGAGGGTATTTCCGACCATTCCAACCGTCACAATCGTCATTGGGAGGCTATATAAACCCCTCACTCTCTCCATTTCAATACACACCTCAAGCAAAGCTCTCTCATATTCTATCAAGTTTAGTTTAGTGTTCTCAAGCTAGTGGAATAGTAATAGAGTAGAAATCAGAGTCCGGAAGCCTTCGGAAGAGTCCGGGTATGGCTCTAGAAGCTTTTCTCTTCTCTTTTGTAAGCTTTGTACTTTTATTAGAATACTCTTCTTTATACATTTATGGTATTGAAATACTTTCTGAGTATATGAATGCTAACTTTTACATTATGTTTATGTTATACTGATTATACTGCTAGCTTATCTGGGAGATGCATCGGTACGGGTATAGTGTTTGCTTATGTAATTACTCTATGTCATGACAATGATATTAGAGTAGTATCTGGTAGTTTAGGCATGGTGTCTAGATTACGAGATATCATTATTTGGGGTTATATACTGCGGATGAGAGGTGGGCCGCTGATGGTGACAGCTTGTCGAAACATGAATTCGGCAATAATAAAAGGGGTAGCGCACGAGACCTAAAAGTGGATGGATGCGGAGACAAAGGATTTAGACAGGTTCAGGCCCTCTCGATGAGAGGTAATACCCTACTCCTGTTTGGGGATTTGAATCCGCCGGGTGTAGTATTGATCAGGGGATCTGGTGTGTCATATGCTCCCTAGAGGGCCTCCTGCCCACCTTATATAGGATGGGAGGCAGGATTACAAGATAGAAACCTTAACCAATATGGTATCGGTTTCCTAAATCTATTTTGCAATCTTATCAAACCAGGACTTTAGGCCGTTCCATAATATACAAGGATACGTAATACCCAAGTCATAATCCGTTACATATTTCATAGATATAAGTTATCCCCTATAATCAGTCGGATAACCATGCCGTGTGGGTATGGGGTACCCATAATCTCCACAGTAGCCCCTGAGACCTTCAAAGTCAAAATGATAATCTTCTCTCAAACTAGGTTACTCCAAAGCCGAGTGCTTCAATCATCTTCGCCAAGATCTCCCGAGTACTTTTACCAAGTCTGAAGACTGTGGAGGGCTGAGAAATAATTAAATGTAATCTTAGGTGCATCGACTTGATGCACCTAATAGGTGTGGCCCCCGACTATGTGGTTAGTTGAACAAACTGAACATATAGTCAAGGAGTAAATAATCCAACCAACTGAGTGGTTTTTGATAACTATAGTCAACCTAGTGACTTGATATTAATATACAGCATATGCGGTGTGAATCCCTGAATAACATGATCCAAGTGATATACCGACTGTTCTGTAAAATATGATGCGTGCAACCTAAAGTTGACTATATCATTGAAAATTCACATAGCAAAACAGCTATAAAGAAACTTGTATGTTGTGAATAAAGAAATTTCCAAAGTATTGGGCACACACCATGCACACATTGTTTTAACAGATGTGCTTAAGTCCCTAAAAGACACATAGTTTCACCACACCTGGAAATATATGGCATATGTGGTATAAAATCCGAGTAAATAAAACTCATAAAGGCTTTACCAACCGGTTGAAAGATGACCGAAATATATAATTAGCCTAAGCCATAATACTGGTCAATGAAAATGCACACTTACGTGGCAAAAAGCAATGATATTGTATTCAATCAATTGCTTGATAAACCCAAACAACACCTTGACTATATAAAAAAGTCAGCGGGGCAGCTATATAAAGCTTTACTATTTGACACCTTTTAAGATGCATTGTACCAACTCCTAAAAAGTTGAGTAACTGCGGTATAAAAGGATTTTAAGGTATTGGGCACTTGATCACACGCACTTTGGCCTAAGCAGAAAGTGCCTAAGTCCCTAAAAGAACGTGACAGACCATACATGAAAATATGGGCTGCAGACATATTAGGCCTAGGCAAAAAAATATGCCTTCGATACCCTTTATAGGATGATGAATGTAACATGCTCCCGAGTAATAAATCTTCCGGGTGATATAGACCAAGTATAGTCATATGAATAGCTTCTGATCTGAGTGATTATCCCTTATGGGACACTCCAAAATAGATATAAAAATTGAATCCCGACTAGCGCAAGTATTCGGTTGATAGCCCTTACGGGAAATAATGATTGGTCCAGTCTTCGAGCATAGAAAATAATCTCAGGACTACGAGTGCATGTTGCATGTATCTAGAACAAAATACAACTTGAAGGTATGATCCTTGTGCTTGAGCTCATAAGCCCCTGAGCATATAGCTTATCCTTTTGGAGTAGTTGAAATTGTCCATCGGTGATAGCTGATGCAATCGGCATGGAAGCGAAAAAACCAGTCGGCAGCAGTCAGGTCAACTCGCAGTGAAGATGAAGGCACCCAGCAATAGCGACAGAGTTTTGTAGCTATGGTGACGAAATAATCAGTCGGAGACAGACGAGACAGCTGGTGAAGAAGATGAAAATGCCCATTAGCGGCGACATAATAAGCCAGCTGTGAAGGCGAGAATATCAGTCGGTGGCGATGAAAACAAGCCAACGATGAAGACGTAGATGCGCATCAACGACGATGGCGAAATCCTCCAATCATGAAAATGCAGGAAATAGTCGATGGCAACAAATGAAACCGATGGTAATGACAGTTGGCAGCAATAGAGATGATCAAATATGATGACGAAGTAGCCCATCAATAGCAGTAGAGTGGGCTATGTTGAAGAGGCTTGACAGGATGTTGATGAAGATGACGATGTCGGTGATCCAGACAATAGCGGTGTAGCAGCCGATGATAATGATGAGATCCTCTATCGACAGTTGTGTAGTAGGCCAACCGTGAAGGCGAAATAACAAGTCGGCGATGCAAGTCGGTGATGACAAAAGCAACCGACGGCGAGGACGTAGTCACCCCTTAGGAACGGCGGAGACATCAGGGTCGATGAAGTAGCTGTGCTGGTGATGATGTCAGTAACAACAATCCATCAAACTATTGAGAAGAAATCCATGCTCAAGTATTTTCTCAATGTTGGCATGTGTGTGACGAAGATTGATGCAACACGTCTTGATTTATGAAGATGGCAGTAGAACTTGGTGCTATAGCTGTTGCAGATGCTTCACTTAGAGGAAAGTATATGCTGTTGTTCAACTCATTGAATCTGATCTGAGTTGATTGGTTGATGACTCCAAACTCCCGAGATGTAAATTTAATCTTGACCTGCCGGTGTAATAATTAGAGTAAATTTTGGCAACATCTAGAAATCAAAACTGCCGGTGTAATAATTGGAGTCGCTGAAGTAAAATGTCGGCTCTGAAGCACAGATGAAGATAATAACTCACAGAGTTGACTCGTTGATTAATTGATTGCTTCATCTTGACAAAAAAAACTTGTCGAATTTTGAGTCTTGTATTTGTGTAGCCCCCGACTCTTTGGTTAGTTGGAAAGCAACTGAACATAGAGTCGAGAACTATAGCTTCTCATCGTCGAGTAGCCATCACTTGAGTGAAGATATATATTCAGGATGTCCGAGTAGAAATCTTGAATATTGGAACACCACTTGTTGTAGTAAAATAACACGGCATCGCATGCCGAGATGTCGAGGTTCTCGAAGACATTGTGGTTGGTGAAGTAGTAAAAACTTGTGAAGTAGAAGCATCATAGTTTGCCAGTGTCGAAGACAATGAAGATGAAGTCGTTCTACCATGGTGACAAAGTTGCATAGCCATGATGAAGTGAACATGAATCGGCGGCAATAGAAGCAAACCAGTAGCGAAGACATGTAGTTGTGAAGATAAAAACACCAATCGGCGGCGGCATAACCGGTCGGCGACGGAAGAAGTAGAATGATGATGAAAATGAAGACGTCCTTGAGCGGCAGCAAAATAGGCCAGCCGTGACAGTGAAGACACCATGTGCGGCAGCGAAGGCAAACCAGCGATGACGATGGCGCCATTCAATGATGACGATGACGTCCATCAATAGTGGTAGCGGTATAAACCAGCTATAGAAGCGAGGACACCAGTCAACAATCGGCAGCAGACGTAGACAGCTTGTGTTGAAGATGATGATGCCTATTAGCAGTGGCGGCGACGTGGCCAGCCGTGAAGACGATAGCACCAGTTGGCGTCATACGAGGCGGCCGGTCGGTGAAGATGTAGACGTCCAACAACGTCAGCATAATAGGCTAGCCGTGCAGGCAGAAACACCAGTCGGCAGCGATGGAGTCAAGCCGGTGGTGAAAGCGTAGACGCCCATCAACGGCGGCATAACAAGCCAGCCATGTAGGCGGAGACACCAGTCGGCGACGGCATAGGCAGGCCAGTAGTGAAGATGTGGACGCCCATCAACGGCGGCATAATATGCCAGTCGTGCAGGAGGAAACACCGGTCGGCGGCGGCGAAGGCAGGCCAGTGGTGAAGATGTGGATGCCCATCAATGGCGGCATAATACGCCAGCCGTGCAGGCGGAAACACCGGTCAGCGGCTGACGAGGCGGCCGGCCGGTAAAGACGTAGACGCCCAACAACGGCGGCATAATAGGCCAGCCGCGCAGGCGGAAACACCAGTCGTCAGCGCACGAGGCGGCCGGTCGGTGAAGATATTGATGCCCATCAACGGCGGCATAATAGACCAGCCATGTAGGCGAAGATACTGGTCAGTGGCAACGAAAGCAAGCCGACGATGATGTTCTGACTGATCCATTCCTGAAGCGTAGGAGATAAGCTTAAAACCATGAATCCCTATTTTGCATATCTGGATCTGGATCATGCAGAACAAACATTTATGATGAGTAGTATCTGATGTAAATACAATCCTCGAGGAAAATTCAAGTATTTTAAAATGTTTGTAAATATGTATTTCTCCTATTGTCAATTTTGATTTCCCCGAGCAGATGACTCCTAACGTTTACACACTCTGCCCGACTAGTCATAGTCCCCAAGCATCGGGAGTCGGCCTAGGCACTTCCCTAACATGCATATGAGAGACATGAGTTCGTCATTAATAGAACAAAGTTTCATGGGTCAGAGTTTACTACTCGGGTACTTTTGCAATTATTAAGGGCAGAAAATAAATTATCTTATCTCTATGCTTTTGATTTATTCCGAATAATACTTAGCACCTTGCGTTATTCGGTCCATCCAATGAGCCCCCGGGTGCTAGGAATCGGCCCAAGGGCAACTATCCATTGGCAAACCAAACAGAAAGCATAGGAAGATGGAACTCCATAACTCTATAGGCATTTTTGTACTCAGATTATGTCGCGAGCAATCAAGATAAATATTATGAAAATTGTTGAAAAAATATAATATAACATCTGTAGCCCCCGACTCACTAGGCAATGGCGAACCAGTTGATGTAGTGAGGCAAAGGAAAAGGAAAATAACATATAAAACAGAAAATTAGTGATGACTTAGCTTTTTGATATTTCCCTCGGTGACGATAGAGGTGACCGATGTGGAAACAAAATCGTCCATCAATGGTGATGAAAACACCAGTCGGTGGCGATGACTGTAGCTGGTAGTGAAGACATGGTCGCCATCAGCACCGGCGGCGGAGTACACCAACCGTGGATGCGAAGAAACCAATCAACGGTGATGACGGCGGCCGGCGGTGAAAGTGTAGATGCCCAACTTCGGTGGTGTGACCAACCAACCGTGCAGGCGGAGACACCAGTCGGCAGCAACGGAGGCAGACCGGCGGTGAAGTCGTAGACGCCCAACAACAGCGGCATAATAGGCCAGCCGTATAGGCGGAGACACCAGTCGTGCGAAGGCAAGCCGGTTGGTGAAGATGTGAACGCCCGTGAACGGTGGTGTGACCAACCAACCGTGAAGGTGAAGATACTAGTCGGCAGCGACGAAGGCGGTCGACTGGTAATTGTGAGTGATCCAGGCTCTTTGATCCAAACCATGGCAGCCCGGATTTTTGTGACTTATATAAATCAACTCGAAATAGCCGAACGGGGACCTTGGTTATCTTGATTCAAGACTATGTGGCTAGAAGCATGCTTGCATTGTAGACAGATAATTAAAGATTTTCTGGCCAGTTGATAGCTTCATGATTGGAGACACGTACAGCACAGCATAGGCCAAGTAATACACCATCAAGAGCAGTAACTAGACAATTCCTTCCTGATTGCTTGACGTGCCCTTCTAACAGACATAAATCAACTCGGAAATTACCCTGCTGTGTATAACTCCATATTGATCTGATGTCAGTAGACTCCGCTTCGGACGTTAAGTGCAAAAACTCAATCTCGAGGAAAATTAATTGATGAGGTGATAAGCGCTGTAACTAGCGTTTTTCTTGGGAAACTGAGCGCAGCCGTCGACGCCAATTCGTGATTAATAATGGCGCGGTGCACATTATGCCAATCTGGGGTGAAAGTGTCGCTGATAGCTCCTGATTGGTCGGCCAAAAATCTTGATGGCCAGAAAAATAACTCGGCGACCGACGCCCGGTTGTAGATTAGATTGATCGGTGGTTAATCTTCTGGTTGACTTGGGCTTGTATCCGCTAACGGGACCAAATCAGAGGGTATGGTAGGATGACATGAAAAGAGTATGCATGCAAACCACTCCTAGGCCCGTACTCATCTGGCCGGACCATAGGAAAAAGTGTGAAATCATGTTAAAAGCCATCAAATGAAACGAACTTCCTTTTCTCATACACGTTGGCTGAGACGAAGGACACAACAAAGAGGAAAAATTCCTTTGGCTTGTACTCATGATGGCCAAGCCTAGGAACATGGCAAGAACATAATTGCTTGGTTCGTACTCACTGGCCGAACCGAAGGACACATCAAAAGAATACATTAACACAAGTAGAGGAAGGAGAATTGAGAGATTCCTCGACTCGCACACAATGGCTGAGCCTAAGAACGAAGGAGGAGCATGATTCCCACCTTGGAACACCTCTGATTCTTCCGGCACAACAGAGCGAGAAACTAGCACAGCGGCAATTGCTTTGCAGTAGCGAACTAGCAGCGATTCAGCGCAGCAGCCTCTCGCCTTAGCCAGCCCTCACGCCAACCTTCATGGAATACCAACAATGATGAGGTTTACTTGCTAAGTGTTACACCTTGGAGGCCGTTGACGGTCGTTACAAAACAATTTTTACCGTCAATATAACTAAAATAAAGGAGAACTAGCTATGCTTGCAATACATATTTGTTTTAGAATAATCTATTTCCACTTGTACTTGGATTCTATTTGTTTATAGAGATTGATACATAAGATGGAGGAGAATCGACAACAAAACGCTCGAACAATCAATCAGACGCTGTCGAGAATCAGACTTGTGGATAAATGGGCTGAGAATACAAAATTGGCACGATCAAACAAGTCCATAATTCGTACCACAAGGAATAAAGCCCAACAAGGAAGCAACCGACCAAAACTTGGGCCGATTAGGCCAGCCCATGGTTCGGCCGAACCCTCCCCAGCGCCCATGGATGCAGGGTTTTGATTGGACAGCTCAACTGGACTCCCAATGACGGTTGGACGGTATTACCGACCTTTCCAACAGTCACAACCATCATATCTCAGCTATAAAAGGAGCTCTCCTCATTCACTTCAACACACACTCAAGCAAGCTCAAGATCTCTCTCTATACTTTAGTTTAGTATTCTAGTGCTAAGTGGAGTAGAATAGAATAGCTTTCGGAGTCCTCAGAGTTCGGAGGAATTCAGGTATGGCTCTAGTAGCTTTTCTTCAATATTTTATAAGACTTTCGAAAGTAATGAAATGTTATTCCTTATATACTCTCGGTACTCTAGTTTATCTGATACAACAAATCTGGGCTTCTGTGACGATTACCTGATGACAGAACACATATCTGTCATAAACAGAAGCTGTTTATGATGACTGTTCACAGGATGAAAATTGTTTATGACCAAACCGTGTATCTGTCATAATCATCGTCACAATATACTCTGCATGGGCTCTGTGACGATAGCACGATGACAATAGTGAATCGTCATAAAATATAAAACTATTATATTTTTTTAAAACAAAAAAAAACTTGTTATACTACATTGCTACTAGACCACAAATTGTTTGTCCTAGGTGGACTCTTCTTGTCTACATCAATTCTAGTATCTCATTTTAGGATTTTAGGATAGAAGTTATCTCTAGTCTCATTTTATGAAGAAAAAAATCAGAATTATGGCGTTTCATTTTATGATTGAATGAAAAAACTTAAAAAACAAACTAAAATGGCTATAACTTGGTCTAAATTATTCTTTGAAATTTTCCGTGAATTTTCGGAGCTCAATAACTAATTTTAATATCACGAAGTTCATTTAAACTATTAAAATAAATAGAAAACAAATTAAAATTCCTCTCTCTGTCCTTGGGCCTTTTTCGGCCCAAGTATTACTCTCTCCCTCCCTTAGCCCGCAGCCTCTCTCTCCCTCCTCCTCCCTCTTTGGGCCGCTGGCCCAGCCCTTTTGCTCCTCCCTCGCTGACAAGTCCATTGTACCTCCCTCCTATCAATTCAAATAACTTTTCGGGTAGTAAATGATTTCAAATGACAAAAATATCAACAACAAAGTTGTATAACTTATCAAGATCTAAAACTTTTGTTTTGGTCATTTTTTTTATATGACTTTATTTCAATAATTTGAATTTGAATTTCAAATTTTGACAACTTCAAACAATATTTTCAAATACTAAATAATTTCAAATGAAAAAGTCATCAACAACAAAATTATATAACTCATCAATATCTATAACTTTTATTTTGGTTATTTCTTAATTTGACAAAGTGATAGTAACATTGTTCACAAAATTTATATATCTCTATTATAGTTTATAAAACCATATAAGAGATTTGTAAATTTTATAAGTAATGTTCCTATCACTTTATCGGATGAAGAAATGACTAAAATAAAAGTTATAGATATTGATGAGTTATACAACTTTGTTGTTGATGATTTTTTCAATTGAAATCATTTAGTATTTGAAAATGTTGTTTGAAGTTGTCATCTCTAGGACAAGTGAAGGCTACACGAGCTGCGGCCCGGTAGTCGAGATGTCATGGCACAGGGCTGGTGTCCTGCTGCTAGGGGCTCAATTCTGCCTGCCTGTCCGGGGGTTCCGGCCGTAGGTGGGTTGGGTCGGTACTCTTGTCTATGGCTAGGATGGGTTGGAGACTATGTCATGTCTTCCGTCCATATGTCGTGGTGGTATGTGGCACGTGGTTGTACGTGAGGAAGACGTGTCTTGTGGGTAAAGATGTACACCTCTGATCAGAGTAAAACCTATTCGAATAGCCGCGCCCTCGGTTATGGGCAAGCCTAGCAATGTACCCAAGTTAGTGTTTTTAAATTCTTAAAACCTGCTTAACAACTAAAATGTGGAATGGTTGTCCTGGGTTGGCTTGGGACGAGCTGGGACCTAGGGTCGGGTTGCCAGTTCGGTCTGAATCGTCGTAGGCCTTGGGTTAAGGCAGGTTCGTGTGGGTTCACGGCCTTGTTTAATAATATTAAATAGTTCTAGGATCGTGTTTTAAATTTAGCTTTGAGCAACTAAGTGTCTTTTAAATGCTGTTTACCGCAAACCCTAACCCCTATACTATAACTCCATTGTACTCCTTTGCATTTATGCTGCACTTGTGGGTGTGTCTTGTTGAGTACGGTGGTTGTACTCAGTCTTGCTCAATTTTTCCCAAACCCAGAAGAGGAGCTCCTGGATGATGAAGGCTTTGGTGTTTAGCTCGTGCCTGCCGTCAAACGCCTGTGGTCGTCGCCCTGGTCTTCTGCTGTTTTTCATTGTCTTTCTGTGTGCTGGGTCTTCGTTGCCCATGTAATAATTATCTATTTACGCTTTCGCTTGATTAAACTCTGAATTGTATCAACTTTTGGTGTACTTTGCCTCCCGGGACAAGGAATAATACACGCACGTAAGGAACGCCCGTTGGGTTATTTCCGGTCGTGACAGTCATCAACAACAAAATTGTATAACCCATCAATATCTACAACTTTTACTTTTGTCATTGTGCTACGTGACTTTGTTTCAATAATTTGAATTTGAATTTGAATTTCAAATTATAACAACTTCAAACAACATTTTCAAATATTAAATAATTTCAACTGAAAAAATCATCAACAACAAAGTTGTACAACTCATCAATATCTATAACTTTTATTTTGGTCATTTCTTAATTTGACAAAGTGATAGTAACATTGTTCATAAAACCATATAAGTGATATGTAAATTTTGTAAGTAATGTTCTTATCACTTTGTCGGATGAAGAAATAACTAAAATAAAAGTTATAGATATTGATGAGTTTTACAACTTTGTTGTTGATGACTTTTTCAGTTGAAATCATTTAGTATTAGAAAATATTGTTTGAAGTTGTCATAATTTCAAATTCAAATTCAAATTATTGAACACAACGTCATATTGCAAAATGACCAAAACAAAAGTTGTAGATATTGATGATCTATGCAACTTTGTTGTTGATGACGTTTTCAGTTGAAATCATTTAGTATTTGAAAATATTGTTTGAAGTTGTCATAATTTGAAATTCAAATTCAATTTATTGAAACAAAGTCATATAGCAAAATGACCAAAACAAAAGTTGTAGATCTTGGTAAGTTATACAACTTTATTTTTGACAACTTTTTCACATAAGTTCATTTAGTATGATAAAATTCATTTCGAAGTTTTAATTTTCTGAAATTTCCAGGTTAAATGACCATTTTGTCCAAGCAACTTGTATAATAGGTTTCCAGATACCAAGGTTAATATGGTAAAATCGCATCAAAATTGCTACTTACCTCAACCCTGGCCGATTCCAAATCTGAGTCCAGGCAAAGTGAAATGTCGGTTTTGTCCTTATAATTTTGGTAACCATGGTGAACACACCATGAACATTTTGGTAAATTCGTATCGGATTGCCTCTCATCCATATAACTGTTCTCCAAACCCTAGCCAATCTAAATCCACTCCATCCACTGTGCCGCGGTGCCGCCGCCGCCACCATCCACTCCTCCAC
>CM020179.1:11390315-11413673 GCA_009805545.1 Oryza longistaminata | reverse complement strand
GGCGCTGCGGCTTGGGCCGGGCTGCTGGGCCGAGGCAGGCCGGGAGGAAGGAGGAGGAGGGAGTGGGCTGCCCGGGAGAGAGAGGGAGGAGGAGGGAGTGGGCCGGGAGGAGAGGAGGCCCAAGAGGAGGAGGGAGAGAAGGAGAGGGAGAGAAAGAGAGGGAGGAAGAGAGGACTTCCGCCGCGGGCCGAGGGAGAGAGAGGGAGGCTTTGGGCCAGACTTGGCCCAAAGGAAAAGGAGGATTATTTTTAGGTTTTCTTTTTAATAAACTTTGATAATTGTTTTTGTTGCTTAATAATTATTTCCGGTGCTCTGAAAATTCAAGTAAAATTTGAGGGCTCTTTTTAGACCAAGGAGAATTTAACAAAAATTCTCCGGACCACATTCGAATTTTTCTGGTACGTATTTTAGTGTTTGCCAATTTCTTTTCGAATTTTAATTAATTCTATTATTCCTTTTAGCGAATGATTTTTATTTCGGGATGAATTTATCAGGACGTGATAATACATTGTTAGCATAGTTCTCTCTTACAATCTTCCCTTGGGATTAAATAAATACGATACCTTGGAATACTCCCGGGTGAAATACTACAATGGTATATCCGTGCTCTTGTGGATTCCTTCTGTAACCATAGATATACCAGGACCATTTCTAGCGCCACTGCTGGGAATTTATATTTCTTGTAATGTCGTTCAGAAATACCAATAGAGGCTTTATTTTGATGGTTCTTCTTGCAAGGAGGTTCAAGGTATAGGTGTAGTTTTATTTTCGCCCAATGGTGTGTGTTTTGAAACATCATATCGCTTGTAATATTTTTGTACAAATAATCAAGCCGAATATGATGCTTTATTATTCGGTTTACAAGTATTGGTAGACATGTGGAAGCGTTTGGTGACTCGGAATTGGTGGTGCAACAAGTTGCCGAAGATTACAAGTGTTTTGATGGGTCGCTAAATAGCTATCTTGATCAATGCTTGGATATTATTGTCAATTTTGATGATTTTCCTATTAGGCTAATGTGACTATGACTACTATTGATACAACCGTCACTCACATCAAGATAAAGTTGACCAAGTGCTGGATTCTGATTAGGCCATGGCCACCTACGACATTGCTGAATTCAAACGGCCGCCAAATCTGTATACAAGCTTTGTTTTCAGCCTATGAGTACTTGATGGAAAGCTCTCGGAGTCCTCTTTCCAATGTATCCAGCCTCATCTCCAAATTCCATCTTTGTTTGGCCGCAATCACACAAATAAGGTGCTACATCACCTATAATGGGCCTATGGGCTTGTAACTTCATTTGGGACCCCAACCCAAGTGGGACCATGTGGGCCGTGCCCCAACCAGGTGGAGCACGACCCTAGGCACCCCTAGGTAGTCCTCCACCTCCATAAATAGCTAGGTAACCTTTCACGGTTTCTTCGGTTTTGTTATATTAAAGTTTAGCCATTGCTACTTGCTTGCAGCGCGTCACGCCCAGAAATTTAGTCCAAATTTTTAGACTATCTTGTGTATTAAATCCCTGTCCAGAAATCAGCTAGGGTACACAAAACGATAAATTAATATACATATCCAAATGTAAATAAAGCGTAAATATTTACAAAAGAGGCGCTTAGTCCTTACACCGAAAAGAATGCAGCAGCAGCGGAAAAGGCGATCCTAACGGGGCTTCAGCTCCACTCCACAGGCAAAACTCAATGGGGTCTGAGCCTTCGTCCTCTAACTTCAACTACAGCTACACTTATGAGAGGGGGAATAATAGCAAGGCTGAGTACATCCATCGTATTCAGCAAGCCACACCATTGATGCAAACGTGCAAGGGCATACAAGGATGGTTTGTGGCTATTTGCATAAAGGCAGTTGTAAAGCATTTATAGTTGAAAACAGTAAAACATTTGATTATTTAAGGTAATATTAAATCTCCACTGATCAACGCTACACCACGTTGAACAGGCCCAACCAAACCACCTAACTACACCAGTTCATTAACCAATTATTAAGGGTGAGACTAATCGCGGTGATTTTGTTCAATCGCCCATAACCGTGGGCATGGCTATTCGAATAGTTTTACTCCGGCCAGAGGTGCACAACTGTACCCACAAGACAATCCACCGGCATGTCACCGTGCCCGGCCGGACACGTCACCATGTCGAGTGATTGTGACAAGACCCTTCGTATAACTACCCCTGACCAATCGATGCCACACCTCAGGTTTCGCCCCCACTCCCCAGCAGGCAGCGGGCATCCTCCCCTTGTGCCACGGTGAATCCGGAAGTAGCAAAGACCATCACAGGGCCCATCCTAGCTCCATCACGCGCACCCTAGCCACGGTACGTCAGCCAGTGGAAAGTGATACTACAAGTCAACGAGTTACCCATTCCCGCTAGTGGTAAGCGCGGTAAGTCTTCCAGTGCATCACGCAAATCGGTCCTTAATTGCCCTGGGCCTGACTAGCAAAACCATGCACCCACAGCCCACCATTAAGTCGTGTTTTAGTTGGATAATTACGACCAATAAAACAGGGCCCGATGTCTTGATGTTAACAATCAAATTTGGTAATTTCAGTATTGGAGAAAAAGATAAAGTCGAAGCGGAATCCAAGATGGAGATCGTCCTGCAAGCAAAGCAAGAATCGGTTAAAGTCCGAGTCGGCTGCGACCAGGATCGGCAGAGTCCAAGTTGGACAAGGTTAGCCGATTAAGCCGAATCCGACAATATGGCACGGCATACGTTGTTGGGTTGAGCTGATGTACTTCATGAGGATTGCCACGCACGGATAGAGTCCTGAGAAGGCAAATGTATCTATTAATTAGGATATTTTATCTGATTTCCTTAGAGATATGTTTGGGCAAAAGTCTGCCGCAAAGACTTAAAGTATCTTAGAGTTTGTTAGAGATAAGAGTCGTGTCCGATATGGACATACAGTACAGCAACTATCTCTATCACATCATCATTTCTTGGAAACATTTGTTGTAAAGCTCTGATATAACTTTTTTTGATTGGTTTCTTCTAGGTTCTGGTTGAGAAAATGGGAATACTTGAAAGAAAGAATGGATTGTCCTTGGTTGTCGATTTACTTATTTGTGAATGCAAATCTCTTTCAGAGCTGGTCCTTGCTAGCCGTGCAGAGGTTGGTTGCCATGCTCGCAGGCAACAACGTGGACTCTTCTAGATAAAAGATGCGAAGCAAGGCAAGGTACCAAGTCCCAACCCCTGCTTGACTAAATAGACTCGAGGTCTGGCCAGATGCCAGCAGTAGCCACATCTATTTCCTTTGTTTTTCAATTCACTTGATTGATATTTAGAGCCTAAGAAATGACGTGATGCTCCATATGTTCCTTTTCAGCTATACAACATGCTTTTTTTTGCAGAAGGATCGTTAGTGGATATTTTCCTTATTAGTAAATATTTTGTTGGGAAGCTTATCTGTACAGGTTATAGTAGAAGCACATATAAACTTCACTGCATGGCCTTTTTGTTTTATCTCTTGCTGCATCTTTAATAATCTTGAACTTAAAGATATGGGTGCAAGATACTACTTATAACAGAAAGCCTGATATCTCAGTCAGCAATTTTTTTTTTTCAACCTTGTAGCAGATATTTCATCATTGGATTTGACTCATGTCTCACACAATTTTCAGGTAAGCATTCATACTTAAAATTGTCACCGTTCTGAACATATGTGATAAAAAGACAGCATGAGGGCAAGTCTGATTCATCTATAGGAAAGAGTACTAGCATGGTTGGTTACTTTTCACTCCTTTGCAGGGTTTTATGCTGCTACATTGCCTTTTCAATGTTGTAGAACTTCAATTGTGTGCTTCATCGTTCATGTTGTAGAATTTCATTTGTGTGCTTCCTTAGTACAGATCATTACTGGAATAGTGATTCATGAAATGCCATGTTTTAGTTCTTCCCGTTAGCATTAGTAATAACCTGCTGGATTATTACTATCTAAACACTGTTTGTTCATTTGTTTGCCTCCAAGTCCAAACAAAATGGACTTTTTATTCACCAGCAACTGAAAACATGCATCTTTTGATGGCAGGAATGAGATGGCTGAGCTTAGAATTTGATGGCTGGTGTTAGTGTAGTTGAACTTTGAGGCTATGATCGCTTTTGGTACTTCGGAACTTGGTGGTGTATGTGGCTGCTATTGTATAGTGTATGTGGCTACTAGAACTTGGTGCTAGCTGTTGATTGCTTGCAGGTTGGCGCTTTTGGTGGCCGGAGTTTTTTTTTTGCGTTGGTTGCTGGAACGCAAGATTTTTTGGCACTAGTTGCTGGCTGCTGGCAGGATGCAGGCCGGAAATGCATGTGGCTGCTTGGTGGAATTTTTTTGCTGGCTGCTGGCAAGATGCAAGCCGAATCTTTTTAGTAGTGGCTGCTTGTGGAATTTTTCGGTGCAGGAACTTGGCACTACCTGTAGGATAGGAACTTTGTAGTTGGCTGGGACTTGTGTTGTTGGATGGTGTATGGATCATTTTGTATTCATGTTTTGTGTTTTTGTATGAAAACATGTTGGATGTATTCTGGAACTTGCTTTTGAATGGGTTGGAAAATTAATTATGGCTGGAATGTGATTATAATATAATTATGCAAATGGGTGTGGTTTATATTATGTGATTGCTTTTTAATTGGGCTGGCCATAATATGGGCTAGAATTGTACTATTGGGCTATAATGAGAAAATGTAAAAGCAAATTTGTAGCTGGGTCAAAAAAAATATTTGGGCCAATTGGGCTGATTTAAATTGAAAATAAAAAAGCCCATGCTATATGGGCCGAATGTGAATTGCCACATCACCCGCCTTGTCATCTGCAACATCACATGTCATCCTACATGTGGCGTTATTCGGTTCAATTTGTTATGACGAATATGTCTCGTCACTCATCAATGACAGGAGAATTATCGTCATTGTATCAATGACGATGTCCTCTGGTGGTCACAGAAGCTGGTTAGTGACCCACCTTCTATGATGACAACCATTTCGTCACTGCAGGCAGGCAGCGACAGGAAACAGGCTGTTATCGTCATAATGTAATCGTCATAGAAGCCCATAATTCCTGTAGTGGTATCGGCTTTACTTTATATCTGTATCTGTATAGTTGTGTAGTTAGCCTACCAGAGAGGTGCAATGGTGTGGGTTTAGTGTCCGATTACTCAGTTGCTCTATGTCATCTCGGGGGATGTAGAGTAGTATTTAATAATATAGACGTGGTGTCTGGATTATTAAATATCACTATCTAGGCATATATGCTACCGGTCAGTCGAGGTGGGCTGCTGATGGTGACAGCTCAGTACGGGTATTCCTCCTCGATAGTATATATTCCTAAGAAACGTTCGTGGGGAGGGTACTCCGTATTTAGCCCCAGTTGGATGGCAATGATAGGTTGTCGTAAGTAACTCGGCAACCCGGGGTGGTCTCTCGAAACACCAGGAGGGCACTATTAGGGGTATTGGCTACATAGCTGTATACTAAGAGATGTAACTAAGATTGAGTGTATACTATAAGTATAGGAATTGATTGTTTTTCTATTTCTCCTTCCACGTAGCGTAGGATTGATTAATAAGAGATATGAGTTATTTGCTTCGTGTCACTTTAACCTTATAAACGAGTACGGAGGGGATATTGATAAGTATATGCTAAATATTGTAAAAGTGATAGATAGATTTGTTAAAATATTGTACAAATGATATGAGAGGTGATGATTGGATATGCTTGCATTTTGATTTGTAGTATTAAATAAATTGTAGATCATGTTGTATGCTTACATGATATTAAATATGTAATTATTGCTAGTGGTTGATGATGTGGCATGGTTGCATGTTGAGCTTTAGACTTAGTGGGCTTTAACTTTATACACAGCATAGATATATTTACCTCTGCTTAGATCATACAAGTGGATGTATACATGTCGCGACCGAGAAAATTGCCTTTTCCCGAACGCTAGTGTATTAATCCCCGTCCCAGGAAAAGCCGGGGTACACCACACAAACATGATATAAAAGACACATCTTTATTATATCGATAATATTTACATTATTACAAAGACGCTTCAGGCTTGGCAATCAAAAATAAACAGCAGCGGACTAGCGGGCCTACGGCTCCATCTTCACAGGCGCTCAACTGGGGTATAAGCCAGGACTCCACCTAAGGGAATTTATATTTCTTGTAATGTCGTTCAGAAATACCAATAGAGGCTTTATTTTGATGGTTCTTCTTGCAAGGAGGTTCAAGGTATAGGTGTAGTTTTATTTTCGCCCAATGGTGTGTGTTTTGAAACATCATATCGCTTGTAATATTTTTGTACAAATAATCAAGCCGAATATGATGCTTTATTATTCGGTTTACAAGTATTGGTAGACATGTGGAAGCGTTTGGTGACTCGGAATTGGTGGTGCAACAAGTTGCCGAAGATTACAAGTGTTTTGATGGGTCGCTAAATAGCTATCTTGATCAATGCTTGGATATTATTGTCAATTTTGATGATTTTCCTATTAGGCTAATGTGACTATGACTACTATTGATACAACCGTCACTCACATCAAGATAAAGTTGACCAAGTGCTGGATTCTGATTAGGCCATGGCCACCTACGACATTGCTGAATTCAAACGGCCGCCAAATCTGTATACAAGCTTTGTTTTCAGCCTATGAGTACTTGATGGAAAGCTCTCGGAGTCCTCTTTCCAATGTATCCAGCCTCATCTCCAAATTCCATCTTTGTTTGGCCGCAATCACACAAATAAGGTGCTACATCACCTATAATGGGCCTATGGGCTTGTAACTTCATTTGGGACCCCAACCCAAGTGGGACCATGTGGGCCGTGCCCCAACCAGGTGGAGCACGACCCTAGGCACCCCTAGGTAGTCCTCCACCTCCATAAATAGCTAGGTAACCTTTCACGGTTTCTTCGGTTTTGTTATATTAAAGTTTAGCCATTGCTACTTGCTTGCAGCGCGTCACGCCCAGAAATTTAGTCCAAATTTTTAGACTATCTTGTGTATTAAATCCCTGTCCAGAAATCAGCTAGGGTACACAAAACGATAAATTAATATACATATCCAAATGTAAATAAAGCGTAAATATTTACAAAAGAGGCGCTTAGTCCTTACACCGAAAAGAATGCAGCAGCAGCGGAAAAGGCGATCCTAACGGGGCTTCAGCTCCACTCCACAGGCAAAACTCAATGGGGTCTGAGCCTTCGTCCTCTAACTTCAACTACAGCTACACTTATGAGAGGGGGAATAATAGCAAGGCTGAGTACATCCATCGTATTCAGCAAGCCACACCATTGATGCAAACGTGCAAGGGCATACAAGGATGGTTTGTGGCTATTTGCATAAAGGCAGTTGTAAAGCATTTATAGTTGAAAACAGTAAAACATTTGATTATTTAAGGTAATATTAAATCTCCACTGATCAACGCTACACCACGTTGAACAGGCCCAACCAAACCACCTAACTACACCAGTTCATTAACCAATTATTAAGGGTGAGACTAATCGCGGTGATTTTGTTCAATCGCCCATAACCGTGGGCATGGCTATTCGAATAGTTTTACTCCGGCCAGAGGTGCACAACTGTACCCACAAGACAATCCACCGGCATGTCACCGTGCCCGGCCGGACACGTCACCATGTCGAGTGATTGTGACAAGACCCTTCGTATAACTACCCCTGACCAATCGATGCCACACCTCAGGTTTCGCCCCCACTCCCCAGCAGGCAGCGGGCATCCTCCCCTTGTGCCACGGTGAATCCGGAAGTAGCAAAGACCATCACAGGGCCCATCCTAGCTCCATCACGCGCACCCTAGCCACGGTACGTCAGCCAGTGGAAAGTGATACTACAAGTCAACGAGTTACCCATTCCCGCTAGTGGTAAGCGCGGTAAGTCTTCCAGTGCATCACGCAAATCGGTCCTTAATTGCCCTGGGCCTGACTAGCAAAACCATGCACCCACAGCCCACCATTAAGTCGTGTTTTAGTTGGATAATTACGACCAATAAAACAGGGCCCGATGTCTTGATGTTAACAATCAAATTTGGTAATTTCAGTATTGGAGAAAAAGATAAAGTCGAAGCGGAATCCAAGATGGAGATCGTCCTGCAAGCAAAGCAAGAATCGGTTAAAGTCCGAGTCGGCTGCGACCAGGATCGGCAGAGTCCAAGTTGGACAAGGTTAGCCGATTAAGCCGAATCCGACAATATGGCACGGCATACGTTGTTGGGTTGAGCTGATGTACTTCATGAGGATTGCCACGCACGGATAGAGTCCTGAGAAGGCAAATGTATCTATTAATTAGGATATTTTATCTGATTTCCTTAGAGATATGTTTGGGCAAAAGTCTGCCGCAAAGACTTAAAGTATCTTAGAGTTTGTTAGAGATAAGAGTCGTGTCCGATATGGACATGTTTTGTAATCTCGGGTATAAATAGACCCCGAGCCCCATGTAATCAATCTAACACACGTTCAATACAATTTCGGTGCATTGCCACCCTTTTACTTTCGTTTTGTTTCGATGAGTTCTTACTTTCGGGTTGAGCTGCATCGGTTTCGATCTTCAACTAGAGGTAAAACTTGTTATGGCGGCTTGCGTTCTTGGGATTAGTGCTTCCATCTTTATGGTACTCTAATCTTGTTTATGTAATTCGTCGAGTTATCATATATCTTACATAATCTCTGGCAATATCGCTATCTAACCTCTAATCGGTTAACGTCTGTTACTAGAAGGCAGCCGATTAGGTTAAATATCGACGTTGACTTAAATTATCTAGGATATCTACCACTCTATGAAACATCCAACGGCTTGATTGTCTAGATATTGTCCTTCTTTTCATACTTATAGCTGCATCAGTTGACTTTGATCTTATGAGTCCTGATTAGAATCTCAATCTCTAGCCTGCTTTTGGTTGCCGATTAGGGTAGCATCGGGGTTTCAGCCGATCTTACCTGATTTAACTATATTTATCCTATATGCTCGATTGACATGTTAAATCTGCCCTTTATGTCAAGATCTTGTTGCATTTAAAGTATATTAGGCTTTCTGTTTGGTATATTCTACTTGCATTAATATCTTAATATAGAGTAGTATCGGAGTATTAGCCGATACGTGCTAGATCTATCTGATCGGCTATACTATGAACATATATAGTTTCGTTGTCAATATATATTTTGATCTAAGTAATTTATACTGTCTCGGCATGGCAACTGATCTATCCCAATCACTTCATTTAAGTATATATCGACATAAAAATTATAAATTGTTATTATCTACAGCCGATTGAGTAGATTTAGTTATTTCTTACTTATTCATGATTGTCAATCGATCTATATATGACATCGGCTCATAGATAAATGATACGTCATCGGCAACAAGCCGATCGGCTATCGTTTATGGATTTAACCGCGGTTTCTCTGTCTTTGTTTCTTGTTGATTGCAGGATCAAATCAACTGGCACTCTCATACACCTAAAGGCAAGCTTTTGGACCTGCACTGGAGTTAAGCAGATCTCCCAGGCCTCGTGTTTTTACATCAACACGTTTTTGGCACGCCCAGTGGGACCCATTAGAAGTCAGAATCGCAATACATTCTCTCATGGATGAGAAACTGCCACCATCACCGTCTTCGGCTGGCAAAGAGGTCCCTCCCAAGACTAATAATCTAAAGCTTGGTGGGTTTGAAGTTAATGAGGGAAACACTGTTCCCGTCACTCTAGACATGCTAACACTTGAGCAAAAGAAGGAGCTCGATCTGATGATGCTGCAAACACAACACCAGTTCTTGAACTCATTCATGGAGACCCGCAAGGGAACAATCGTTCAGAAGTATAAGGTAAAAATAGTTGCTGATGTTCCTGGGACAGGTTCTTCCAAGGATGGAGAAGTACAACAAGTTCCAGCTGGTACAACTGAATCTGGTGGTAAAGGTGCTGTAGAGGGCTTAGGAGATAAAGGTGATGGTTCCTAGGGGGTGCAAGGTGAGGATCTTGGTCCAGATGGTAATACAGCACAATTACAGTTTAATAATTTCCAAGATCGGATTGACTACGCCGTGCAACATGCTTTGATCAATCAATCTGGGGTGTTAGTCAATACCTTATCAAACATGGTGAAGTCAATGGTTGATGGTTCGATAGCTGAGTATCAAGCCACATGACCAGTTTATTTACCAGGGAGCGTTTTCCCAAACTATCGGCCCTTGATCACCAATAACCAGCCGACTGCTTCCAATGCACCACTAGCTCAGCCGACAGCACCGGTATCGGCTCCTGCACCTGCTGCACCATCATCGGCGTCAAGGCAACTGATTAATCCTCGGTTGTTGACTAGAGAACAGCCGCAGCATGCTGGACAAAATGTTAATCGGATGGCTCAGGAGCAGGTTACTGCTATGTTTTTACCAACTCAGCCTACTATCGACCCAGTACAGCAACAGCCAATTCAGCAGACGCCACCAAGGCAGCAGATTGCTCAGCCGATTCAGCAGCAAGGTTTGCTAAATGCATCGGCTGGGTTAAGGACGCCTGATAATCAGCCAAGGCAGCATGTCACGACTCAAGTTGTCTCTGAGAATTTGGTTCATAATGTGCAACTAGATCAATCAGTGATACCTCAAGTTATTCCCGAACATTTGGTACGCAACATACAGCCAAATTTTCAGAATTATCAAAGGGGGCAATTTGAATTACCAATATTAGCCTCCATCGCCACAGGTTCAGTATCAGCAAGGAGGATCAGCTCAGCCTCAATTTGCTCCTCAGTACAATCAATTCGAGCCTATACCTCAACAAGCACAAGGGGTGCCTCAGCAGAGACCATGAGCCGATATGATTGCAGATGTGATGAGAGAGCAGTTTGGGCTTAAGCCAAATGATACTGGAAACTTGTATCGGCATACGTACCCTGAGTGGTTCGAGAGGGTTTAGCTGCCTAACCGATACAAAGTTCTAGATTTTTCAAAATTCTCAGGGCAAGACAGTGTCTCAACTTACGAACATGTCAGCCGATTCTTAGCTCAGTGTGGTGAGGCATCGGCTGTTGATGCCTTGTGGGTCAAGTTGTTTCATTTGTCTTTGTCCGGATCGGCTTTTACTTGGTTTTGTTCTTTGCCATACAATTCAATCAACAGTTGGGCCGATTTGGAGAAACAATTTCATAGATACTTCTATAGTGGGGTTCATGAGATGAAATTGTCAGATTTAACAGCGATTAGACAGAGGCATGATGAACCTGTGCAAGATTATATTCAGAGGTTCAGAGAGATGAGGAATAGGTGCTACAGTTTGAGTTTGACTAATGCCCAGTTAGCCGATTTGGCTTTTCAGGGTCTGATAGCTCCGATCAAGGAGAAATTCTCATCTCAGGAGTTTGATAGTCTATCACATCTTGCACAGAAGGTAACCCTACATGAATAGAGATTTGCAGAAGCCAAGAAGAACTTCAAAGAGATCAATCATGTCTATCCTTGCATATATGGATCTGATGATGATTCTGAAGTAGCAGCAGCTGAGTGGGTCAGAAGCAAGAAGGTTATACCATGCCAATGGGTGAAAAGTGCTAGAAAAGAAGAGAGGTTTGACTTTGACATCACCAAGGCTGATAAGATTTTCGATCTGTTACTTCGGGAGAAGCAGATTCAACTTCCTGCCGGTCATACAATCCCATCGGCTGAAGAATTGGGCAAGAGAAGGTATTGCAAGTGGCACAACTCTGGGTCTCATTCTACTAATGATTGCAAAGTATTCAGACAGCAGATTCAGGCGGCTATTGAGGGAGGAAAAATCAAGTTTGACGATTCCAAGAAGCTGATGAAGGTCGATGGCAATCCTTTTCCTGTCAATATGGTACATACAGCTGGCCAAGCAGCCGATGGGGGAAAAACCCGAGGTTTTCAGGTGAATTCGGCTAGAATTATTAATAAATATCAGAGGAAATATGACAAGCAGCAACAGGAGAGGTATTATGAAGAAGATGACGGTGAGTTTTTCAGATTTTGCTGGAACGAGGGTATGAGGCTGCCATCTATCGAAGACTGTCCTGGATGCAGTAATGTTGCAGAAAGTTCAAGCCGATCTTACAATAGAAGCAATCGGCTGAGGCAAACACGGGTTCCTGTTCATCAAAGGTTGGGCCCAGTAAACCAAGATCGTGACCAAGAGGACGATGAGGGCGGGAAAACCCAATGGTGTCCTTCTGGTATTTTTACAAAGAATCAGAGGAGAAAGGGTTCAAAGGTTGTGGAACATGGAGCGCTTTCAGGAGGTTGAGCAAGAAATCAACCATCAGTTGAAGAAAGCAAAGCCGAAGCAGGAGTGGCGTGTCAAGAATCAAGCTCCCACAGCTGATGAAGCCAAAGCCGATGAGGTGAAAAGATAGACTAAAGGGAAAAGTGTTGTAACTGCATCGGTTAACATGGTTTTCACGTTGCCTGCGGAATTCGGAGCTAACCAAGCCGATGTTGATGAAGTGGAGGAAGCTTCGGCTAGGTTGGTTTTGTCACCAGAACAAGCTATTTTTGAGAAGCCGGAAGGAACAGAGAATCGGCATCTTAAGCCATTGTACATTAACGGCTATGTCAATGGGAAGCCGATGTCCAAAATGATGGTTGATGGTGGAGCTGATGTGAATTTGATGCCATATGCTACATTTAGGAAGCTAGGCAGAAACGCTGAAGATCTCATCAAGACAAACATGGTTCTCAAAGACTTTGGTGGCAATCCATCGGAAACCAAAGGAGTTTTGAATGTGGAGCTGACAGTCAGCAGCAAAACCGTCCCTACAACATTTTTTTGTCATCGATGGGAAGGGCTCCTACTGCTTGTTGCTTGGAAGGATTGGATTCATGCTAATTGTTGTATTCCTTCAACCATGCATCAATGCTTGATTCAATGGCAAGGTAACGTTGCCAGTGCTGATTTAGCTCTTTGGGAGATGGATGGTATTGATTGCTTGTCTGGAAAGGTCTAGGATGGAGATTTTCTAAAAGTGTCCGATTGTGATATACAGCCGATTGAAGATGGAGAGCCCAAGTTAATATTTTGAGGGCGTCGTGGAAGGTTCAAACGTCTACACCAAGGACACAGTAGATGATCTCGATGACAAGCAAGGACAAGGTTTCATGTCGGCCGATGATTTGGAAGAAATTGATATAGGACCAAGTGATAGACCAAGGCCAACATTCAGAAGTAAGAACTTATCTCCAGAATTTAGAACCAAGCTGATAGAGCTCTTAAAAGAATACAGAGATTGCTTTGCTTGGGAGTATTATGAGATGCCAGGACTCAGCCGATCAATCGTTGAACATCGGCTACCCATCAAACCGGGGGTTAGACCGTACCAGCAGCCACCGAGAAGATGCAAAGCCGATATGCTCGAACCTGTTTTTATTCGTCCTTGTCGATATGCCGAGTGGGTTTCCAGTATAGTTCCAGTTATCAAGAAGAACGACAAAGTCAAGGTGTGCATTGATTTTCGAGACTTGAACAGAGCTACCCCAAAGGATGAGTATCCAATGCCAGTAGCCGATCAGCTGGTTGATGCTGCTTCAGGGCACAAGATATTGAGTTTTATGGATGGTAATACAGGGTAAAATCAGATCTTTATGGCTGAAGAAGACATCCATAAGACAACTTTCAGGTATCCTAGTGCAATCGGCTTGTTTGAATGGGTTGTGATGACTTTCGGCCTAAAAAGTGATGGAGCTACATATCAAAGGGCTATGAATTATATATACAATGATCTAATCGGCTGGTTGGTTGAAGTTTATATTGATGATGTGGTTGTTAAGTCCAAGGAAATAGAGGACCACATAGCCGATTTGAGGAAGGTTTTTGAGAGGACTAGGAAGTATGACCTGAAGATGAATCCAACAAAGTGTGCTTTTGGTGTATCGGCTGGCCAGTTTTTGGGATTTCTTGTTCATGAAAGGGGGATTGAAATAACTCAGAGGAGTATTAATGCGATCAAGAAGATTCAACCTCCGGAAGACAAGACAGAATTACAGGAGATGATCGGCAAAATAAATTTTGTTAGAAGGTTTATCTCTAACTTATTTGGAAGATTAGAACCTTTTACATCGTTGTTGAGATTAAAAGCCGATCAAAAGTTTACTTGGGGGGCAGAGCAGCAGAAGGCTTTGAATAGTATTAAAGAATATCTTAGCTATCCTCCAGTTTTGATTCCTCCACAAAAGGGAATACCTTTTAGATTATATCTATCAGCCGGAGAGAAGTCAATCGGTTCGGTCTTGATTCAGGAGCTTGAAGGAAAAGAAAGAGTTGTATTCTATTTAAGTCGTCGGCTCTTGGAAGCAGAAACGAGATATTCTCCTGTGGAAAAGTTGTGCTTGTGCTTGTATTTTTCCTGTACAAGGTTAAGGCATTATCTATTATCCAATGAATGCACTGTAATATGCAAGGCCGATGTGGTCAAGTACATGTTATCGGCTCCGATTTTGAAAGGAAGGGTTGGAAAGTGGATATTTTCCTTAATGGAATTTGATCTTCGGTATGAATCAACGAAGGCGATCAAGGGACAAGCTATAGCCGATTTTATTGTTGATCATCATGATGATTCAATCGGCTCGGTTGAGATTGGGTCTTGGACTTTGTTTTTCGATGGATCAGTGTGCACTCGTGGTTGTGGTGTTGGCTTGGTTATAATTTCCCCTCGGGAGGCAAGTTTTGAGTTGCTTACACTATTAAACCTTATGCGACCAACAATCAGGCTAAGTACGAAGCGGTTCTCAAGGGGTTGCAATTGCTCAAGGAAGTTGAAGCCGATGCTGTTGAGATTATGGGTGATTCTTTGCTGGTGATCAGTCAATTGGCGGGAGAATACGACTGCAAAAATGATACATTAATGGTTGTGGAGATTATGGGTACCCCATACCCACACGGCATGGTTATTCGACTAGTTATAGGGGATAACTTATATGTATGGAATATGTAACAGATCATGACTTGGGTGTTACATTTCCTTGTATATTACGGAACGGTCTAAAGTTCTGGTTTGATAATATTGTAAATTAGATTTAGGAAACCGATACCGTATTGGTTAAGATTTCTATCTTGTAATCCTGCCCCCCATCCTATATAAGGTGGGCAGGAGGCCCTCTAGGGGGCATATGAGACAACCTGATCGTCAGATCTATACTACACCCGGCGGATTTAAATCCCCAAACAGGAGTAGGGTATTGCCTCTCATTGAGAGGGCCTGAACCTGTCTAAATCCCTGTCTCTGCATCCATCCACTTTTAGATCTCGTACGCTACCCCCTTTTCATATTGCCGAATTCATGTTTCGACAGTTGGCGCGCCAGGTAGGGGTTGCGTCGAGTTTCCCGTCGACGAGCGCGATGGAATCAATTCCAAAAGAAGCGTTGAGATTAATCTCAACAAGTTCAACGACCCAAAACATCAATCGGTTTGTGGTTTCAATATATTATTATCAGATTGATCTATAATCACAGTTGATTCTCTGATATGTTTTCCCCTCGGTTACATGTACTGCCGGCTGGGGTGTTTGCTGGTTGTCGGCGGGACCACTGATCGAAGCCATCGTCGTCCTCACGCTGTTCGCCGCCCATCGACACGACATGGACACCTGGCCTACATGTCGACGGTGCATGCTACGACCACACAATGGCCAGAGCAAGCGTACAAATTGGTTCTGACCAATCTAATGCATGCACTGCCAACGATTATTGCATGACTGGATTACAGGAGCATGCAAACAGACCTTGCATCACAAATATATGCATGCCTATAGCATGTATATGTATATAGGCATCTGTTCTCTACGGTGCTAATCAATTTCTGTTGTTTGTTTTGCATGTACCGCCGGGGGCAACGTGCTCACCGGCCGGCTGGCTCCATACTGTTAGGCAGCGACCTCATCCCCGCGTCGGCCGCGTTTGTTGTTGTCGTCAGCCGCGTTTCGATCGTCGCGCACACGGTCGCCGAGTTCTGCGGAGTTTCTGGTTGCTTGCGGGCATTAGAATCCTGACATCACCAGAGTTTTTCCCTTCTAATCTAGCATCATTTATTATATAGATCTCTAAATATCAGATTAATCTCTTGGTATTTTCTGATGTTTACATGTAATACCGCGGCACTAATGTTGCCGACTGGTGCCTTCGTCCTCACGGCTGGCCTGCTATGCTGCTGCTGACAGGCGTCTTGATCTTCACCGACCGGCAGCCTCGTCGCCGCCGACTGGTTTTCCTCACTTTCACGGTTGGATGGTCACACCACCGTTGTTGGTCATGCAAGCCTCTTCATCAAGAACAAATAATCAAACCATGTGTTTGGATCTATTAGTTATTATATAAATTATTTTCTTTTTACAAATATCTAACCACAGGTTGATGTGCAATTTCTTGTCTTTGCATGTATCATCGCCTGTACTCCGTCACTGACCGGCTGGCCTTTGCCACCGCCGACTGGTGTTTCCGTCTGCACGGCTGGCCTATTATGCCGCCGCTGTTGGGCGTCTACGACTTCACCGCCGATCGGCTGGCCTTCGCCGCCGCCGACTGGTGTCTTCGCCTGCACGGCTGGCCTATTATGCCGCCGCTGTTGGGCGTCTACGACTTCACCGCCGATCGGCTGGCCTTCGCCGCCGCCGACTGGTGTCTTCGCCTGCACGGCTGGCCTATTATGCCGCCGCTGTTGGGCGTCTACGACTTCACCGCCGATCGGCTGGCCTTCGCCGCCGCCGACTGGTGTCTTCGCCTGCACGGCTGGCCTATTATGCCGCCGCTGTTGGGCGTCTACGACTTCACCGCCGATCGGCTGGCCTTCGCCGCCGCCGACTGGTGTCTTCGCCTGCACGGCTGGCCTATTATGCCGCCGCTGTTGGGCGTCTACGACTTCACCGCCGATCGGCTGGCCTTCGCCGCCGCCGACTGGTGTCTTCGCCTGCACGGCTGGCCTATTATGCCGCCGTTGTTGGGTGTCTACGACTTCACAGCCGGCCTGCCTCCGTCGCCGTCGACTGGTGTCCTCGCCTATACGGTTGGTTGGTCACACCACCGTTCATGGGCGTCCACGTCTTCACCGACCGGCTTGCCTCCGCCGCCGTCGACTGGTGTCCTCGCCTATACGGTTGGTTGGTCACACCACCGTTCATGGGCGTCCACGTCTTCACCGACCGGCTTGCCTCCGCCGCCGTCGACTGGTGTCCTCGCCTATACGGTTGGTTGGTCACACCACCGTTCATGGGCGTCCACGTCTTCACCGACCGGCTTGCCTCCGCCGCCGTCGACTGGTGTCCTCGCCTATACGGTTGGTTGGTCACACCACCGTTCATGGGCGTCCACGTCTTCACCGACCGGCTTGCCTCCGCCGCCGTCGACTGGTGTCCTCGCCTATACGGTTGGTTGGTCACACCACCGTTCATGGGCGTCCACGTCTTCACCGACCGGCTTGCCTCCGCCGCCGTCGACTGGTGTCCTCGCCTATACGGTTGGTTGGTCACACCACCGTTCATGGGCGTCCACGTCTTCACCGACCGGCTTGCCTCCGCCGCCGTCGACTGGTGTCCTCGCCTATACGGTTGGTTGGTCACACCACCGTTCATGGGCGTCCACGTCTTCACCGACCGGCTTGCCTCCGCCGCCGTCGACTGGTGTCCTCGCCTATACGGTTGGTTGGTCACACCATCGTTGATGGGCGTCTTCGCTTTCACCGACTGGCTTGCTTCCGCCGCCGACTGGTGTTTTCGCCTATACGGTTGGCGGACTTCGCTGTCACGTCCTGATAAATTCATCCCGAAATAAAAATTATTTTCTAAAAGGAATAATAGAATTAATTAAATTCGAAAAGAAATTGGCAAACACTAAAATACGTACAAGAAAAATTCGAATGTGACCCGGAGAATTTTTGTTAAATTCTCCATGGTCTAAAATGAGCCCTCAAATTTTACTTGAATTTTCAGAGCACCGGAAATAATTATTAAGCAACAAAAACAATTATCTTTGAGGCAGGGAGTATCTTAGGTAGTCAGCGTTCTGGTCTGATGTCGTGGAGTCTCGAATTGTATGGTCGTCCTGCATCCGGAGACGTTGACCTGTGGCGTGCGCGCGCCACCGCAGTTTGCGTATGCGGTACGTTCACCAGTGGGGTCTACCAGCAGTGCTTAGGCGCGGGCCGGGCGGCAAATCTTGTGCTCGAGTTGCTCCCGCAGATTTGGATCGACGTGACCAGCGTACTCCGCTCGACCCCAAATCTATGGGGATGATCTGTTCTTCTTCCGCGAGCTCGACGATTTTTTTCCTCGAAAAGCGCCAAGTGCTTCAGCATGTTTGTTATGACCGCAACAACGTGTCGGCCAGTGTCCAGCCCTGCGAGTATTGTGCGAATAATCCGGTAGACGGTGGGGAGATTCTTGCTGAACATAGATCCGATTTAGAGTGCGACCTGTCCAGCTGTCGCCACGATGCTCCCATGGCTTTTTAAGGTGCGTTAATGCCTCTCCCCTGACCATCTGCGAACGAAAGTTGTACGTGTCTGATCTGCTTCCATAGGGAGGGAACACAAAGATGACTTCTGCAACTCGATTCCAGAGAGAGGTGCTCTTTATGGGTTGTCGGTTCCACCGTGTTCCCAGCAGCTTGACATTAATGGACACGACGTCCTGACTAGAGTGGCCAGCAGGCGGTTGGCTAACCCTGGACGCGGCGGACTGTCGGGTGGGCTCGGACGGGGTTCCCATCCTGAATGAGAGCGAGATTCACGGTGTGTAGGTTTCGGGGTTAATCTTTTCTTGGCTGTTCTACTCGCACGCTTTTTGTTTCCGGCATCCCAGCGGCTGCGCACTTTGTAGATGTCTCCGTATCGTTCAGGGTGTAGACGTTTAGCGTGTCTCCCGACTGTTACGTTGGTCGGAGCGGCGGTCGGACTGACCGATCTGCACAGATAGAGGTTAACTCTATACACCATTAGGTTCATGTGCAGCGGATCATAGTTGAGGGGATACAGTCTGCTAACGATTTTCGGGTACTTAGCGGGCCTGGTGTCGTAGGGTATTGTAGTCCGGATCGTCATCGCGGGAGGCAACTTTGTATGTTTTGTCGGTTGAGACGGAGTCACTTGGGTGGTCGCACGTTTTTCTTCACTAGAAGCGTGCGTGGCTGCTTATTGCTACCGGAGATTTTGAGGAGTGTTGAGCCTGTCTTCGAGGGCGGCTGATTGTGCGTTCGGATGGAGACCTTTTCGTGGTCGACATTCTGTCCAAGCTTGAGCTAAAAAAAGTTTGAACATAAGTCGCAATTGTTACGTGAAGTCCCAATTTAACGCAAGTGTCACATAGAGTCTTCAGATTGAGCATGAAGTCGCAATTGAGCATAGAGTCCCATTATACATGAAATTCAAGGTTTTAGACATAAAGTCCCATTTCCATAAATCTCAATTTAACATAGGTCACAGATTTAAGCTGTATTGTTCACATACAGTCCCCAGATACTTATTTGCACAGTAAGTCTTAAGTGTGTAAGAGCATAGAATGCTCACAAAGTGTTAGACAGAAGTCCCAAGATTTAAACATAAGTCACAATTGTAACATTAGTCCCAAGTCTAGCGGCGAGTCACAATTAACAGAATCTTCCAGTTTGACATAGGTGCCAAGTTAACAAAGGTGCCGCAATATACATAAATCCCAATGTAACAAAGTCCCAATGTACCTAAGATCGCCGATGTTAAGATATCGGGTCTCGAATTTAACATAAATCTCACATGTAACAATCCACAAGTAAACCTTCTCCAAAATTAAAGAGTCCAGATTGCACGTATGCACAATTCCGACGAGAGCAAGTTAAAACGAGATGCCAGACAAATCCACGCAATGGTGCACAGTGGTCACAGGTTTGTTTTTGAAAAGTAATGTCTACCGAGTGGGAGATGTTGGGTACGCCATAGCCCCACGAGCGGCGATGGGTTATCGACGTAGTATAGGGGATTAACTTGTTATTATGATATGAAGATGATGTAGACACGGATTCGATGAGTTGGGTATTACGTTTCGCCGTGTATATTAATCGGACGACGCTAAAGTTGCGCTGGTTTGATAGATTTTAAAGTAGATTTAGGAACCAAGGTACCGTAGTTGGTTAGGGTTTCGTGAGTCTTGTGGATGCCTGCCGCGCAACCTGCTATAAGGGGGGCAGGGAGGCCCCCTGAGGCATGAGACAACCTGCATCGTCGAGACGAGTTATACTCCAGCCGCAGGGCGATCTCAAATCCCAGAACAGGAGTAGGGTGATTAGCGTCTCATGGGAGGCTGAAGCCTGTCTGAAGATCGCTTGTCTCTGCGGTCTAGTCCAGACGTTCTTAATGGATCATCGTGGCGCGCTATCCCCTTTTAGTTGCCGAATTCTGGTGTTCGACGAGTTGCGCGGCCAGGGTAGGGTAGCCGTCGGAGTTTTGTGCCGGTCGAAGTACGATGGAATCAATTTGGTCGGGTCACTGGCGTTTCGTCTGGTCGCCTATGTAGCGTGAGAAGATCCGATCCGGCGCGTCGACGCATCTTGCGTGATCAAATCAGTCTACGGAGAGGTTGGCGGGCGTTGTCGTTCTTCAGTGCTATCGTCTTTTAGATTGAAATCTAACACAGATTGAATGCGGCTGGGTGATGTTTTTCTTGTTGTTCAGTGTCTCGGACGATTTGGGGCTATCGCGTCCGCACGGTCGGGGGTAAGAGCTATGCCGCTGCCAGGACGATGAGCGACCGGGATTTGGCCCGGCCGTACTGGTACATGCGCCATCGGATTTCGACCAAGGCGCGCACACGTACATGTCTCGTCCTTGGCTGAGGCTTGGCGCTCGCGTCCTCCGTGGCCCGTTCTCGAATCGACAGCGATCTGGGTTCATGCGCCAATAGGATGACCTGGCCCGACTGCAAACATGCATTTGTGTCGGGAAGATCAACAGTATCCTGGCTTGGATGGATCGGAGTATTTGATGTGGTGCATGTGCAGTCGAATTAATTTTCGCCACGGAATGTCGACGAGCGGTACGAACCTCACCATCCAGTCTACAGGAAGCATGCATGCATGACGCAAATTGTAAGTACAGCATACATGTGTATGATCATGCTTTGTATTACTAAGTCAATGGATTGGGTTTTTTACTTGCATGTAGTGGTCGTTGGCGGCTGGGGCCGATTCTGTCTGGCGTGCTGGTCGACTGGCGCGGGGAAGGCCTCACATGGGTTCTGAGTGTCCGATTGCGTTGATGTGAGGGCGCCTAGCGGACGACGGTGGCAACCCCGGACGACAAATTTGTTGCTGCCGGTCTGCGGAGTCAGTCGAAGAGGTCGAAATCTGGCTGAGTTTTTGTTCCTTTTAATTGCCGAGCTGTCGCCGGGTTTTCCTTTTACTTGAGTTGTTGTTTATGTAGATTGATCGTGCTAGATGTCAAGATTATCTCGTCTTGTGATTCTGCTGTTTGGATGTTAACGCCGCGCCACTTACTTTTGCCGAGTGGTGTTAGTTCGCCGGCGACGGGGCTGCCTATTGTAGTGCCGCCGGCTGTGGGTGTTCTGACGGACGTTTCACGCGCGGCTGCCCTCCGGTCGCCGGCGCTAGTGTCCTCTCCTATAGCGGTTGTCGGTCACACCCACGTTCGATGGGCGGTCACGTCTCAGCTGACCGTCTGGGCTTCGTCGCCGCGACTGGTGTTTTCGCCTACGACGGCTGGCACTTATGTAAGCCGCGCGCTTGGGTTGGTCGTGTCTACGACTTCACCGGCCTTGCTCCGTCAAGGCGCGGGCGCGGGAAACTGGTGATACTCGCTAATACGGTTAGTTAGGTCACGGCCACCGTTCAGGGCGTCGCACACTATATCACCGACGGCTCGCGCTTTGCCGCCGGCGCGAGCGTGGTGTGTCTGTCGCCTTAGCCAGGCGCTGGACCTGAATTATGCGCGCCGTATTGACTGGGCGTCAAATACGATTCGCAAGCCGGCTAGTGTCATTCGCCGCGGCCGATTGGGTATCTCCGGCTACGAGGGCTGGGCTGAATTATGCCAGCGAATTAGTGGGGCATCGTTCGCTGTGTCACGTCGACCGCCAGTTGTCGGCGCCGGGCGCGAGCTGGTGTGATTCATTTTTGTGATGACGACTTTGGTATCCCACATTGGCCCACCTCCTGCCATGCAACAAGGGGAGTATGTAGCAAAGCTACAGTCATCATTTTAGTTTGATTTACTTATAGGTACGAGTATTTTTTCCTGTTTCTGCGTGGACTCACTGAGCAACAATTAGTCTTCCAGTATGGTAGTAGAGTACAGGGGCTACATGTATAACGTAGATCATTAATTTTTAATTGAAATATTTATTTAGATATGCTTGCAGACATTAATCTGAGTACAAAGGAAGATAGGACCTAATCGAGTTTATGGGTGCTGATCCGTTCGCTATGACTTTACCGTGGTTGGTTTTGCGCAAATGCGGGATGGTTGTCTTAGGTGGGCCGGAATTCATTAGCAGCCCGGAGGGCCGGGTTGGGAGTGACGGAAGTAACGCAAAAGTGGCTAGTATTAAGCTTTGGCATAAATTCAGCAGCGCTAGAGATGAGATAATGTAGATTTTTTGCTGCTGCTTATATGCGAAGGCAGGAGTACCTGAGTACGTAAATTGCTGATCCGTGAACTTGTGTTCCAGTTAAGTGGCGAACTCATGTCAGGCTGCGATCCTGGCCATGTGTTGGGAATGCGCGGAGGGCGCCTCCACGGATGCGTTGGGGGGCCTGAATGACTTCGAGTGAAGATGTTTAAACGGTCACAGGTCGATCTGCCTCCGCGGGAAGGTCAAGACATCGTTGGACAAAGAGAGAGCAAATACCTATTATATAATAGTTTTAAATACTGTGCATATTATGTCCGAGTAGTTCATAAGTTGTACATCCACAGAGGTAGATTAGCTCACTTCGCTATATGCTTCTGTTGCTGGCGCGGATCCAAGATTCCAGATCATCGCAACGTAAAGATCGATTCATTCTTTTAGCCTGTATCGCCCTTACCGCCGTTCCAGGACGATGGATCGAGTAGCAGATCAGGGCCGGACCGGCCGCCTCATCCGCCAGCCACTGGACTCGGTGGGTTCCAGCCTGCAGCCGGCTGGCCTTTGGACTGCGCCAGTTGTTGGGCCGTCCGTCGTTCGCCGAACCGCGTGGCCACGTCGCCCCGGCGCGCGCTTGGTGTTTCGCGCTGCACGGGCTGGGCTGATGAGATGCGCGGGCGTTGTTGGAGGCGTCGTAGCGTCTTCAGGCCGACGGCGGCGCTCGTCCGGCCGCCGATCTGGTGTTTCGCCTGCGACGGGGATGGGGCCTATCTGGCTTATTATGTCACCGTTG
>CM020179.1:11376516-11388021 GCA_009805545.1 Oryza longistaminata | reverse complement strand
GTCCGCGTTACGGCGCCGAAGTAATATTTACTTTATGACCCAGAACTAGACTCTCCCCTTAAATTCCGGAATTTAAGACGTTTGGAGGGAGAACCATTTCGATGGGAAGCGAATTATGCTCGTACCCGCTCGAGCAATGCGTGTGGGCCAAGGTTATTAAGCATAGGTTACTTTCGGTAACCCTTACTTTAGTTCCTCATTGGGTTTCCGCAAATGTACGTTGCATCTGAATTCTAGGTCCCTTATGTTGTAATCATCTACAGTAACTATTGGTACGCGTTTTGAGCAATTTTCAATGAGTTGTCCTAGGCCAAAAACATTTGGAATGTAATGTGGCAAATACTTGGGAAAAAAAATATATATTACCCTATCGTTTACTTAAAGGAAATAAGACAAAATACTGAGTTTTTTGTAAAAAGATCTCCAATGCGGAAATTGCACTTAAGCCCAGCCGGATGAAGAATTTTCCGCGCATCGCCGGCTTTATGGCCCGCCATCGGAATACCTTTTCTCGCACTCCGCCGGCCTGCTTCAACCAGCACCCGCCATGGAAAGAAAACTTTTTCGCCCACAGGGCCGGCTTATCTCGCCCGCATGGAAGATCTTTTTCCATGCGGTCCTTAAGCCCGCCCCGCGATGCGATGATCTGCGCTACTATCATAGGCTGACGCCGCGCGCGGAGCCAAAATTTTCTAAGCTCCCGGCGCCCTGCCGAAACCCTAGCCGCCTAGCGCCTCCAAACCTTCCCAAGTCCGCCGGCGCCGCCGTCACCCGCCCCCAAGTGTCCGCACCACTGCCCGCTCCTCCCAATAGTCGCTTCTACCGCCCACCGCCGGTCTCCGCCGCGCGCCAGCTCTCCCCTCCGCCGTCGCCGCGCCGCCGCCCAGGTCGCCGTCCGCCTGCCCGCACGGCACCTCTCCCCTCCCCCTCCGCCGTTCGCGTCGCCGCCCGCCAGTCGCTCCCGGCCCCCAAGGTTCGTCCCCAACCACCGCCGGCTCCTCCCCGACAGTCGCCCCGCACCTACGCCCCGTCCGCCTGAACGACGCTGCCGAGTTCTACCTCTACCATCCTCGCCGCCGCCGTCGGCCGCCCCTGCATGGACCTCTCCCTCGCCGTCGTCTGCCCGTCGCCCGCCCGACGGACTCTCCCCTCTGCCGCCGCCGGTCGCGCCGCCCCCCGCACGGACCTCTCCCCTCGCCGCCGCTCGGTTTCATCCCCGCCCTCCGCCGTCGCCCGCCCGCACGCACCTCTCCCCCTCCGCCGCTTGGCCCGCGGCCGCCAAGTCTCCCGCCCCCTCCGTCCGTACGACCAGCCCGCCCGCCAGGACCTCTACCTCCTCGCCGTCGCCGTCGCCCCGGCAGCAACCGACCTCCCCTCGCGGTTGCCTCGTCGCGCCCCCCGGCCAGGTTCCCCGCCCCCTCCGCCGCAACCTGACGCCGGCTGGCCAGACTTCTACCCCCTCGCCGTCGCCGTCGCGCTCGTGTGTCGAAACAGTGAATTCGGCAATAACTAAAAGGGGGATACGCGCAGTGAGACCTAAAAGTGGACTAGATGCAGCAGACATAATGATCTTTAGCACAGGCGTTCAGGCCCTCTCACACGAGAGGTAATCACCAACCTGTTGGGGATTTGAAATCCGCCCGGGTGTCAGCTACTACGATCTGACGGATCAGCGTTGTCTCACTGCCCTAGAGGGGGCTCCCTGCCCTCTCTTATATACGGTTCGCGGCGGGCAGGGCTTCCTTCAAAGATAGAAACCTTAACGCAATCACGCGTATCCGGTTTTCCTAACATCTACTTTACAATCTTCATCAAACCCAGGGACTTAGGTCGTTCCCAATATATACAGGGAAACGTAAACCCCAACGTCATCGATCTGCTACATATTTCCATATATATATCCAGTTATCCCCCTATAACCTAGTCGGTAATAACTCATCTAACCGTCCGGGTTGGGGTTACCCATAATCTCCAACAGTCGCGCCCTGAGACCCTTCACAGTTGAAAAATAATCTTTCTCCACTGACGATTTTACTCCACAGGCCGGGGAGTTACTTCAATCTCATCTTTGCCATGCCGTCCTCCCGATACCTTTTAACCAACTGAGACTCTCGTGAGGCTTCTGGAAAAAAATAAACTCAGCGTGCATCGACCAGATGCACCTACACTAGCGTTACACCCCTGACTAATGTGGTAATCTGCAACAAACAAAACCTATCAATCAAGGAACTAAATAAATCCACCAACCCACGTGTTTCGATACATTCGGTAGTCCCAACGCACTTAATATTAATAACGTCAAGCATAATGCCGGTCGAATACACTGAATCAATATGACAAGTGACTATACGACTTGCTTTGTAATAATATCAGAAGAGTGTACCACTAAGAGTGGCTACATCATGACAAATTCACATAGCATAAAAGCTATAAAGAAGTCTGTAGTTGTGAATAAAGAAATTTCCAATACTTGGCCATACGCCATTCGCACACGCTTTAACAGATTGTGCTTAATCCTTAAAAGACATCACTGGTTACCACCACACCTGGATAATATTCTGCATACTGTGTATAACAATCGAGTAAATCAAACTCATAAGCGGATTACCAACCCGCTCTGAAAAAATGACCCACACATATATAACATCAGCCTAAGCCTAATATCTGCGTCAATAAAATAGTGCACACTTACGTGCAAAAACAACTAATGATATGTATCCAATCAAATTGCTTTAGAAACCCAAATCGAACCTCTGAGCTATAGTCAAAATACGTCATCGGAGGCAGCTATATACAAGCTTACGGTTGACACCTTTAAATGCATTGTACCAACAGGCGGTTGGTAAATCCTTTATGAGTTTATTTACTCGGATATTATACCACATATGCCATATATTTCCAGGTGTGGTGAAACCATGTGTCTTTTAGGGACTTAAGCACATCTGTTAAAGCAGTGTGCGCATGGCGTATGCCCAATACTTTGGAAATTTCTTTATTCACAACATACAAGCTTCTTTATAGCTGTTTTGCTATGTGAATTTTCAATGATGTAGCCAACTTTAGGTTACACTCATCGTATTTTACAAAGCAGTCGGTATATCACTCGGATCATGTTATTCAGGGATTCACACCGCATATGCTACATATGAATATCAAGTCGCTTGGTTGACTATAATTATCGAAGCCACTTGGTTGATTGGATTATTTATTCCTTAACTGTATGCTTGGTTTGTTCGATTAACCACATAGTCGAGGGCTACACCTATTAGGTGCATCTAGTCGATGCACCTGACTTTATTTTTCAGCCCTCCACAGTCTTCAGATTTGGTAAAAGTACTCGGGAGACCATGGCAAAGATGATTGAAGCACTCGGCTTTGGAGTAATCTAGTTCGAGAGAAGATTATCCTTTCGACTGTGAAGGTCTCAGGGGCTACTGTGGAGATTATGGGTACCCCATACCCACACGGCATGGTTATTCGACTAGTTATAGGGGATAACTTATATGTATGGAATATGTAACTGATCATGACTTGGGTGTTACGTTTCCTTGTATATTACGGAACGGCCTAAAGTCCTGGTTTGATAATACTGTAAAGTAGATTTAGGAAACCGATACCGTATTGGTTAAGGTTTCTATCTTGTAATCCTGCCCCCCATCCTATATAAGGTGGGCAGGAGGCCCTCTAGGGGGCATATGAGACAACCTGATCGTCGGATCTATACTACACCCGGCGGATTCAAATCCCCAAACAGGAGTAGGGTATTACCTCTCATTGAGAGGGCCTGAACCTGTCTAAATCCCTGTCTCTGCATCCATCCACTTTTAGGTCTCGTACGCTACCCCCTTTTCATATTGCCGAATTCATGTTTTGACAATGGTTTACAATGAGAAGTACCGAGGGTTGATGGAAGAATTTCGGCTGGTGACTTTGAAGCATGTATCTCGAGAACAGAATGTTGAAACTAATGATTTGGCTCAAGAGGCATCAGGTTATAAGCTGATGATCAAGGATGTCAAGATAGAAATTGCCACATTAACAGCCGATGATTGGAGGTATAATGTGCATCATTATTTACAGAATCCATCCCAATCGGCTTCTCGGAAATTGCGCTACAAGGCTTTGAAGTATACCCTGTTGGATGATGAGCTTTATTATCGGACGATTTATGGGGTATTGCTTAAATGTTTGAGTGCCGATCAAGCTAAGGTTGCAATTGGCGAGGTACATGAAGGAATTTGTGGAACTCATCAATCGGCTCATAAGATGAAGCGGTTACTTTGACGTGTAGGATATTTTTGGCCAACAATGCTGGAGGATTGTTTCAAGTATTACAAGGGATGTCGGGATTGTCAAAAGTTTGGGGCAATTCAAAGGGCACCAGCATCGGCTATGAATCCTATCATCAAGCCATGGCCATTCAGAGGTTGGAGAATTGATATGATCGGTATGATTAATCCACCATCGAGCAAAGGACACAAGTTTATATTGGTGGCAACCGATTACTTCACCAAGTGGGTAGAGGTGATTCCTTTGAAGAAAATTGATTCTGGGGATGCTATACAATTTGTTCAAGAACATATTATTTATCGATTTGGTATTCCACAAACCATTACAACCGATTAGGGTTCAATCTTTGTGTCCGATGAGTTTGTTCAGTTTGCCGATAGCATGGGTATCAAGTTGTTGAATTCTTCACCATATTATGCACAAGCTAATGGGCAAGCTGAGGCATCTAACAAGAGTTTGATCAAATTGATTAAGAGAGATTTCCGATTATCCTCGGCAATGGCATACTCGATTGGCCGAAGCATTGTGGTCCTATCGGATGGCTTGTCACGGTTCGATCCAAGTTCCTCCCTATAAACTTGTTTATGGACATGAGGCTGTTTTACCATGGGAAGTTAGAATCGGCTCACGAATAACGGAGTTGCAAGATGAGTTGATAGCCGATGAGTATTATAATCTCATGGCCGATGAAAGGGAAGATTTAGTTCAGTCTAGATTGAGAGCCCTTGCAAAGGTTACCAAAGATAAGGAATATCGCTCGACATTACAACAAGAAAGTGGTGCCCAAGTCTTTTTCGGAAGGTGAACTTGTGTAGAAATTGATTTTGACGATAGGAACTCGAGATAACAAATTCGGCAAGTGGTCACCAAATTGGGAAGGGCCGTTCCAAATCCATAAGGTTGTGTCTACGGGAGCTTATATGTTGCAAGGACTTGATGGAGAGGTTTATGGACGAGCGCTAAATGGCAAATACTTGAAGAAATATTACCCAAGCGTTTGGGTTAAAGCGTGATCGGCTGGTGTTGCCGATACATGATAGCCGATGTGTTTACATCGCCTTGAGATGGCCGATATGGTTATATCGCCCTTAGTTGTTTTCATATTGTAATCGGTTGTGTCTTGCCGATATACAATGGCCGATATAGTTATATCGTCCTTAGCAATTTTACTATCATAATCGGTTGTGTTTTGCCGATGTATGACGGCCGATATGGTTTTACGCCCTTAGTCCAAGTTACAATTTTATCAATGCCTTCGTCATTGCAAAATTAGGGGGCACATATATACAAAAGTGAAAATTTTTGAGCAAATTCAGAAGTTATATTAAATTCAGAAGTTATATTAATCGGCACAAAGGCAAGACAAGTTAAATCAAACACCAGAGTATCTTAGCCGATTACAAAAATTTCCTAAGGTCTTTTACACAAAAAATCACTGAGACAAATAGCGCTGGATAGCCGATATAGCGCTTTGCCTAATTTGTTCTACTACTTCAATAGCTTGGGCATCTTGAGCATCGGTTCCAGGGATGACTTTTAAGGACTTGGTCATATCAGCGACATTCTTGATAACCGATTTTAGCTTTGCCTTCTGTTCTTCGACAGCTTGCGGGAGATCGGCTAGCTTTTTGTGTTCCAGATCCAGTTCAGCGTTGCATTCTTGAAGTTGTGCCAAGAGCTCAATCTTACGAGCTTCAAGCCGATCAATATTGGACTTGATCGGACCCTCAGATAGCTGATCAAGCTTGGACTTCTCTTCGTGCACAAGCTGCTGATTAGCCTAGATTGTGGCTTCAATGTCCTTGCGCTCCCGACGTTCGGCTAGTCTTAGCTTGGCCTTCTCCAGCTTGAATTGATGTTGTTCAAGGTATATGGCTGGAGTAAGGGAATCGGCTAGCTCATCTGGGATCAGAGATTGAATCTCATGAAGCCGAGTCCTAATCGACCCACAATTGACCACCAAGCTATCCAGTGACGACGCCTCTAGCCGATGAGAAATGTCTTCAAGTGTTTTCTTCACGTCGTCGGACAAGGGAGCTAAAGCTTTGCTGGTGGTATCTTCTTCTGTTTCTTCATCAAGATAGTCTTTGATATCGAAAGAGAACATATCGGCTAAGACCTGCAAGAAAGAAATTTGAAGATAGTTGATTATCAAAATGAGTTATTCAGCCGATTCAAGATTTTTATAGACAAGACTTACTGGGATGGCAGGAGCGGCTGGTTGTTCTTCTTCCTCGACATGGTGACTTCCTGTAGCCGATGGAGTTCGATCGCTTGATGTTTGTTGTACAAAGGGGTGAAGAAGGAGGAGGAGGCTGCAAAAAGGCAAAGTGGCAAAGTAAATATCAGCTATGAATTAGATTAATGAAAAGAATTATACACAACAATCATACTGGTGGAGCTGGTTTAAGTGTTGTTGCTGCCGATTTCTTTCTTACAACAGTTTTCTTTTTCTACAAAGATGAGATTTTGTCACGCCCGGAAATTCACTAGTAATTTCCGAACTAATTTATGCATAAAATCCTCATCCAGGAATCAGCCGAGGTACACAAACTGACAATTTAATATACAAATCCATCATAATATTAACGTTACATACTTACAAAAGAAAAGAAAACAGCAGCGGAATTACGGTCTAGCGATGGCTTCAACTCCACTCCCACAGGCAGCTCAACTGGGGTATAAGCCAAACGTCTTCTCCTTCTGGATCATTTTTTTTCAACTGAGGTTTGATGATTATTGCAAGGTGAGCATATGACATACCCCGCAAGCTACACAGTAAATATGCAAGTGCACAAAGATACCAAAGGATGGCATAATATAGGGTTCATTTGCGCAAGCAGCATTTAGCAAAGAGTTGAGAATAAGTAAAACAGTAGAGTAATTAATCATCAATTTTAATCAACACTGAACAGCACACCCATGCTGCTCAGGCCCAACCAAACCTGAACAACCAACCCCGGTCGTACAGATCAAACCTCCAAACCAGGAATTATCCATTCCAAACCAGGAGTCAAATTAATTATCACATTATTAACATTAATGAGTAGTGTGAGACTAATCACGAAAAACATTGCTCAACTCGCCCATAACCGCGGGCACGGCTATTCGAATAGTTTTACTCTGGCCAGAGATGTACCACTGTACCCACAAGACACGATTCCACACATGTTGCCATGCCCCGAAGTACCACCACGGCACTACAAAGGGGGAAATCATGACAGTACCCTTTGCACAACACAACTCACCACAGTGCACCATTCCTGGATCATAATCACCCCCTCAAAAACCAGAAGCATGGACTCCCCAGCGACCCCTACGGACTTCTCGCCGCTTCACAGTCTGGCACCCCGTAATGAACTATGCTATACAAAAGGTAAAGCCGTTGCCCACGCTGGCTTGTGATTGGTATGGTTAATGTTTCATAACAGTGGCTCGCGAACCGGTCCTTAATTATCATGAGCACGACCTTCAAAACCATGTGCTCACAACCCGCCATTGTCAAGTTTTAATTGTCAATTAATTATCATAACACGATTAACCATCGTGAGCTACCATTAAATATAACCATAAATAATAATGTAGTATGATTCATCCCATTAGTGAGCTAATGTTTCTAAGCATTGCTAAGCAATTATATATATATAGCATTTAGCTGAACCAAACCAATATATAAGGTTCTAGCTAATCAAGTTATAACCCATAGGAAAATAAAGTCATCTTCGGCCATTAATTAATTGGGAAAGGCTCACCACCCGATGACATTCGAAAATAATGCATAAGTTGAAATAAAACATTAGCTTTAAACGAGTTCAACATGCTCAAAGGGTTGTTTGGGATCTATGTGACTTGCCTTGAGCTTCCGCAAACGCTTCCGAAACTCCCTCAACGAAAACGCTCTCCTCCGGAACGTCGGAAACTAAAGCAAAAGAACAAAATCAACAAAACAGTAAAAAACAAGCATAAACAGTACATATGGATATTTTTAACATGTAGATCTCGATTTTAGATGAATTTAGCAACTTGAACCACTCGAATCTGAGCTATGATGATTTAGTTATGAATTTCCGAAGTTTAATCGATTTTCATCTAATCCAGAAAAAACTAATTAAAAAAGGATTAATGAAATCATCGCTGATGTCATCGCCGGCCTAGCACTGGACGACGCGGCCACCGGCGATAGAGAGCTCGGCCGGGCTCACCGAGGACACCAACGCGAAGAGGACGACGACGCGAACTCACCGGAGCAAAGAACAACGACGGACGACGACGAACGACGGCCGGCGACGAGGTTCAACGGCGGCTCGGGTCGGGTCCCCGACGGCGACGGCGCTCTGGTGGTCTTCGGCGGCTGCGAAGGGGTGGACGGGGTTCCTCTCCTCCGTGCGCACCCGACGGCGGCGACGGACGGCAGCGGCGACGATGCTAGCGGCGGTGCGACGCGGCTGGACGGTCGCTGGGATTACATGCAAGAAGGGTACACTAGTAAATTCTGCTACATTCCAATTTAGAGATTGGGCCAGTGGCCAAGAGGGATTTTATAGATAAGTAGAAAATTAGGCCAAAGCTGAGGTCCAATACTAAGGGAGATAACTAAAGGAACCAAATTTTGAGGAGATTTACCAGATGCCAATGAGTGGAAATTATTAACCCAACTGACCTGTAAGATAGAAATAAGGAATATAGGTTTCACTTTGGTACCTGGTGCCACCCGCGTAAGTAAAACCTCCAAAATGCCTTAATTTTCTTGTGGTTACTGAAGAGGAGAGGCTATGTAGGTTCATATAGATTGGGGGTAATACATTTTAATTGAAAAATTAATGTTTACATCTCGGGCGAAGTGAGTAAAACTCGACTATAGATAATAGACAAATTAGGCCAATTAATAGAAATAGTAGCGGCCAATTAAAAAAAGGTATATGAAATTAGTTAGTCGTCCCATACATAGAAGTTCATATTAGGAAACCTCCACTACCGACAGATTCGGTTATTAAAAATAAGAGAAGTATTCAAGAGGCTCCAGCCACTCAGACGTATTTGAGTCCAATATAGAACAGGTACCAAGGAGTTATTTTTTCTCATCTCATCAGTGATACACTGGTTAATTCTCCTTTCTTATGTCGGAGGTCTTTCTTATTCCTTTTGATTGCTTGGAGGTAAATAATCACGCAGATTCAGATTAAGCAATAAGAAAATTAGAATAGAACGTTACATTAAGAAATAACACTTTAGAAATAGTTAAATTCGGAGCACTTAAAATAAGAAAATATTAGAAGAGGAGTATACCGTCCATGATAAGAATACAATTAGAAAAATAATTAGAAATTCGGACTTAAAAATAAGGAATATTAGAAGTGAGAGTATAGAGTCCATATAGAAAGTACCATTAGGAATTAATAGAAATTCCTGATTAAAAATAAGGAATATTAGAAGTAGAGTATGAGAGTCCATATTAGAAATACAATTAAGAACAAAAGAAATTTCAGCAATTAAAACCATATAGAATGATTAGAAGTAGAGTATAGAGTTCGCATATAGGAATTTAAGAACAACTAACTAAAATTCGGGAAAAAAAAGAGCTCGCACATTCGGCTCTCATGACGCTAGAAATTCTGCGGCATTAATCGGAGAAAAAGAAAAAAGCAGAGTACGATATAGAAATAGCACTTTACAAATAGCTGAAATTCAGGAATTAAAAAATAGAGGGCATATTAAAATCGGCCGAGACTAGAGTCCATATATGAATACAATTTAGAAAATAGCTGAAATTCGAATTAAAAAATAGGGAATAGATTAAAAGAAGGAGACTGAGAGTTCCATTAGAATTACATTTAGGAATGATTGGAATTCGGATTAAAAAATTTAAGGAATATTAAAAAGAGGAACCTAGAGTGCCATATACGAGAAAAATACAATTATGAAATAACTCAAATTCGGAATTAAAAATAAGAAATATTGAAAAGTAGAGTATAGATCCATATAGAAATAGGCAATTAAGAAAAAATAGAATTTGGAATTAAAAATAAGAAGAAATAGTTTGAAGTATAAAGAGTATACTAGTTCATATTGGAATTTAAAATCAACATAAATTCGGAGATAAACAAGGAGGCGCCCCGCTCCCAAACGTTGCTCTCATGGCCTAAAGAAATTTCAGCATTAATTAAAGAAAAAGAAAAAGGCGAGACATATAGAAATACAACTTTTGAAATAGCTGAATTCCAGATTAAAAAATAAGGAATGATTAGAATTAGGAGAACTGCGTAGTTTATTAGCACTTAAGTAGTTTTGAAAAGTTATTGCAAACATTTAAATTAATGTTGTCATGTGTAATATATTTTAGTATAATATAATGAGAAAAGCATATATGCTATTATATGTGAGAAAATTAATGATGCTAGCTCGCTGTCATATCGTGTTGCCAGCGTGGCTAGTTTTACTAATACAAAGCGACATTTTCAGAAATTATTTCAATATTATAATTAATCATTCTAAAGTCCTTGGGAATGATTATAATCTTGTTTAAGTAGCTGAGTGTCGGCAATAGTTTCAGGATTTTTCTTGAAATTTATTTTGAGCATGGAAGTTTTTAACAATTCAAAGATCATTTGCGGTGATTAATTTAATTGAAAGTTTTAAAATCCCTCTCCTAAGCCGCTGGGGCTGATTTTCAGCCCAACTCTCTTCCCTCGGCGCGGCGTGCTGTGGCAGCAAGCCAGCTGGCCCAGCCGATGGTCTCTTCTGGCTTTGCCTGTTTCTGTTCTCAGCAGCCGGAAAGTCTAATAAATTGCTCCTCGTACCTGTTATTACTTCTCTCTAGGCAGCCGAGGCGAGACGTCTGCTCTAGCCGGTGATAGACGCTCTTTTCCAAATCCGCCGGCCTTTTCTCTTGTTTTTCCCAAATTTAGTTGAGGGAAAATATTTCCTATATCTGCCTCTTTCGTTTCCCCCAGGAATCGGACCTAATTCTTTGTATTTTATCGCGATCAAATTCGTTTTGAGTTTATTCTCCAAAAAACTACGCCGAAGATTTCCCGGCTTCGATCTCCTCTTTGGCAGTGCCGATCTCTCTCTCATCGGAACGCGATGGCCTATAATAAGGGCATCCCGCGTAGTGTGCGCTCTCGTTTGGTCAGTCCCGAGCCCGCCTCGTCGCCCGTAGGCGCCGGCCGGCCATACGTTGGCGCGCTAGCCGTCCGCCGTCGCCGGGAGACCGTA
>CM020179.1:11357579-11376491 GCA_009805545.1 Oryza longistaminata | reverse complement strand
TGCCGCCGTTCCGTCCAGCCGCGCCGCGCCGCGTTGCAGCGCCGCCTCGGTCCGCGTCGCCACCGTCGGGATTGCAAGAAGGGAGCCGCACCTCGTCCACCCACTCGTTGCCACCGCAGCCACGCCGGAAGCACGCCGACCCGAAAGACCCGCCGCCGCTTCGACCTCGCCGCCGTCGTCTCCGTCGTGACGGCGGCAGTGGAGAGCTTTGGGGCGACGGTGTCGTCTGCGCTCCGGCGATCTACGGTGGAAACGGAGGACGGGACGAGGACGGCGACGACTTGGCGAACCTGGCGATGGCGGACTGGGCCGGACGGGCCGGACGCAAGCAGGCCGAGGAGAGGGAGAGACTTGGGCTGACTTTCGGCCCAAAGCTAAAAGAGAGATTTTAAAACCTTTTTCTATTTAAATTATTCATGAAATGCAATCCCATTTATTAAAAATACTTCCTTGGCTCAAATAAATCCCAGAAAAATCTAGGAACTATAGAAACAAGAGAAGTATTTAACAAAATTTTATCTAGCCCACTTATATATTGAGATTTAACAAATTAAAATTAGATCTTCTCTTCTAGGCTTTTAAAATCATTTCTAATAATTCCTTTTAAACAAAAATTTATAATTTAAGGATTTTTAAACAAGAAAAACACTTAACAAAATTATAATTAGGTCATTAATTGATTAACTAATTACTGAACTGTCCTTTATTAAAATTAGGAATTGAGCTCCGAAAAATCCGAGAAAATTCCAGAGAGTATAACTAACCATGGAGAATTTAATAAAAATTAAATCCATCCATGCTTTATATTTAGGAAATTTTATTTCCCACATTTAACTTCACTTGTAAATTAATGAACATTTAATATAAATTCTAATAATAATTTATTAAATAATTTATAAATCCTGAAACGAAAATCAGGGTGTGACAGATTTATAAGATCGGCTGTGAATGAAATAGTTTTAAAAGGAAATCAGGGAGAGATGTTTACCCTTGAGAAATGAGCTGGGGCAGAAGGAGTTGGAGGAGTTTGTTTGGGTGAAGCCGATGGAGTTTTTTCTGTGTCACTTACTTCGGCTGTGGCTTGATCAACATCCTCTTCAATCTCTTCTTCATCCAAAGCTTGCTCAATGGATGGATCTAAGGCAGGCAAGTCATCGGCTGGTTTGGGCTTGTGCTTCTTGGCCTTCTTTTTGGGAGCCCGAGCCGATGGATCGATTGCTGGTGCCTTGATCTTTCTTTTCCTGCCAACATTGACTGGTTCTCTCATTTGCCCTTGAAGCAGACTTGAGGTCTTGGGGGCATGGTAGCCAATGACTGGAGGGTTAATCCACCACCATTTGGCAAGAGGCCTGGAGCATACTCTATATCCCTGCCGCTGTTGCTTTTGTGGGGAGGAGAAGATTCTGTTGTCTGCAAGACAAAGAAAAATCAGTCAAGATCTAAGTCAGCTAACAATTATTCAAGTGAAATTAACAAAGTAAAGGTGTACCTAAGGGATAACATCAGGGAATAGATCTGTTATATACATGGAAGCCGACTGATGAAATATATGTTGTTTCCGTTCTCCTCACCATCTGTCGAAGTTCCTGCTCCTGAACTTTGCCAGCTCTATGTTTTCAATGCTGCCCAAAGAGGGTCCTAGGATGTTGAGTAGCCGATCTATCATCAGGGTTGATGAAATTTCTCCTCGGCATTGGATTTTATCGGCAAAGAACAAGCCGATTTATAGTTGTCCCATTCCAAATTGCCTGGCTGAGCTTATCGGATGGTAGAATTCATAGGAAACTTGTATATATCTTCCTTCGTGAATGCCTACTGGAAGGATGCATAGGCTGATGGCTGCAGCAAAAACTTCTCTGGACTTCTGATATCATTCATGGTTGATGTCCTCAAACCTGAAGTCGGCCGGCAGTTCAAAATCCAACGAGTCGGCATAGGGGAACCAGACTCGGGTATCCTTCTGAAATCCATCGTAGAAGCTGAAGAACCAGTCCTTCAGAAATTCAGCCGATAGCTTTGCTCCTGCATCGATTGGTGTGGATGCATATTCCCCATAAGACATGCACTTGCGGTGGGTTCGCTCTTCCCCATCATCATCTGTGATCGGCTCCAATCTTGGGAACTCAGCTTCTGTCACAGATGGCCGATTGACAGCTTTCATGGCTACTAAATTCAACCAAGTTTGTAGTAGCCACCATGGCCCGCCTACACTAACAACTGAGCCAACAGTAATCTTAACCGATGCGTTGTTCAGGGTTTGATACAAGTAGCCGAGGAGGATCTTGCCTAAAGGACACTGCCTCTTTGATTCCAGGGCTTCGGCTAGAAATTGCCAGTTAGTTGTGGGGCCGCAACTTGATCCACAAAAGAGAAACTTCTCAAGCCACATCAAAAGGAAGGCTACGTGTTCTCAGGAGGTGACAGATCCTTTGCCCATATATGCTGCTACATAGCCGAACCAGCTACCTATGCTCTTAGTTCTGAAGTCGAACTGATTCTTGGTGTTCAAGCTCATGGGGTTAGCCGATGAGATCACGTCCAAACCAGTGATCATGGAAATGTCAAGCAAAGTTGGGGTCATCGGCCCTAAGGTAGTTGCTGATGATCCCGGGACCAGTTCTTCTAAGGGTGAAGAAGGGAAACAAGATCCAGATGGCTCGGCTCCGCCGAGCGACAAAGGTGCTACAGATGGTTTTCCAGCAAATCAAGGTAACAACTCTCAAGGAGTGCACGGGGTTCAAGGTGATGGTTCTCAGGGGGTTCAAGGTGATGGTTCTCAGGGAGTTCAAGGTGATGGTGTTAATCAAGACGGCAATACAACACAGTTGCAGTTCAATAACTTTCAAGATCAGGTTGACTATGTTGTACACCATTCTTTGATCAACCAATCTGGAATATTAACCAATACTTTGGCAAACATGGTGAAGTCAATGGTTGATGGTTCAATGGCTGAGTATCAAGCTACAAGACCGGTGTACCTATCAGGAGGAGTATTCCCTAATTATCGGCCATTAATCACTGATAATCAATCAATCGTCCAGTCGATTCCTCTTAATGCACCGACGGCACCAATATCGGCTACTGCAATTGCTCCACCACCTTCGGCTCAAGGCCAAATAATTAATCCCCGATTGTTGGTGAGAGAACAGCCACAGCACGCTGGACAGAATGTGAATCAGCTAACGCAAGACCAGGTTGCATCTATGTTCTTACATCCTCAACACACCATTGATCCAACCCAGCAGCAGCCGATTCAGCAAACACCGCCAAGGCAGCAAGTTGTGCAACCAATTCAGCAAACACCCCCAATCCAACAAGTTGTGCAACTAGTTCAGCAGACGCCACCTAGACGGCAGGTCTTGCAGCCGATTCAGCAGACGCCGTTGAGGCAGCAGGTTGTTCAGCCAATTCAGCAGCAAGGTACAATGAACGCATCGGTTGGGTATGCAACACCTGGTGGTCAGCCCGTGCAACATGCTGCGAATCAAGCTATTCTAGAGCACTTGGTTCATCACGCTCAACCAGATGGCACAATGATTCCTCAAGTTATTCCTGAACATTTGGTGCGCAATATTCAGCCAGATCTTCAAGATTACCAGGGGGCAATTTGAGCTATCAGTATCAGCCGCCATCACCTCAAATTTAGTACTAGCAGGAAGGATCGGCTCAACCCCAATTTGTTCCTCAATACAACCAATTCGAGCCTATGCCACAACAACCTCAGGGAGCACCTCAACAACTACCATGGGCCGATTTGATTGCGGATGTCATGAAGGAGCAATTTGGGCTTAGGCCGAAAGATGCTACAAATTTGTAGCGACAACCCTATCCTGAATGGTTTGAGAGGGTTCCTCTACCCAATCGGTTTTAAGGTACCAGACTTTTCAAAATTTTCAGGGCAAGACAGCACATCGACTTATGAGAACATTAGCCGATTTTTAGCCAGTGTGGTGAAGCATCGGCTATGGATGCCTTGAAGGTTAGGTTCTTCCGGTTATCTCTGTCTGGATCGGCCTTTACTTGGTTTTCTTCTTTACCATACGGATCAATTAACAGTTGGGCCGATTTAGAAAAACAGTTTCACAGCTATTTTTATAGTGGGGTTCACGAGATGAAATTGTCCGATCTGATTTTATAGTGGGGTTCACGGGATGAAATTGTCCGATCTGACATCCATCAAGCAAAGACATGACGAGCCTGTGCATGAGTACATTCAGAGATTCAGAGAAATGAGGAATAAGTGCTACAGCTTAAGTTTGACTAATGCCCAGTTAGCCGATTTGGCTTTTCAGGGTATGATTGCTCCAATTAGGGAGAAATTCTCACCTTGCATGGACAAAGGTTTGCAGAGGCGAGGAAGAATTCTAGGAAAGTTAACCATGTTTGTCCTTACATGTATGGGTCGGACGATGAGGATGATGATTCTGAAATAGCTGTAGCCGAATGGGTAAGGAGCAAAAAGGTTATACCATGCCAATGGGTAAAGAAATCAGGAAAAGAGGAGAAGTATGACTTTGATATTACTAAGGCTGACAAGACTTTTGACTTGCCGGTCACACAATTCCATCGGCTGAAGAATTGGGCAAGAAAAGGTATTGCAAGTGGCATAATTCTGGGTCTCATACGACCAATGACTGCAAGGTATTCAGGCAGCAGATCCAAGCGGCTATTGAAGGAGGCAAAATCAAATTTGATGACTAAGAGGCCGATGAAGGTTGATGGCAATCCTTTTCCTGTTAATATGGTGCATACAGCTGGCCGAACAGCCGATGGAGGTCGTGCAAGAGGTTTTCAGGTAAATTCGGCTAAGATTATCAACAAATATCAAAGGAAGCGTGACAAGCAGCAGGAGAAGCATTATGAAGAAGATGACGATGGCTTTGATCCTCATTGGGGTTGTGAGTTCTTTAGATTCTGTTGGAATGAAGGTATGAGGCTGCCATCTATTGAAGACTGTTCTGGGTGTAGTGATATTGCCGAGAGCTCGAGCCGATCATATAGTAGGGGCAATCGGCTAAGGCAGACAAGAGTTCCTGTTCATCAAAGATTGGGTCCAGTGAATCAAGATCGTGGCCAGGAGGACAATGAAAACAGGAAGAATCAATGGTGTCCTTCTGGTATCTTTACGAAGGATCAAAAGAGAAGGGTTCAAAGATTGAGGAACAGGAGCGCTTTCGGGAGGTCGAGCAGGAAATTAACCATCGGTTGAAGAAAACAAAGCCGAGGCAGGAGTGGCGTGTTAAAAATCAAGTTCCTGTAGCCGATGAAGCCACAGCCGATGAAGAAAAAAGGTTGGTTAAAGGAAAAAGCGTTGTAACTGCTTCGGTCAACATGGTTTTCACGTTGCCTGTCGAGTTTGGGATCAAGCAAGCCGATATCGATGAAGTTGAAGAAGAATCGGCTAAATTGATTTTGTCGCCAGAGCAGGAAGTTTTTGAGAAGCCAGAGGGGACGGAGAATCGGCATCTTAAACCATTGTATATAAATGGTTATGTCAATAGGAAGCCGATGGCCAAGATGATGGTCGATGGTGGCGCTGCAGTGAACTTGATGCCTTACACTACATTCAGGAAGTTGGGCAGAAACGCTGAAGATCTCATCAAGACAAAAATGGTGCTCAAAGATTTTGGTGGCAATCCATCAGAAACCAAAGGAATTTTGAATGTGGAGCTGATAGTCGGCAACAAAACTATCCCTACAACATTTTTTGTCATCGATGGGAAGGGTTCTTATAGCTTGTGTCGTAGGCTCTCCGGACCTTCCATTATAATTAAGAGATGAAATGAGTAATTCAAGTCATCAAACAAGCATAATGAAATATCCGACGCCTCGAGAGAGGAATATTGGAGCCATTGCTGGGCCTTTAGCCTGCTAGTCAACTTCAGCCCGAGATGTGCCCGTCAAACCACTCGAAGGCGGTACCAGATGTGTTACACATTCAGGAGACTTGACAAAAATGGCTAAAGATCTACAACATCTCAAATATTCTTAACTCATACTCATGTGAATCTAGTTCCCAGGATGTGCACTAGATTCACACTTTTATCTTAAGCATGGACATACATAGCAAACACATTTAAGATGAAAGGGACTTAAAGACTTACATCAACTTAATAGTTACATAGGCTGACCGGCCAAATTAATAATAGAACAGCGGAAGCTTGTCTACCCAATCCACAAGCACACCGACTAGGGGTTTACCCCATTAAGTTCAAGTCCTAGAAGAAGCAGTGGGTAACCCGCATCACTCAAAGACTAAATCTAAATCCTGCAGGCAAAAGTTAATTCAACAGCAAGAGAGTCAGTACATTATTAGAAATAATGTACTGGCAAGCACCAAGACAAGCCTAACACCCTACTTGCAAGGCATATAATCAAGGAAGGCATAATATGGTTCTTTTTAGCATAAAGCAAGTTTTATTTGCATAAAACATTTCCAAATCAGGTTTACTTTCAAATAAATTTCAGCAAGCTAGTACTTGACATATTGGGAATCAAAATAGGCATTAATCATGTATAAATATGCACCTCATTGCCTTCCATGGCAGCAAGGAGATCATTCTCAAATCTCATCACAATTTGAAGGTAAATTTCAGCATTTAGAAGAATAAACACCAAGTCTATACTCAATATATATCCACACGCCGCTCATGACGCGAGCAGGCTAATCGATTAGTTTTAACTCGCAGAGTTTGTACACTTTACCCACATGATGCGAAATAATAATCATGCAAGAGCATGGCACGCGATACATAAGTACCCGATTTATTACCCGCAACAAAGCTTTTCCAAAATTCATGATTTAGCCTTACACCAGCACGATACGTGTTACTCCATCCTAAGCCATACACGTTATATGACCTAGAACCGTTAAGTGGCGGGCCCACGCCTTAAACTTAACGCCCGTGGTGGCGGACACAACGGGAACCACCCACGTGGCACAATACCGTTGTATTGGACAGACTTAGTCACCTAAACTACCACGTCGGGTAAATAGGAAGTTCCTCTGAGTTATCGAACTCATACACACCGGCCTACCAGAATGTAAGGCTAAACCATAAATAATTTACTAAGCTTGGGCTATCCCATACTAGCACATGTGGTTGTACTGTATACGAAATGAACTGACATTGAGTGAAGTCCTTAGGTCGGTTTGGGCGCATCTCCCCCTATCGGTACAACAAACTAATCACCATATGTGCACCACTTGAGGCCCAACCCTAAAATCCATGTTTTCTCATTTTATTTATCAAAATCACAAGTATTAAAGTTCTGTCCAGATTATTTCAAAATCAATTTTTCATATCTGTAATGAGCCCATAATGACAAGGAAGACCATTCTAAGCATGGCTAAGCTTATAGTAACCTAGTGACTCCAAAATTCATATATAAAAGTGGTATAGTCATATTGTTCCTAAGGTTAGGAATGATGGATATGGATATATGTGGGTTTAAGGTGATAATGCCATAATATAGGAGTTTGTCTAACAAGTTTAACACAATTTTAATTTGTTAGCGTACAATCGACATGCAGGATTTTGCAAACATTTTCAATAACCTCAAAACATGGTTCAAAGTGATCAAAGAGAGGGAGGTGGGACTTGCCTTGCAACTGGAAAATGTCAGCACCTAAATCACTTCTTCACCGATTAAGCAATCATCTATACAAAGTACACGTTATGCAATTAAACACCGAAATATCGAAAAATCCAAAATGCTCTAAAATGGATGGTTTGTGCACAGTGAATAGGTACTGGTATAATATGAATTTAGGTGAAAGAATTTCTATTTTATCTCTTTTATTTGGGAGTTATGAATTAGAAGTCTCTCAGTATAAGGTAGTACCACCTAGGTAGTTGTTATAAAATATTTTTATAAAGTGATGTTTATTAATTTGACTTCACAGAGGTGTAGAGGAGTGTTTTCTAAGACTAATACATTTGGTTTCACAATTTTTGGAGTTAATATGAACTCTTTATGTGTTTTGCAAGTTATAACGTGTTATAAGTGTATAGTGTTCTATAGGTTCATGGCTTTAGAGGTTTAGGTCCAGAACTTGCCTCATCTAGTAGTGACGTATAAAATGAGTATTTAGTTAACTAATCTAACTTAGTTTATAACTTATGGTCTTTATTATCAGGTTCATATTTTATTAAACTAGGGAGCTCTAGTCTATGCAGCAATTTATTATATCAACCTAGAATTATTATATGAGCTAAGTGCCTTAAGTTTTGGTGGATGGGGATGGAACTATGGCCTCTCTGGTCTAACCAGTTTATTTTTGGTTTATTCATAGCTAGAATGCATTTTTTTTACTACCTCACACATATATTTTGCTTAACCATTACTAGGTGATTAACTCCTAGGTTATCTATTTAAAAGATTAGAGCTATAACCTGTCAAAAGGTGCAATATTTTATTTTACTATGTTGAAGCTCACTATTTTCTGGTTCTATGGAAATTTGGTTCATTTTCATTTGGACTAAAGATAAATTTTCTACAAATTTTACAAAGTAAAGGTTGCTCTATCTTGGTTATACTTACATAAATATTTAAAGGCTTTTATTACACAGTAGGTGTATAATTTTTATTTTATAATATGGAAGTATATGTTTTGTTTTTCTACAGACTTGGGTTTACTCAAAAAGGATCTAAGATGAATTTTATGTGAATTTCAAAAGTTCAGCTTACCTTAAAACTAGTCATTTTAAAGATATAGTTTCAGAGGCATTTGATCTAAAGTATATATATGTTTTATTTTACTTGTTTTTGGAGAACATGTTGGTGGATCCGTAGAAACTAAGTTTGCTCTAAAATGAGTTGTTTTCAATTTGTTATATATTTTACAAGTTTACATGTTTTTCTGTTGAAAATATAAAGCTTATGGCATTTTCATTTAGATTTTTCCAGAATTTTAAATAGATTCGGTCCACAGGTCAGTCTCGGGAAAAAATGCAAAAAGGCCCCTAGAGTTTCGGGAAATCAACCCGCAGTCCTATGACTGTTCTGTGTGTCTTGAGATTTTGCAGAAAGGACCCTTACATTAACCTAAATTCTTTTGAGGAGGTCCCTGGTTCGAGCTGAAGCAGATCAAGCCATGGCTGAGCTCGATCTCAAGCTTGCCAGCGGCAAACGGTGGCTCGTTTGAGGGTGCGACCAAGACAAAATGAAGATCATGCTATTGCGACTCCATTCCTCTACTTTCTCTGGTCAGTGGACATCAGAGTAACTCCGGCGGCGGAGTTCGAGCGGCGGCTGTGCTTAGGCTGCTACTGCATGTTGAGTTGGTGCTCGATTCTAAGTGAATGAAATGCATGAATGCAATCCTATGGGCTCAAGGGTGCTCACCGAACCTTGAACGAGGCGCGGGAAAGTCTGGACAGCGGCAGCGGTGAAGAAGATGGTCCGCGACGGTGTAGAGCTCCGGGAAGACGGCAACGGCTCGATCCACTCATCGAATTGACATGCATGTGTTTTCATGGGGTTAGTATGGTCCCGAGGGATGGTGTATACGCGAGAATCGGACAATGGCTCACCGGAGGAGGCGGAATCGACAATGGGACGGCGACCGGAGGTGAAGAAGACGGTAGCCGATCTCCGCACTTGCTGCGCCATTGCCTAGGATTTTTCAGGGTTTATGAGGAACACTTCAAGGATAAGCGTTGGCGCGACGGCTCGGCTTGGTTTGGTCTACAGTGGTCGGAACGACGACGATGTCGCTTGCGGCGGCGCTTGGAGCGCGCTCCGGAGTGCCGTGGGCACGACGGCGTTCCGTCGATCCGTGCACGATAGAGAGAATGAAATTAAAGGATAAATCCTCGGCATGGTGAGGAGAGTATGGAACGCAAAAGAGATGGGGATTACCTGGCTTATTGACGAGTACGATAGTCGTCTTCTTCGCAGCCGGCGCAAGGATGAGGGCGACGGAGAAGTTGAGAGCCTCATCCCTCGGTTTCTTCAGCTTAGAGGTGGAGAATGATGTGTGGAGATGCAGCTGGGAGAGGAGAAGGCTTGAATAGGAGTTTGATGGCGTCGACACTTGTGGCACGCGTCGTACACAGCCGCGGCCAATCTCTCTCTCTCGGCTGTCTTCTGGTCGGCTGGAGATTTGCACAGGGTGAGGACGAGCCAGGTGGCTGCCAAGTGGGTCCAGGTCGTGGCAACTAAGCTAGGGTGAGAGGGTTGGGCAGAAACGTGTGAACAAAAGGTTTGAATGATTTTCAGGATTATTTCTCTCTCCCAATTTAGTAATTCATTATTTAATTTGTGGGTAGAAAAATTTAGTGTGATTTTTCTGAGGTAGATGGAAGACAGAAGGGACCAATAGATTGGATGAGAAGAATAAGGTGGATCGATACAGAGATAGAGGAAAAGGGGGAGAAGATTATCCTGAATTCATTTTCTTTGGTTGCACTAAAATTATGGATGAGATTTACTACAGAATTAGAGGAATATTGGTTTTTTGGAAACTGTTCGAATTTTTAGGAGACATAAAAAGAGAGATAAATCTGGAAAAATTATTTTATTCATGATAAATGACGTAGTATTTGAATAAATTATTTTACTTATACACTTTTATGCAGTTTATGCACTTTTAGACAAAGTATGGTTTTAGCCGATTAAGAACTACAGTTAATCTAGTTTTTATTAGTTTGACTGATTTATTTGAGGTACCAAATTTAGTTATTAAATTATACTAAAATTATAGTGAGTTGTATGTGTTGAGTAGAGCCTACATGAGTTTTCCCATGATTTTATCTTGCACGAATTATTTTAGATAATTCACAAGACTTATGTCTTATATGTGTTTCTCTTTCTAAATGCATGTAAATGTTTATAAAAGTTATATTTGGACTCTCATTAACCCTGAGGTGATTATTGATATGTTAGAATTACAGTTTACTTACACATGTCATAATCTCCTTACCTATTTATGCATAAGTTTACTTTAGTATTAAATTAAGAGAATGCTTATAGAGATGATTAAGATAGAATATACCCTATATGATATAATTTATTTGTTCACTTTCATGTTCATGACATGTCTTTAGATGGATGACCAAATAGTTTGTGGGGGCTTGACATTGGCCTTGTTGATATATTTAAGGTGGTATTATGGTTCCTATGTATTATTTTCCATTAGTTAGCACTAGACCCTAATGGTGTTATGTTGTCTAGATTGCAATTATATTCATGAGACCTATTATGAAATGCAAATCGAAAATCCAAATGCATATGAAGGACTCAAGTCAAAGTATGATTTATGCGAGTATGCATGCTTTCACTTGGGTTGCATCCAAGTCCTAGGTTAAAGATGAAAAAGTTTTAATTGTTCTCAAATTTTATTCATGCAAGAGTTGGATCAACTTCACCTAGGTTTAAAATGGAAATTTTGGTTTACAAAATTTGAAGAACTTTCCTTTCAACTAGTTTTGATGGAAATTCCTTAATCCTAGAATTCGGGTATGTTATAGCTTGTTGCTTGGAAGGGATTGGATTCATGCTAATTGTTGCATTCCTTCAACCATGCATCAATGTTTGATTCAATGGCAAGGCGACAAGATTGAAAATTATGCCAGCCGACAGGTCAGCAATGTTGCCAGTGCCGATTTAGCTCTTTGGAGATGGATGGTCTTGATTGTTTATCTGGAAAAGTTTGGGATGGAGATTTTCTAAAAGTGTCCGATTCTGATATACAACCAATTGAAGATGGAGAACCCAAGCTATATTTGAGGCGTCGTGGAGGGTTCAGATGTTTACAACAAGGACACCGTAGATGATCTCGATGACAAGCAAGGATAGGGTTTTACGTCGGCTGATGATTTGGGAAGAAATTGATATAGGTCCAGGGTGATCGACCAAGGCCGACATTTATTAGTAAGAATTTATCTGCTGAATTTTAGAACCAAGTTGATAGAGCTATTTGAAAGAATTCAGAGATTGCTTCGCTTGGGAGTACTATGAGATGCCTGGACTCAGCCGATCGATTGTTGAATATCGGCTTACCTATCAAACCGGGGGTTAGGCCACATCAAAACTCCGAGGAGATGCAAAGCCGACATGCTTGGACCTGTCAAGGCTGAGATTAAACGATTATATTGATGCTGGTTTTATTCGTCCTTGCCGATATGCTGAGTGGGTTCTAGTATAGTTCCTGTTATTAAGAAGAACGGGTGTAAGGTCAGGGTGTGCATTGATTTCCGAAAACATGAATAAAGCTACCCTGAAGGACGAATAATCCGATGCCGGTAGCCGATCAGCTGCGTGATGCTGCGTTAGACACAAGATTTTGAGTTTTATGGATGTAAACGCATGATATAATCAGATTTATGGCCGAAGAAGACATTCATAAGACAGCTTTTTAGGTGTCCTGGTGCAATCGGCTTATTTGAATGGGTTGTGATGCTTTCGGCTTGAAGAGTGCTGGAGCTACATATCGAAGAGCCATGAATTATATATACCATGATCTAATCGGCTGGTTGGTGGAAGTCTTATATTGATGATGTGGGTTAAGTCTAAAGAGATAGAGAATCACTATTGCCGATTTGAGAAAGTGTTTTGAGAGAACACAGAAAATATGGCCCTGAAGATGAACCCGACAAAAATGTGCTTTTGTGTACCGGCTGGACAGTTTTTTGGATTTCTTGTTCGATGAGAGGGAGGATCGATGGGTGACCCAAAGAAGTGTTAATCGCCGATCAAGGGAAGATTCAGCCTCTCATAGAGAACAAGACATAACTGCAAGAGATGATCGGGCAAGATAAATTTTGTGTTCGAAGATTTATTTCCAATTTGTCTGAGGTTAGAGCCTTTTACACCGATTGAGATTGAAAGCTGGGGATCAGCAGTTACTTGGGGGGCAAGCAGCAAAGGCTTTGATAATATTAAGGATTATGATTAGCTCTCCTCCTGTTTTGATTCCTCCACAGAAAGGAATACCTTTTAGATTGGTATCTATCGGCCGGTGAGAAGGTCAATCGGGCTCAGTCTTGATTCAGGAGCTTGAAGGAAAAGAACGATTGTATTCTATCTCAGGTCGTCGGCTCTTGGATGCTGAAAACTAGATATTCCCTGTGGAGAAGTTATGCTTGTGCTTTAGTTTTTCATGTACGAAGTTGAGGCATTATCTATTATCCAATGAGTGGCACTGTTAATATGTAAGGCCGATGGTTGTCAGAAATACATTGTTATCGGCTCGCGATTTTGAAAGGAAGGTTGAAAGTGGATATTTTCCTTAACTGAGTTTGATCTTCGGTATGAGTCGCTGAAGGCAATTAAGAGACAAGCTATAGCCGATTTTATGTGGAATATCGTGATGATTCAATCGGCTCGGTTGAGATTGTGCCATGGACTTTATTCTTCGATGGGTCGGTTGTGTTTACTCATGGTTGTGGTATCGCTTAGTTAATAATTTCCCCACGGGGGGCATGTTTTGAGTTTGCTTATACTATCAAACCTTATGCAAACTAATAATCAAGATGGAGTATGAAGCATGCCAAAGGGTGCAAATTATTTCAAGGGAAGTTGAAGCTGATGCTATTGAAATTCATGGGGATTCTTTGCCTTGGTAATTCAGTCAATTGGCTGAAGAATAGAGTGAAGAACTGATACATTTAGTGGTTATAATGAGAAGTGCAAGATTAATGAAGAAATTTCGCTGGTACTTTAAAAAGCCTTGTATCCGAGAAACAAATATTTGCAGCTAATGATTTGGCCCCCAAGGGGCGTCGGGATATAAGCCGATGATCAGAGATGTTGAAGTTGAAAATTTGCAGACAATGACAGCCGATGATTGGAGGCTACTGATGTGGATCAGATTTGCAGAATCCGTCTCAATCGCTTCTAGGAGAATTTGAGATATAAGCGTTGAAGTACCATTTATTGGAGGATTGAGGCTTTATGGGTATCGGGACGATTGATGGGGATGCTTAAATTTTGAGTGGCCGATCAGTGCTAAGGTTGCATAGTCGGGAAGTTCATGAAGGAATGTTGTGTTGCTCATTCAATCGGCTCATAAGGATTGAAGTTGGTTGCTTTCGGCGTGCGGGTATTTTTTGGCCGACCAATGTTTAGTAAGATTGTTTAGATATACAAATGGGTTGTTCAAGATTGTGCAGAAGTTATTGGAGCCAATTCAGCGAGCACCAGCGTCGGCTAGTGAAATCCTATCATTAAACCATGGCCATATCAGACGTTGGGAATTGATTATGATCGGTATGGCATAAATCCACCATCGAGTACAGGGCTAAGTTTATAATTGGTTGGCGACCGATTATTTCACCTAAGTGGTAGAGGCGATTCTTGAGGAAAGTTGATTCCGGGGATGCGTACGAGTTTTGTTCAGAGCATATAATCTACCGATTTGGTATTCTCAGACTATCACGGACCGGATCAAGTAATTTCGTGTGCCGATGAGTTTGTTCAGTTTGCTTGATAGCATGGTATCAAATTATTGAATCTTCACCGTATTATGCCACAATGCTAAATGGGCAAGCTGAGGCATTCTAACAATTGAGGTTGATCAAATTGATTAAGAGGAAATTTTGATTATCTCGGCAATAGAGACTCGATTGGCCGAAGCATGTGTGGTTCTTATCGGATGGCTGTCATGGATTCAAAGTCCAAGTCCCTGCTTATAAACTTGTTTATCACATTGAGGTTTGTTTTGCCATGGGAAGTTCGAATCCGGCTCCAGAAGAACATATTACAAAAATGATTACAGCCGGATGGAGTATTATAACCTTATGGCCGATGAGAAGGAAAGATCTGGTTGTCGTCACGGTTTGCGAGCCCTTTTCAAAAATTTACCAAAGAAAAGAGCGTGTTGCTCGGTATTACAATAAGAAGTGGTACCAAAGATTTTTCGGAGGAGGAACTTGTATGGAATGGTTTCTGCAGATTGAAAACTCGAGATATGCGAATCGGCAAGTGCGTCGCCGAAATTGGGTAAGGAGCTCGGTTTCAGAATTTATAAAGTTGTTATCTAAAGGAGCTTACATTGTTGCAAGTGACTCGTGTGGAAGTTATGCCGAGCACTAAACTGTGCAATACTTGAAGAAATATTTACCAAGTGTTTGCGTTAATGCATGATCCGGTCTGATGTTGCCGATAACATGATACCGATTTGTTTTCATCATCTTGAATGGCCGATATATAGTTAATATCGCCCTTAGTTGTTTTTTTCCAATTGTAAATCGGTTGTGTTTGCACGAATTACGAATGGCCGATAGAGTTTTGCTATCGCCCTTAGTTTTTATTGTAATCGGTTGTGATTTTGCCGATGTTAATGGCCGATATGTTATATCGGCTTCTTAGTTGTTTGTATAATTTTGTCAATGTTTTAACATTGTAAAAATTAAGTGGGGGCACCAGATGTTACAAAAATGGAAATTTTTTTAGCAAAGTTAGATGTTATTAATCGGCACAAAGGATGTTGAAGGCAGAGCTAAAAACTAAAGTTTTTAGGCCAGAGTTACAAAAAATTTCTAAGGCCTATTACACAGAAAGTCAATCGAGACAAGTATTGTGGATACCGAAATGCCTTTGCCCTAATTTGTTATCTACTTCTTCAATGGCTTGGGTGTCTTGAGCATCGGTTCCAGGGATGATTTTCAAGGACTTGGTCAGATCAGCAACATTTTTTATAGCCGATTTAAGTCTTGCTTTCTGCTCTTCGATAGACTTTGGGAGATCAGCTAGCTTTTTATGTTCCATATCCAGCTCGGCGTTGCATTCTTCAAGTTACGCCAAGAGCTCAATCTTGCGAGCTTCTTGCCGATCAATATTGGATTTAATCGGGCCCTCAGATAGCTGATCAAGTTTGGTCTTCTCTTCATGAACAAGCTGCCGATTGGTTTGGGTTGTAGCTTCGATATCCTTGCGCTCCCGATGTGCGGCTAGTCTTAGCTTGGCCTTCTCCAGCTTGAATTGATGTTGCTCAAGATAAACCGCTGGAGTAAGGATATCGGCTAGCTCATCTGGAATTAGAGCTTGGATCTCACGTAGCCGAGTCCTAATCGGCCCACAGTTTGCCACCAAACTATCCAGTGATGATGCTTCTAGCCGATGAGAGATATATTCAAGTGTTTTCTTCACATCATCGGATAAGGGAGCTAGAGCTTTGCTTGAAGTATCTTCTTCTGCCTCATCAAGATAATCCCTGATGTCAAAAGAGAAGAGATCGGCTAAAACCGGCGGAAACAATTTCAGGAAGATTGAGAGTTAGGTAAATACAGCCGATCTACATTCTTGCATCAAAGGGAAACTTACTCGGATAGCAGGAGCAGCTGGTTGTTCTTCTTCCTCAATATGATGACTTCCCACGGCCGATGGAGTTCGGTCACTTGACGATTGTTGTACAGGAAGGAGGAGGAGGAGGAGGCTGTAAAAGGGACAAGTGTTATACAAAATCGGTTGGAATCAACTAGTAAATTTAAGGATAACTTACTGGTGGAGCTGGTTTGAGAGTTGGTGCAGCCGATTTCTTCTTTACAGCAGTTTTCTTCTTCTGCAGCTACAAAGTCTATGAGTAATCGGCCGAAAGGTGAAATAATTACAAAAGAGATTGAAGAGAGCTGCTTACTCTTAAGAAATGAGTGGGGACAGAAGGAGTCGGAGGTGTCTGCTTGGGTAAAACCGATGGTGTTCTTTCTGTGTCACTCACTTCAGCTGCAGCCTAATCAACATCATCCTTAATGTCTTCTTCATCCAGAGCTTGTTCAATGGATGGATCCAAGGTAGGCAGGTCATCGGTCGGGTTGGTTTTCTTGGACTTGGCCTTTTTCTTTGGAGCTAGAGTCAGAGTGCCCACAGCCGATGATCTACGTTTTCTTTTCTTGCCTGCATCGGCTGGTTCCCTGATTAAGCCTTGAAGGAGAGTTGAAGTCTACCACTGTTGCTTTGACGTGGAGGGGAAGAGTCGATTGTCTGCAAAACAGGAGCAAGAAATTAGTCAAGTAATGAATCGGCTGATAATCATTCAAGTTAATAATGACAAGGTTTACCAGGGGTATGACATCAGGAAATAGATCTGTCATATACATTGAAGCTGATTGATGAAATAAATGCAGCTTCCATTCACCCCACAATCTGTCAAAGTTTCTGCTCTTGAACCTTGCTAGCTAATGATTTGGCCCAAGGGGCGTCGGGATATAAGCCGATGATCAGAGATGTTAAGGTTGAAATTGCAACAATGACAGCCGATGATTGGAGGTATGATGTGCATCAGTATTTGCAGAATCCGTCTCAATCGGCTTCTAGGAAATTGAGATATAAGGCGTTGAAGTACATTTTATTGGATGATGAGCTTTATTATCGGACGATTGATGGGGTATTGCTTAAATGTTTGAGTGCCGATCAGGCTAAGGTTGCAATCGGCGAAGTTCATGAAGGAATTTGTGGTGCTCATCAATCGGCTCATAAGATGAAGTGGTTGCTTCGGCGTGCAGGGTATTTTTTGCCGACAATGTTAGAAGATTGTTTCAGATATTACAAAGGGTGTCAAGATTGTCAGAAGTTTGGAGCAATTCAGCGAGCACCAGCATCGGCTATGAATCCTATCATTAAACCATGGCCATTCAGAGGTTGGGGAATTGATATGATCGGTATGATAAATCCACCATCGAGTAAAGGGCATAAGTTTATATTGGTGGCGACCGATTATTTCACTAAGTGGGTAGAGGCGATTCCTTTGAAGAAAGTTGATTCCGGGGATGCGATACAGTTTGTTCAAGACCATATAATCTACCGATTTGGTATTCCTCAGACTATCACGACCGATCAAGGTTCAATTTTCGTGTCCGATGAGTTTGTTCAGTTTGCTGATAGCATGGGTATCAAATTATTGAATTCTTCACCGTATTATGCACAAGCTAATGGGCAAGCTGAGGCATCTAACAAGAGGTTGATCAAATTGATTAAGAGGAAAATTTCTGATTATCCTCGGCAATAGCATACTCGATTGGCCGAAGCATTGTGGTCTTATCGGATGGCTTGTCATGGATCAATCCAAGTCCCTCCTTATAAACTTGTTTATCGACATGAGGTTGTTTTGCCATGGGAAGTTCGAATCGGCTCCAGAAGAACAGAGTTACAAAATGATTTAACAGCCGATGAGTATTATAACCTTATGGCCGATGAGAAGGAAGATCTGGTTCCGTCACGTTTGCGAGCCCTTTCAAAATTTACCAAAGATAAAGAGCGTGTTGCTCGGTATTACAATAAGAAAGTGGTACCCAAAGATTTTTCGGAGGGAGAACTTGTATGGAAGTTGATTCTGCAGATTGGAACTCGAGATAGCAAATTCGGCAAGTGGTTGCCGAATTGGGAAGGACCGTTTCAAATTTATAAAGTTGTATCTAAAGGAGCTTACATGTTGCAAGGACTCGATGGAGAAGTTTATGGCAGAGCACTAAATGGCAAATACTTGAAGAAATATTACCCAAGTGTTTGGGTTAATGCATGATCGGCTGATGTTGCCGATACATGATAGCCGATGTGTTTTCATCATCTTGAGATGGCCGATATATAGTTATATCGCCCTTAGTTGTTTTTCCATATTGTAATCGGTTGTGGTTTGCCGATATACAATGGCTGATATTATTATATCGCCCTTAGTTGTTTTTCTAATTTTATCAATGCTTTTGCCATTGTAAAATTAGGGGGGCGCATATGTACAAAAAATGAAAAATCCATAGGTAATTCTAAGATTATCCAAACTGAAATTTAGGGGTATAGAAGGGAATGAGCAAATCTTAGGGGTATAGAAGGGATTGGATGAATTTTCAGGGGTACAGAGGGAATTTTCTCTTGTTTCAAGTTGTCGACGAGTGATACTCGCGGACCGGATGAATAGAGTACTGGGGTACGTTGGAGCAGGGTCTACGTAGTACGACATCAAAACAGACAAAGACA
>CM020179.1:11318396-11352468 GCA_009805545.1 Oryza longistaminata | reverse complement strand
AGGATTATACTGGTTCAGGCCCCTTATTAGGTAATTGCCCTAGTCCAGTTTATATGGGATTGATGATAATGAGAACAGATTACAAAGAGAGCAACCGAAACAGGCGATACCGACGAGATCGTAGTCGAGGGGCTCGACAAGATCTCCCGGCGAGTTGGCTCCGTGCACTCCGGCTTCGTAAACTTTGGTGTATGTGTTGGCGATGAGATGCAATACCCTTTGCCTCTCCCTAGGGGTCCCTTTTATACCGTGGAATACCTTGACCCTCAAGTAAGACTTAGGGATATGTAAATTGGCACGGTATAACCAAAGATTTCATCCCCTCCGAGTAGGACTTTGACTATTCCTTAACTTATAGAGATATTTTCCATATCTTGAGATAAATTCCTAAAGCGTATACGGAAACATCCCGTATACGTGAAGGTATACCTTATCGGTATATTCCATAAGTCGTAGGATAGAGGGTATGCCTTATCCGTAACCCTGATAGTAGCCCCTGACTTCAACTTAAATGAATTCAGGTTATCACACGCGACTTCTCCTGATAACGCGTTGTTGTACTCGCTAGGTCGATCTTGGTTGTCTAACCGTAGAGACAGGGAGCTATCGACAACACTGACAGGGAGCCCATCTATGCGGCTTTTTGAATTTAAATTGAAGTCTGAACAACGGTCTTTAACGGACCTCAAGAAATTTTGGCGGCAATGTCTCCCCTTTCCTCGGAATACGAACCGTCCGGTAGTGTACCTATTTAATGGGATTTTGGGATCCATTTCGAGTCCGCCCGCTAGAAAACCCTCACTATTCCCCAGCTTCCTCGGACTCTTCGTTTCCCCAATCTTCGACACCTTCCACCGGCGATCCTCTTCCGGCGATCTCCTCCCAATGGCAGACCTTGACTAGTCTTCCACTGACGCGGCCGTGCTGAAGAAACTGTACACGTAGGGGGCCGTTCGTCCCCAGCAGATCATGGCGAGGGAAGTAGGAGGTACTAATCCTTCCCCCATCTTAGGTGGTATGGTAGCGGTAGAGGATTTCGTCTGCTGCGTTTTCTTACCTCCTCCTTCTGAATTTCTTCTGTTGGTCTTGAACTTCTACGGCCTTTCTCTCTTGCACCTAAACCCCAACTCCGTTGCTTTCTTGAGCATTTTTACTCATCTTTGCGAGGCCTACATTGGGGTAGTGCCTTTCCTTGACCTCTTTCGCTTCTTCTACAAACTCCGGTGGATGGAAGCCAATAGGGTTTCGGGATGCTGCAGGTTTCGCCTTCGTGACGACATGAAGGAGAAATACATCCCCCTCCAATGTTATACTTCCCAGAGCCAATGGAGGTCGTGGTGGTTCTACCTCGAACTTAAAGAACTCGATCCGATTCTTGTTGTGCCCGAGGTCCAACCGGAGCGTTCCGAGGACTGGACCTCGAAATCACCATTGACACCCTATCTCCAAGCTTTTGTCGATGTCGTGAGCGATCTTTGCGAGCGAGGACTGACCGGCTATGAAGTCGTTGAAGACTTTGTTAGTCGTCGGATCCAACCGCTGCAAGCCCGCGCTCATCTCGCATTCGACTACACAGGAGCTGAGGACATAACTCGAATTTCTTCGCAGGGTATTCGTCCTTCCGTTATATCTTCTTCTCACTTTCTGATGTGACCATGCCTACGACGGATACAACTATTCATCATGTCATATACCCACAGGTGGTCTCGTTTCATAACAAGTGCCAATTTAATCTAATCAAGAATATGACACTACCTCATAATGTATGCGTTTATATGTTCAGGACCAATCCACTTATTTGGGGCTGCATATGGAAGATAAACACGATGGCCATGGTGCATGCAGAGATGGAGATAAAGTCCGTCGCGTTCTGGAATCCAATTCGGCCACCTGAGTTAGTGCTGAATTCAAACGGTCGCCAAATCTCCATATGGCCTCCGTTTTGGGCCCACGAGTACTTGATGTAAAGCTCTCGGAATCCTCTTTCCAATGGATCCAACCTCATTATCAAATTCCATCTGAGTCATCGGCAATTGAAGAAAGAAGGGACTGCATTGTCTGTAATGGGCCTATGGGCCTGTAACTTCGTCTGGGACCCCGGCCCAAGTGGGGCCCAAGGGGGTGCTGCGCCCCAAACAGAGGGAGGACGCCCTTTTGACCTCCTCCATCCCTTAAATAGCTAGTAACCCCTTCAGGGTTAGTTGGGTTTTGTTTAGATGAAAGTTTAGCCATTGCTACTTCCTTGCAGCGCGCGTGTCGACTAGACCGTCCGTCTGCTTGTATTCGAAACCCCGAAACCCCAACTTATCATTTGTATTCAATTCCTCTTGGCAATATCAGATTGCTTTTATCTTGTTCTTGCTTGTTTCTTCGATTTGCTTGCAGGAATAGGGTTGATCTGCACCAGCAAGATCAACAACCCACGGAGAGGTGTATCGATCGCTAAGGCGCAACGCAACGTCTTGTATGGTTGTAGTCGGATCGTCAACGTTTCTCCCAAATCGTAGTTATCTGAACTCACCGAAAGATCGGGCCAAATTGTAGCCTTGAGTGCCAAGAGGACCTCAGGGTTCATCTCATCAGGTGGTATCAGAGCTTTCGTTGCTCGTTGAATTTTTTTTATCTACCCATAACCGGAAAATAGCCAGACAAAAAATAATTGTGTCATTTACCTAGCCATATTGTGCCATTGCATTGTTCTTTTCAGTTTTTGCTTTGTTGAATTTTGTGTTGCATCGTTCAGATCTTCTTGACGACACGGTGGTGCAGAGGGTCAAGGAGGTCTTGATCAGTGGCACCTCTACGGCTAAAGAGCCGCCGGCCCCGCTCTGCGATAAGTTGGCAGCCGAGAAAGCTGCTGCCATTAATGTAAGCGAGAACCGGGACGTCGCGTATCTTTATTCTTTTAAAGGGCCAAAGTGACTTCAACTCTTGCAGGTCTTGCCATTGACGGATGTCATCGGTCCCCTTGTTGACCACCAGGCCTCCGCCTCGCTGAAGGATAAGGTCGCTGATGAGGTCGCCAAGATCTCCTCCGCTCATGCCATCGCAGGGGGCAGCGGGACCAAGCGGAAGCCGTGGGCGAGATCGAGTGCTCCCGCCGGTTCTCGGCAGAAGTCTGCCGGCTCCGAGGTAAAGCGCATCGTCCTCGCTCTTTGACTCCTTTTCAAAGATACCGGAATGGGGTCATGATTTGCTATCTTACGCGGGATACGGGCAGTCTGGCTCCTCCTCCAAAGAGGAGGACGTTGAAGCTGCCTGCCGGCAGGTAAGTGAAATTCTTAACCGATTCCGTTGTCGTATGTTTGATCTTCGCTGATGATGTATGTTGACCTTGGTAGGAGAGCGTCTGTTGACCATGCAGTTTACTCCATGGCAGCTGATATCAACAAGCCTGTGGATCCTAGTTTTCGAAGAGTGCATAACCGTGTCGCGCAAGATGAAAATTTCCTGCCTTTTGCTAGGGCCGCAGGAGCTGTAGACGGGACCCACATCCCAGTTCATGTTGCAGTTGAAGAAGCTAATTTGCACCGCAATCGTCACCATATCACATCAAGGAATGTATTAATTGTAATTAGATGGGACGATCGTGTTATATTTGCAGATGCCGGATGGCCTGGAGCTGTGCACGACCAGCGGGTGCTCACAGAAGCTATCCGGAACTATCCCCATAGTTTTCCAAGGCTGCCATGGGGTAAGTACCAATGTTGACCGTTTTTTTAATCCAGTTAGTACACAGCACCATCATATTACTCCCTCATGCAATTTTCATCTGAAATTTCTCATGTTCACTGTCTAGGTAAATATCTACTAGTGGATTCTGGGTACACATGCCGGTGCGGTTTCTTGCCACCGTACCCACATGTACGCTACCATTTGAATGAATTTGCTGGTCAGCCGCAAGGGAGGGAAGAAACATTCAACTATATGCACTCCTCCCTGCGTACTTCAGTTGAGAGAGCTTTTGGAGTTATGAAGAGTCAGTGGAGGATTCTTAGGGAGATACCTCTTTTCCCTAGGCCACACCCAAACGAAGATCATACACTGCGTTTTTGCTCTCCACAACTTCAGGCTCGACAGTGCAGACCCCCATTTCATGACACAGAATCGGTTGTACAACGGGTACCTCACAGGCACCACTATTCAGCCGGTTGTACACTGCTCACCGGTTGTACACTGCTGCATCACTGCTCACAGGCACCACTGTACCTCAACCGGTTGTACACCCAAACGATTCTGTGTGGCCACACCCACAGGCACCACCGCCCGGCTGAAACCCTAGCCGCCGCCGCCCCTTCCAAATTCGACCGCACCATTCCATCTCCGGTCGAATTGATTGAGGGGAAAGGATCCCCGAGATCCACTCTACATTTTCCCTTTTGGAATCATCGGCTATTTCCGTTTGGAAATCCGTGGATTCGATCTCGAATCGGATTCCTCTTTCTCTCCCGAACCCTAGCTTTCCATCGCCGTCGCCGGCCGCCGTGGGCCTTCGCCACAGCCCTCCCCTCCTCTGCACTCTCCTCCAGGAGCTCCAGACTCCTCCACGAGGCGTCGCGCCGCTGCCTCTGATCAATCCCGCATCACCTCCGACGACGACGTTGAGGACTTGAGGTAAATCCTGCATCATCTACTATGTGAACAATGTTGTCTAATGTCTACCATCTATTTGAAGAACTATGTTATTTTCATGATTTCATCTACTATGTAGTCCTGCACTTATTTATGCATGCCTCTTCAATAAATGGTGACTTGGTGAGATGCTGTGAGACTGTGAATCTGTCGTACTGAGATATCATATATATGATGATTGGTGCATTGGTGGTTTGATGCTGTTTGCTTCCTATTTTTTCAGTCCATATTCCACACTCAATTTTTTTGTATTTTTTTAATTAATTATATATATATTCGCGTATCCCCGTATCCATGTTTTTGGGAAGATGGTGTATCCCGGTATCGCCGTATCGCGTATCCGTATCCGTATCAGCATATCGGGGTAACGTAGGTCAGTGGAGGATTCTTAGGGAGATACCTCTTTTCCCTAGGCCACACCCAAACGAAGATCATACACTGCGTTTTTGCTCTCCACAACTTCAGGCTCGACAGTGCAGACCCCCATTTCATGACACAGAATCGGTTGTACAACGGGTACCTCACAGGCACCACTATTCAGCCGGTTGTACACTGCTCACCGGTTGTACACTGCTGCATCACTGCTCACAGGCACCACTGTACCTCAACCGGTTGTACACCCAAACGATTATGTGTGGCCACACCCACAGGCACCACTGCTGTGTGATTGGTACGACGCACGGAACAGTGCCGCGGGGATGAGAGCTGTTCATGACGCCATTGAAAGTTTACAACAACTAGTCCTCCATCACTTTCCATCCTTAATAAATTTGTACTCCTTGCTCATGTCTTTCTCAAGTTAGCCTATTTTATGTGTGTTCTCGGCACTAGAAACAACTGTCCTGTTGTTCTACTCGAATTTGTGTAACGCTATTATATTGCTATCTATGTGAACTTCGGTATTGTTAATCACGCATTTCACATTCATTAGAATTTTATCGAGCAATTAATTGTGTACATTAATCTACAACTAATCATCCTGCTGATCACATTGCTTCTTTTTGAGTACTTGATGGAAAGCTCTCGGAATCCTCTTTCCAACGGATCCAATCTCATTGTCAAATTCCATCTGAGTCATCGGCAATTGAAGAAATAAGGGGCTGCATTGTCTGTAATGGGCCTATGGGCCTGTGACCCCGGCCCAAGTGGGGCCCAAGGGGGGCTGCGCCCCAAACAGAGGGAGAACGCCCTTCTGACCTCCCCCATCCCTTAAATAGCTAGTAACCCCTTCAGGGTTAGTTGGGTTTTGTTTAGATGAAAGTTTAGCCATTGCTACTTCCTTGCAGCGCGCATGTCGGCTAGACCGTCCGTCTGCTTGTATTCGAAACCCCGAAACCCCAACTTATCATTTGTATTCAATTCCTATTTGCAGTATCAGATTGCTTTTATCTTGTTCTTGCTTGTTTCTACGATTTGCTTGCAGGAATAGGGTTGATCTGCACCGGCAAGATCAACAACCCACGAAGAGGTGTATCGATCGCTAAGGCGCAACGCAACGTCTTATACGGTTTAGTCGGATCGTCAACGTTTCTCCCAAATCGTAGTTATCTGAACTCACCGAAAGATCGGGCCAAACTATAGCCTTGAGTGCCGAGAGGACCTCAGGGTTCATCTCATCACTTCCGATGTTAAACTCGTAGACGAGATCTAATCTTGTTTCCTTGTATCTTCATTTATTTCAGATCTTCTTGACGACACGGTGGTGCAGAGGGTCAAGGAGGTCTTGATCAGTGGCACCTCTACGGCTGAAGAGCCGCCGGCCCCGCTCTGCGATAAGTCGGCAGCCAAGAAAGCTGCTGCCATTAATGTAAGCGAGAACCGGGATGTCATGTATATTTATTCTTTTAAAGGGCCAAAGTGACTTCAACTCTTGCAGGTCTTGCCATTGACGGATGTCATCGGTCCCCTTGTTGACCACCAGGCCTCCGCCTCGCTGAAGGATAAGGTCGCTGATGAGGTCGCCAAGATCTCCTCCGCTCATGCCATCGCAGGGGGCAGCGGGACCAAGCGGAAGCCGTGGGCGAGATCGAGTGCTCCCGCCGGTTCTCGGCAGAAGTCTGCCGGCTCCGAGGTAAAGCGCATCGTCCTCGCTCTTTGACTCCTTTTCAAAGATACCGGAATGGGGTCATGATTTGCTATCTTACACGGGATACGGGCAGTCTGGCTCCTCCTCCAAAGAGGAGGACGTTGAAGCTGCCTGCCGGCAGGTAAGTGAAATTCTTAACCGATTCCGTTGTCGTATGTTTGATCTTCGCTGATGATGTATGTTGACCTTGGTAGGAGAGCGTCTGTTGACCATGCAGTTTACTCCATGGCAGCTGATATCAACAAGCCTGTGGATCCTAGTTTTCGAAGAGTGCATAACCGTGTCGCGCAAGATGAAAATTTCCTGCCTTTTGCTAGGGCCGCAGGAGCTGTAGACGGGACCCACATCCCAGTTCATGTTGCAGTTGAAGAAGCTAATTTGCACCGCAATCGTCACCATATCACATCAAGGAATGTATTAATTGTAATTAGATGGGACGATCGTGTTATATTTGCAGATGCCGGATGGCCTGGAGCTGTGCACGACCAGCGGGTGCTCACAGAAGCTATCCGGAACTATCCCCATAGTTTTCCAAGGCTGCCATGGGGTAAGTACCAATGTTGACCGTTTTTTTAATCCAGTTAGTACACAGCACCATCATATTACTCCCTCATGCAATTTTCATCTGAAATTTCTCATGTTCACTGTCTAGGTAAATATCTACTAGTGGATTATGGGTACGCATGCCGGTGCGGTTTCTTGCCACCGTACCCGCATGTACGCTACCATTTGAATGAATTTGCTGGTCAGCCGCAAGGGAGGGAAGAAACATTCAACTATATGCACTCCTCCCTGCGTACTTCAGTTGAGAGAGCTTTTGGAGTTATGAAGAGTCAGTGGCTACGTTACCCCGATACGGCAGCTGACCCTCGTATCAGTATCTGATACGCGTCCGGATACGGATACGTGCGGGATACGGCCGGATACGTATCCCGTACGTATCCCTCATTTTTCTTTTTTTCAGATAATTAAAAAAAATACCGATACTCCTCCTATACAGCGGGATACGTACCTGATACGGGGGAGCCCTAAATCACACAAAACAAAACGCATCTCCCGTTCTCCCCCTCCACACGCGCCGCCGCTCGCAAAACCCAATCCCCATCGCAGCGCTGCCCGGCCGCCCCGACCACGCCGTTGCTGTGTCGCCTCGACGCCGGCCCGCCCTACGCCCGTCGCGTGTGCCGCCTCGCCGCTGGCCCGCCGCCAGCGACCAGCGCTGCGCCGCGCCGCGCGCGCCTACGCCGTCGCCGCGCCGCGCCTACAGCCTTCTCCGCTTCCCCTCCTCTGCACTCTCCTCCAGGAGCTCCAGACTCCTCCACGAGGGTCGCGCCGCTGCCTCTGATCAATCCCGCATCACCTCGACGACGACGTTGAGGACTTGAGGTAAATCTGCATCATCTACTATGTGAACAATGTTGTCTAATGTCTACCATCTATTGTAAGAACTATGTTATTTTCATGATTTCATCTACTATGTAGTCCTGCACTTATTTATGCATGCCTCTTCAATAAATGGTGACTGTGTGAGATGCTGTGAGACTGTGAATCTGTCGTACTGAGATATCATATATATGATGATTGGTGCATTGGTGGTTTGATGCTGTTTGCTTCCTATTTTTTTCAGTCCATATTCCACACTCAATTTTTTTGTATTTTTTAATTAATTATATATATATCGCGTATCCCCGTATCCATGTTTTTGGGAGATGGTGTATCCCGGTATCGCCGTATCGCGTATCCGTATCCGTATCAGCATATCGGGGTAACGTAGGTCAGTGGAGGATTCTTAGGGAGATACCTCTTCTAGGCCACACCCAAACGAAGATCATACACTGCGTTTTGCTCTCCACAACTTCAGGCTCGACAGTGCAGACCCCCATTTCATGACACAGAATCGGTTGTACAACGGGTACCTCACAGGCACCACTATTCAGCCGGTTGTACACTGGCTCACCGGTTGTACACTGCTGCATCACTGCTCACAGGCACCACTGTACCTCACACGGGTTGTACACCCAAACGATTTGTGTGCCACACCCACAGGCACCACTGCTGCGTGATTGGTACGACGCACGGAACAGTGCCGCGGGGATGAGAGCTGTTCATGACGCCATTGAAAGTTTACAACAACTAGTCCTCCATCACTTTCCATCCTTAATAAATTTGTACTCCTTGCTCATGTCTTTCTCAAGTTAGCCTATTTTATGTGTGTTCTCGTGACTAGAAACAACTGTCCTGTTGTTCTACTCGAATTTTGTGTAACGCTATTATATTGCTATCTATGTGAACTTCGGATTGTTAATCACGCATTTCACATTCATTAGAATTTTATCGAGCAATTAATTGTGTACATTAATCTACAACTAATCATCCTGCTGATCACATGCTTCTTTTTTGTGCGCCTATCACTGTCGGCTCCATGCGCGTAGGCCTAGCTGAGCAAGGAGGAAAAGCCCCACCTTTCCCAAGTCAAGCCGACACCAGCAGCAGCGGCTGCAGCGCCTTTAGTGCTGCGTGCGTACTGACTGCCCTGCCCATCCCGTCATGTCGCTTGCATCACTGCTCCGTCGGCAATCCACGGAGCTGCTCCAACCGGCGTCAAACTCCATCCAGCCTTGTACCTACTATTCAGCCACCCACCATATTTACTACTAACAGCCTACAGTACTGATTACACTCAGATTTAATTCGATACTACAGTATGCACACGAGCGCACCCTAAGTGCAGCGGTGAGTTTCTATATCCAATATTTAATCGTTCGTCTTATTTGAAAAATCTATAAAAAATAATTTAAAAAAAATCACGCATAAAGAATAACAATAAAAATACTAATCATAAAAATTTTCTAATAATACGGATAGTCAATCATTGGATACAAACCCACAACTAGACTTGTACTTTACTAATGGGTATTGGCAAGTTTTTTTAACCAGTAGACAAACACGATCGGACACCTAAACGACTTGCGGTGATATGGAGTCGCTAATATGACAAAAGCTTATTGGGATCTCTGGTCCTACGTTTTGCCCGTGGCCGGCCCGCCCAACAAGCCATGAAAAGCGACCCCCACGAGTCGACGCGGCCCAGCCCGCTAAGCCCGCCCGTTAACCCGCTAAGTCCCGCAGTAGCCAATCAACGAGCGGCATTTGATCGAGCCATCTCCGCCACTACCCGAGATGCGCCCCTCCACACGTGGCCCTCCCTCACCTCAACCCCGACCGCCCGCCCAACCATCTTGCACCACGGGTCCGCCCCTCCCTGGACTCCTCTCGGTGGGTGGAGGAGGAGGAAGCGCAGACGACGACAACACAGGTCGCGAGTGGAGGAGGAGGAGAAGCGAGCAAGCGCAGCGCGATTCTCCGCCGCGTCACCGAATTGGAGGATTTTCTGCCCTTCCCTTTTGCCGTGGCTGGAGATGCAACCGTCGGGACCCGGGGGGCAGCGCGTATCGGGCTCTCGTTCGGGTGCGGCGCCAGCGGCGGCCGCCACCTGAGGAGGATGTTCGAGTGGAACGACGACCAGCAGCAGGTGCGCCGCAGAGGAAATCCGTCCTTCCCTTTGCTTTTCTTAGCTGTAGTTTCGTGCCGCGGATGCTGTGGCGGCTGGATCTGCTTTGCTGTGCGAGCACGTGTACCGCGCGAAGCTAGTTTATATGTGGTGGTCTGGTAAGGGGATATTGCTTTTCCGCCTTCTCATTTCTAGGGGATTTTAGTGCTCGAAGAAGCAGCTGATGATTGTGAGCGAGCGAGCGAGGATGATAGGATTATTTCCAAGGAGGCTCACCTAGCAGAGAGAGTCTTGTGGGCATTTAGATGCTACCGCGTGCGGTTGGGTTGTGCTAGGTCTCATAAGGTAAGGTTACACTAAATTGGAAGTTATGTAACTTGTAGAATTGTCTATTGCGTCGACGGGTGGTGGATGTCCCAATAATCTTTTGCGACTCCACGGGAGTGCTGCCAATCTGATTTCTATCGTTAGTCTTCTCTACATAGCAGTATTGTGAACCAAGGTTATATATTTTTGAATTCACGTGACGGCTGCTGGACGCTGATAACTTCAAGTTACAGTGTTTCTGTTGTGAATTATTAGAAGTAGGATCATACTCTGATACTTATGTCATTTGGTGTATTAAAGTTCTCTTATAGTAGGTCACTCTTTGGGTAATGTAAAATGGATTGGATTGATTATGAAAAATGGTCTTCTTTTTATCAAAAATTCATGATTCAGACAGCAGGCCTACCCATATGAATTAAAACGTTGTGGCTTAATAGTTTCGGTTTAGTGACCTAAATTGTATAATCTCATATCACTCTCGATTATGAATAGAGAACCATGATAGGAATCTTGCACTCTAATTTTACACATTATTTATTCTACTATACAATTGAATTTATATTGTAGGGTATATTCATGTGTGTTCTCCTTTAGGACCTCATCTTTTCGCTTATGCTTATGCTTATCAGCTAAAATTTGAATTTTCAACCTTAAATTTGGAGCTGATTTTGAGGTTTTTTCATCAAAATTTATTTTTCAGCCTTTTCTTTTAGATCTCTAAGAACACGTATATAACAGTTTTATTCACAAATTACTTTTCATTTGCAAATACGCCGTTTCGCTTATTCGCGCGTTTCGCTTATTCCGCGAATAAGCGAAACGATGGCTCCGTAAATTGTTTCAAAATAATTTGACAATGAGACTCTGCTTAAATTTCCTTAGAGTATTTTCAGATTATCGTTTGAATTGCAGGTGGGAGATGCAATATGGGCTGAGTTCAATGAGAATGAAGACCATATTGTGCCTTACCCTAAGGATACAGAGGATAGTGCATTAGTAAGTGTTGGAGACCAGAAGAAGAATGATGAAGAAACTGATAATATTCCTGGCCTTACTGAACGAAGTTCAAGTGGTCAAACTGAGTTTCCAGTTTTGGAAAAGCAGCCTGCCTCTCAGGCTATTGAACATTATTCAGCTACACAACTTGACGTTGAATCCTGGCCTGACTTGCCTTCTTTGAATGCCACACTTGATAGAAACTACAGCGATGATAATATAGCATCTACATATTTGGATTTCAGTTCTGCACCTAGTTTAGAGAAGGTCACAGGAAACACAACAGGTTTGTTTCATCCTATTACTGCTGCGTGTGGATTTTATTCCTGCTTCATTTTCATAACAGCTAATCTATAAGCATGTTGATGCATGGAAAAAAGGATACCATTTATGTAAAAGAAGAGGTGACATAATTTGTGAGCAAATTATATAGCTTTTGTTAACCCATGTACAGTGCAGCTGGATGGTGAAACTGAAGTGTTTGGTAATGATCATGAAGAAAAGAGTAACAGCTTCCTTGATTGTGACTGGGGTAATATCGGAGATTTTGATGATTTTGACCGCTTATTTAGGTAATATCAGACACTGGAAGAGGTTTTCCCTGAAATCTTATGAATTAATAAAGTCATCACATGTTACGATTGAATAAACTCATCACATGATGTTATTGTCTACAGCAATGGTGACTCCATATTTGGTAATGAGATGGTTGCTGATGGCAGTAATTTTCTCTCAGCATCTTCAGATCTGGTGGATACTACTGTACAATCAATCCCCTTTCCAGTATGTCGATACATTAATAATCTTCCACTGTGAATTTTCATCTCTTTCCATAATTTTGAACTATTTTTTATCTATACTATTTACTTGATGGTTCCACAGCATGTACCACTGAATAAACAACTATCTTCTGATCATGGATCTTCGCTTCTGATTAATGAAACGTCTGGTGGAACTACCGAACAAGAAAGCAAGGTAAATGTCTAAATGCATGCATTTATGTGTCATAATTAGCAGTTACTTCTTGGCTACTCCTGTTATTCATTTTTGGCAGGTAGTAGACGCTAATGCTAGATCTGGAGAGCAAGCTGAGCATAAAAATCATCTGAATAATGAATATTCTGGAAAACCAAATCAGTTTCCAAAGGAGGTAGTCAGCCATGTGATGCATCCTATCCACATTTTGTTATAGTGATACACTAAAATATGTCCTGAGGTTGTTTTCATTGTTCTGATCCCTCATATAAGAGTGTTTACATTAATAAGTTTGAAGGACAGCTGTTCATTTCGAATTAGTTTTTTGTTTTACCGAATTCTTCATTAGCATGTATTTTAAATCCAGGAAGCCATCTAAACTGATTTAATTATAAATCAAGGTCCTTTCTGACAGTTTCAGCTATAACTTTGTGATGTCTTTTAAGGTTCCAGTAAATTAAGCACTGTGAGGCATCATAATGACCAACATACATTCATTATATGATACTCTTGTGATTTATGATACTCCTTTTTTTTTGTTTCTATTGGAGGTTGTCATGTTTATCTACCTTTTTCATTATAAATGTCAATTTTTCAAATTAAGATTTGAGATGCAGTTGAATATTGTTTAGTTTATCTGACTTGAAGGGAACAAGTTTGCTCTCTTCCTAACTAAATGTAAATATGTTTCTGAACACAAATATGCTTCTCCATGTAGGGAGATGTGCAGAAGAAGTCAGTGAGGTCACGGAGAAGAACAGAAGAAAGAGGCAAAAGTAAAATGTCCAATAGTACAAGTGGCTTCTCCCAGAACCAAGGACAGCATCGACCAGCCAGTTCGCATTCATTGGCCAAAGCCCCTGCGCAACCCCTTCAGACTCCTCAATACTTGCTATTACATGATAACAAGAACATGGGACAACTTCAGCAGGCTAATCAGTTTATTTTCCCTGGCTATGGATATCCTTCATATCAATTTCCTGGCATTCCTCTGATGTCAAATGTTCAGGCTGAAAGCCATCAAACAAAGCCAGCTACTACAAATTACCGAACTTCAATAGATTCCCCAAAACAGTCAAGTTCCGCAGAAAAGTCACAAGATATACCATCAAGACCATTGAAGATGACACCCCAAGAAAAGATTGAAAAGCTTAGGCGTCGACAGCAAATGCAAGCACTGATAGCTATTCAGCAGCAGCAGCAGCAGTTTGGTCAAGATGGTTCTGGCAGCGATACCATGGTACCTCAAGCGTACTCACCAAAGAGCAAAAATCCAGATTCCTTAGGGAGTTCTGTTGTCATAGATGATAATGCAAATAAAGTTTTCTCACTAGAGCTGATTCCAACTGGCCATGAAGAGATTCAGAAGAGTTCTGGGATTCCTGATGACCCCTTTATAGAAGAAAAAATATATTATCAGCTTCAAGATGCTCTTGCGAAGGTAGCTTATTTAGTATTTCTTCAGATTTTTACATTGATTTTTTTATGCCATGTAAGACCATATCTGTTGCAGGGCTTATTTCAAGATAAATTAATTGACCATATTTTCTTCTTTACACAGTTGGATACCAGAACTCGGCGTTGTATTCGAGACAGTTTACTCCGTTTGGCCCATAGTGTCTCAGAGAGACAAATTACTAGTGACAGAAGTAGTGCTAACAAGAGTAATAAAGATGATGATGAAGTTTCAGAAGACACATCTAAAAGAAGGTATGTTTTGCTTCATGTCATAATGGTTCCATTAAGTATTACCATCCTAGCATTTGGACACTGCTAGTAGTAATGCGTTGCTTTACTGTACATAATGCAATATTGCAATACTCCCTCCATTAAAAGTCTAAGCATATTTCTTTTTTCACCAAAACCAAGAAGAATATAACTCATCCCCCATGTAACAAAATCAAGGAACTATATGCATGCATGCAACCAATGAGTATTAAGATGGTTTCTTGGGCTCTGATCAACAATTTAATTTAGCACATTGAGACTGCAAATATGATCATCTCATTTGGTAAAACCAAAAAAAATATATGCTTAAGACTTTTGGATGGAGGGAGTATATAAGTAATATTGCTATTTTAGATCAAGATACTCCTAAGTTGAACGATTATACATTTAGGAATAAAATTATGTTCCAGTCATCAACAGTACATCGGGCACAACAGGGGATAATGATCTGAATGGCATCATGTTTGTGTACTTCTATCTAATTAAACTAGGATAACAGTTCTAATATTGTGAATTGTCCTATCATATCATATTTACCCAATGATATTTGAAATTGAATAGGATAAAATATTGAAATTAAGTAATCAAAAGTTTCAACATCTTTGTTTTGTTGGGGTTTCTCATTTCTTTTTAAGATTTTATTTGTTAGTTCATCCTTAGTAAAAGGATACTATGGATCCAATGCTAGTTTTTTTGTTGTACTGGTTGGAGGGAACAGCTGAAGGTTCCCCTGACATTTTGGTTGTAGCTGGAATGTGCAGCCTTGTACGAAAAGATTCTGAAAATCTCTCCACAAAAATAAACACAACCCTAGCCAAGAAGCTCTGAAATTCCTTCATCATCCAGCAAGTAGTTGAAGATCTGCAATTTCTACCTCGTACCAATTCATCTTATTTATACCATCTTTTTGCTGCTTGCAAGTAGCTAGCTGCCGTTGCGTATATATGAGTACAATAGGTATATTTTTTTTCAGTGACAAATTCTTGATTGATACAATCCCAGATCTCCAGCAAGTGAAGCAGAAACAAACACAAATCCAATCGACCGCATTGTGGCACATTTACTGTTTCATAGGCCTTGTTCAAAGGTTTCAACACCTGCAAAAGAAGAGATCATATCCTCAACTCCATTGCCAACTGAACCTGGTGTGTGTGTGTTTATAATATATTTGTTGGTTAACTAGTCTGAATATGCCATCGTTAGGTATGTATACACAATGAACTAACATGATGCTTGGGATTTACAACACTGTGCAGATTCGAAGATTCCTACAGACGCACCTGGGGGACCATCAGAAAATCACCAGAATGGGCAAGAAATGACACTGCAGCCTTCACTGTAATGTAAGATGTATTAATGGAAGATTTTGCTCAAAGACCAGTGAGATCATAATTCTTTGTGTATCTGATGGCCCAATTTCTCTGCGAATGGCTGGTGTTTCTCCTTAGAGTATGTGGCAGGGGACCAATGAATTGCTCAACATCAACATGGTTAGCTGCCTCTAAAGATGGCCATTGCCAGTCCGCTGATCACCTCCACTGTCAGAGATCATTACGTGATGTATCCTGCTGTATCAGTTTCACCATCCTAGTGCCTTGTGTCATATCCGGGAAAAAAAAAAACAACAACACTGTACAGTTTAGACTGGATTCATGCCGAGGTGACACTTTGGGTGTGTATGTTAGAGTTCACTGAAAGAGAGCGAACATTTGGCTCTAGAAATACTTTTGTCGTTGGAAATTCCTCGATCTTATTCCCCAGAAAATGTCCTGTTCCACTCCATAACATTCATGTGCTATGTGTTGGTCGCTAAGCTCGAAAGAACTTTGTCATTCTAACGGAACTATTTGATGACACATCTTTTGCATGCGTCGGCGCTAACGACTTGACGGATACATTCATAGGTGGGGTATTTTTCGAATTGGCATTGCTAAAATTGTGTCGCCATTTTTTTCAACCGGCTGCAGTCGATTTTTGCTCGGTCCAATTATCTCCAAGATGTGGGGCTAGTATTTGCTTTCACTCGAAGATTAAACTATATTTTCTGCTGTTCTGTTTTGTTTCTAGCGTACATGCTGATATTATTAACGGATAAATTACTCGTACTAATCACATCGTACTTACTCTCTCCGTTCCAAAATATAATAACTTTTAGCACTTATTTAAAAAAATCATATTAATACATTTTTTAAAGAAATATGGTTAAAACTTAATTAATTATGGAATAAAATGAACTTTATTTTGCGTGCCTGAGAGGAGGGGTTCCCATCCCCCTCCGAATACTACATGTGGTTCCATTTAGGGGTGAGGTGATGGAGCAAGGGAACGATTTTTTTTTGCTTTTTGAGAACAGAAGGGAACGAATTGGAGATGATATTACTACTGCTATAGTACTTCCCTTTTCTTTCTTTTTTTTTTCTTTTCGAGAAACCAGTTTCCTTTCTTTTCTGCCAGGGAAGTTCGGTTCGGTTATTGCTTCCCAGTCCTGCCGCTGAACTTTCGAAATAGAAAAGGGGGCCATTTCTATTCCTACGTGTGAGTAAAACAAAACAACAGTAAAAAAATACTATGAGCTAAATAAGAACAGGAGACTATTGCCTTTTATTTTTATATACTTGCTGCGCATCAATCTGACCATTACTTGGTTTCTGGAATACAGCAAAGATTTTTCTTTTGAAAGAATATACTAGTAGCAAAGATGACAAAATGTCCTAGGATGGACTAAACCATATCTTTCTTTGACACGGAAGCTCTTTTTCCGTATATTTTATTAGACTGTGTTTAGATTAAGGGGTGTAAAGTTCTGGCGTGTCACATCGGATATACGGACACACATTTAAAGTATTAAATATAAACTAATAACAAAACAAATTACAGAATCCGCCTGCAAGCTGCGAGACGAATTTATTAAGCCTAATTAGTCCGTCATTAGTAAATATTTACTGTAGCACAACATTGTCAGATCATTGAGCAATTAGGCTTAAAAGATTCGTCTCGCAATTTACACACAATCTATATAATTAGTTATTTTTTCGTTTATATTTAATACTCTATGTATGTGCCTAAACATTCGATGTGACAGGGTAAAAAAATTTACCAGGATCTAAATTATCCGTGCTAAAAGTTTTTCTTATTTTTTTTAAGAAAGGTCATAAGACCCAGCTTCTATTGAAAGCCAATCCGTGCTAAAAGTTGGAGAAAATTTTGATTCAGACTTCAAATGTGGGGAACAGTGGGAGCACCCTGAATTGAATAGTGTTTTTTTCTTTTTGGCCCTTAGGTAAACAGTGCATTTGGGAGTATATGTGAGCAATGCAATTACTGGGTTTCCAGCCAGCTAACCACTATTAGGCTGTGTTCGGGACTCCCAGTACGCAAAACGAAGCAGTGTTTAGCGCGTGATTAATTAAGTTTTAGCTAGTTTTTTAAAAAATGGATTAATATATTTTTTTTAAGTAACTTTCGTATATAAACTTTTTGCAAAAAATACACCGTTTAGCAGTTTGAAAAGCGTGCGCGCGGAAAACGAGGATAAAGGGTTGGGAACATGGACAAACGAGTCGTCGCTCTACTACATACTTGGATAGGGAGGACTTAAGTGATCTTGAGGGCTGTCACCACCTCTACACCTACATCAAACGTACAGTGGGATACGCAGCAATTACTGGATAACAATTACCTAAACACCACGTCTAAGCAATTAATATCTACTTTAGTGTTTATAGCTTACCAAAGCAATCACTATATTTTATTTGATTATAGTGAACAATAATCCTGTATGCTATTTAGGAACTAACCAAGAGATAATTCTCACAAGATAAATCTAAATTACTCAGGAAGAATATTATATTGAATTCAGAGTAATAAACAGAATAAAAGAAATAGAAGAAAATTACCGACAACTCCAGAATTCTTACGACTTCTTCTACTCTACTCTCTTCCTATTCTAGTATACAATATAGTACAATAGAGCCTCTTACAATTCAGCTCAAGCTTGGAAGTGTGTGTGTGAAGTGAAGAAGTGAGGTCTATTTATAGAGCAGTTATGACGGTTGTGAGAAGGAGAAATATCCGAACTGCCCCGCTACCGTCATTAGGAGAGCATCTGGAGCGTCCACGCCAAACCCCAGGATCAACGGTGATCAGGGGGTTGGGTTCGGCCGAACCTGGGCTGGGCCCTCTCGGTCTGGCCTTCGGCCTGTTGACTCCCTGGACTCTCCTCTGTCTGTTTCTTGGAATTTTGGGCTGAGTCTTTGGTATTTTGATGAAGTTCACAACCCATCCTTGTATGGATACTTGTTTCTCCTCACTTTAGTCTGATTGTCCTCCCAACTTCAGGGTTTATCACCTGCATACAAATATACACCAACACTTATGGAATATGTGAGATTAAGCACCTATCACTATGTTGGATGTTTTATTATTTGAACTTTATGCAGATGTTAGCGGTATAGAATCGGCATTTAACAGCCGCCAACAAAACCCCCCACACTTAGCCCTTTGCTTGTCCCTGAGTAAAAGCTAGTATAGAATGAATTTCTTCAAGATATGAATCAAGCATACAAATCATTCGCAACCATACCTATTCCTGTGAACTTTATCAGTGGCTATCTTACCATCTTGAGTAATTGATAGATCGAACGATCTCGATTCCAGTCCTTCTTGCTTCTTTTGTCAGACTCATGGGATTTTTTAATGAATTTTCGCAAACCAGCTCCTTTCCTCATGTTGACTTTCTCTCTTATCTCTCAAGGATGTATATTTTCTTTTTGGATCCTCACCAAGGCAAAGTGTGCCAGAATTTACCCCTATTCTAAGGCTGATATGTGGAGCTTGGTTGGGAAAAATTGTGACATACCTACATCATATATATTGCAAAGCCAAAAATACGGACTCAAGAAGATCATCAGCCATACTCCTAGATCAAGGGTCTTTAATTGTGGTAGAAAATGGAAAAGTAAAATATTTTGTGGAATGATGGAATAAAGAAATGATTCTCCCTTTTTCCTATACTTTCTCCTCCTTCTTGTTTTCTTGGCATGAATATGGAAGAGGCATGGCTATATATATACTCCCTCCGTTTTTTAATAGATGACGCCGTTGACTTTTTCTCACATGTTTGACCATTCGTCTTATTCAAAAAATTTACGTAATTATAATTTATTTTGTTATGAGTTGTTTTATCACTCATAGTATTTTAAGTGTGATTTATATCTTATACATTTGCATAAAATTTTTGAATAAGACGAATGGTCAAACATGTGAGAAAAAGTCAACGGCGTCATCTATTAAAAAACGGAGGGAGTATATATATAGCCATGCCTCTTCCATATTCATGCCAAGAAAACAAGAAGGAGGAGAAAGTATAGGAAAAAGGGAGAATCATTTCTTTATTCCATCATTCCACAAAATATTTTACTTTTCCATTTTCTACCACAATTAAAGACCCTTGATCTAGGAGTATGGCTGATGATCTTCTTGAGTCCGTATTTTTGGCTTTGCAATATATATGATGTAGGTATGTCACAATTTTTCCCAACCAAGCTCCACATATCAGCCTTAGAATAGGGGTAAATTCTGGCACACTTTGCCTTGGTGAGGATCCAAAAAGAAAATATACATCCTTGAGAGATAAGAGAGAAAGTCAACATGAGGAAAGGAGCTGGTTTGCGAAAATTCATTAAAAAATCACATGAGTCTGACAGAAGAAGCAAGAAGGACTGGAATCGAGATCGTTCCATCTATCAATTACTCAAGATGGTAAGATAGCCACTAATAAAGTTTACAGGAATAGGTATGGTTGCGAATGATTTGTATGCTTGATTCATATCTTGAAGAAATTCATTCTACACTAACCTTTACTCAAGGACAAGCAAAGGGCTAAGTGTGGGGGGTTTTGTTGGCGGCTGTTAAATGCCGATTCTATACCGCTAACATCTGCATAAAGTTCAAATAATAAAACATCCAACATAGTGATAGGTGCTTAATCTCACATATTCCATAAGTGTTGGTGTATATTTGTATGCAGGTGATAAACCCTGAAGTTGGGAGGACAATCAGACTAAAGTGAGGAGAAACAAGTATCCATACAAGGATGGGTTGTGAACTTCATCAAAATACCAAAGACTCAGCCCAAAATTCCAAGAAACAGACAGAGGAGAGTCCAGGGAGTCAACAGGCCGAAGGCCAGACCGAGAGGGCCCAGCCCAGGTTCGGCCGAACCCAACCCCCGGGTGCCCACATATCGCTCGGCGGGAGGCGGAGCGTGTAACGTCCCGTCTCTCCCAGGCTGGGCCCGCTTACATCTGGCAGCTTTCATAGATCATAGACTGCCCTCACAAACCAACACAAGTCTTCTCTGCACACTTTGTCCTCACTCATGAGCAATCGGGAAGAACTTCCTGATTGGTCACCCATCCCTAAATTGCTCCAGGCCAAACACGCTTAACCCTGGAGTTCTTTGGAGATCGGCTTCCGAAAAAGAAGTTGCAACTTGTTGATATGTGTATTCTATTAATCCTATTAAGCCCTAGGCCGGGATGTCACAATCCTCACCCCCTTAAGACACTGACGTTCTCGTCGGTCAACGCTAGGCCAGGAACGTCCCCTCTTGGTCACGTCCGTGTGTCCAGTGCCAGCGCATGTGCCATGCTGTGTGACCACTCTCGGTCCACACCAACCATGCGCACCATGCCTGCGCAACTGCGACACACATGCCCGTGAAACCACGAGAGTCGGCTCTGATACCATTTTGTAACGTCCCGCCTCTCCCAGACTGGACCCGCTTACATCTGGCAGCTTTTTATTGGTCATAGACTACCCTCACAGACCAACACAAGTCTTTTGTGCACACTTTGTCCTCACTCGTGTGCACCCGGGAAGAATTTCGCGGTCGGTCACCCATCTCGAAATTGCTCCGGGCCAGGCACACTTAACCTCAGAGTTCTTTCGAGATCGGCTTTCGGAAAAGAAGTTGCAACTTGTTGATATGAGTATTCTATTAATCCTGTTAAGCACTGGCTGGGATGTCACAGAGCGGCCTTCTCATCATCTTGAAAAAGGCGTCGCGCTTTCAAAATACCGAGCTCTCCCATAGTCGGCCATCGCGCAAGTGAATCCCCGTGAATTTTTTGTCTTCGTAACATGGCGAGGGGAGAGGGATCGCGCTGCCGAACGGGGGGCCGAACGGGGCCGAGGAGGGTTCGGCCGAAGCCCTGGTTCGGCCGAACCAGGGAGCTCACCGACGGGCTACAAATTTGCAGGGGAGCCCGACACTATTGCGAGGGGCTACGCCCACAGTGCGTTTACCCCTTCCATCGTGTAGTTTTCCACCAGGATCAATTGATTCGCTGGTGTTGGCTCTCTGTCGAGATTATAGGTGGAATTAGAGGAGGAGCCAATGTATGGGATCAAGGACTTGCCAGCCATTGGTGAGTTGTGGGTGGAGAATCAAGGAATTGAATTGGGATGAAGAAGGAGTTTGCACAAGAGGAGGAATAAGTGCTCTGAGCTTTAATCCGATCGATCTACCTCCGAAAGCGCATCACAACAGACTACAAATGAGCGGGGGAATTGGAACTAATCGGGCACCGTCCTGGTTTGGCCAAACCCTGGTGGGTCCAACTGGCCGCCAATTTTTCCCTAGGCCCACTAAATCCTAAGCTAAGCACAAAAATGACAACTTTATAGGGTTTTAAGCATGCATTAGATGAGATCATCATGGTTCATAATCGATTAATTCAATAACATCCACTTCTTCATCTAAAGTTTCATTCGGCTCGAGGAAAATCTTTAAGCGTTGACCGTTTACCTTGAATATATTACCTGAATCGTCGCGGAGTGTGATTGCCCCGTGCGAAGAGGTGTCGATGACGTCGAACGGTCCTTCCCATTTACTGCGCAATTTTCCGTGACAAAAAAGCTTAACCCTGGAGTTGAACATTATTACTTTGTCTCCTAGCTTGAATTTCTTGATTTTTATCCTTTTGTCATGCCAACGCTCCGTTCTTTCTTTGTATATCTTCGCGTTGTAGTAAGCCTTCTCTCTTCATTCTTCAAGTTCAGCAATTTGCATTTTTCTCCATTCTCCTGCTCCTTCAAAGTCCATGTTCCAGTTTCTGATGGCCCAATATGCTCTGTGCTCGAGTTCTACAGGGAGTCGACATGACTTCCCATAGACTATCTGATAGGGAGACATTCCAATGGATGGCTTGTATGCTGTCCGGTATGCCCACAGTGCGTCTGGCAATCTATCTTTCCATCCTGTTCCCATTTTGTTGACCGTCTTCTGTAGAATATTCTTGATCTATTTGTTTGATGTTTCTGCTTGACCGCTGGTGTGTGGATGGTAAGGAGTGGCCACATTGTGTTTGGCTCCCTTCTCTCGTAGGAGATTTCGGAAGGTTTTGTCAATGAAGTGAGAACCTCCGTCACTTATGACCATCCTAGGGGTTCCAAATCTTGGGAAGATGATTTCTGTGAACATCTTCTTGGCATGCTTCGCGTCCACGGCGCTGCACGACAAAGCCTCAACCTACTTTGAGACATAGTCGACAGCCACCAGAATGTACTCGCAGTTGCGAGACTTAGGGAAAGGTCCCATAAAGTCTATACCCCAAACATCGAATATCTCGACTTGGAAATTGTATGTGAGAGGCATTGCACCACGAGCAGTGATTCCTCCTTGCCTCTGGCAACTTGCGAATCTTCTGACAAATTCTTTTGAGTCTTCGTACATTGTTGGCCAGAAGAAGCCACTTTGCCAAATCTTGGCCTTGGTGCGGAATGGACCATAATGGCCACCATAGGGTGAGGCATGGCATCGCTCTATGATCTTAAGTCCTTCATCAATCGGCACACATCTTCATAGTAAGCCATCGGAGCAGACCCGATATAAGTATTGCTCATCCCATATATGACGGCGACTTTGATATTTCAGCTTCCGTTGATTTCCCCTAGTGGTATGTACTTGAATACCATGTAGTTCAGTATGTTGGCATACCATGGGTTGGAGTCGCGAACCGTCATCAGCATGTCATCTCTCAAGAAGTCATTTATCAGCTATTCCTACGTGTCAGTGATTTGTAGCCCAGACAAATGATTTGCTACAGAATTTTCTATTCCCTTTTTATGCTTGATTTCTAAGTCAAATTCTTGGAGCAGCAAAATCCATCTTAAGATACGTGGTTTAGTGAGCTGGTACTTCAAAGCAGCATGATCAGTAAAGACTACTCCCTCCGTCCCAAAATAAGTGCAGTTTTAGCGCTGTTCATGTTCAACGTTTGACCGTTCGTCTTATTTGAAAAAAGATTATGATTAGTATTTTATTGTTATTAGATGATAAAACATGAATAGTACTTTATGTGTGACTAATTTTTTAAATATTTTTCATAACTTTTTCAAATAAGACGGATGGTCAAAGCGCTAAACACGGATATCTATGGTTGCACTTATTTTGGGACGGAGGTAGTATCACCTTAGCTCCCACCAAATAAGATCTAAATTTATCGAAAGCAAAAACAACCGCGAGCAGCTCTTTTTCAATGGTTGCATAATTCAACTGAGCTCCGGTTAGAGTTTTGCTAGCATAGCAGATTGCATGATGCTTTTTATCGTTGGTTTGGCCCAAGACCGCACCAACGGCGAAATCGCTTGCATCACACATGATCTCGAAGGGCATAGTCCAATCAGGAGGTTGAATGATTGGAGCAAAGATGGGTGCCTTTTTGAGGATTTCAAAAGATTTCAGGCACGCGTCATCGAACTCAAAGGGCGCATCCTTGGCCAGCAGATTGGTCAGTGGTCGGCCGATTGTAGAAAAGTCCTTGATGAACCTTCTATAAAAGCCGGCGTATCCCAAGAAGCTGCGGATCCCTTCCATGTCCACAGGAGGAGGAAGCAGATCTATAACATCGATTTTAGCACGATCAACTTCGATTCCACGTTCGGACACTCGATGGCGAAGAACTATCCCTTCACGGACCATGAAATGACACTTTTCCCAATTAAGTACCAGGTCCTTCTCTTGGCATCGTTTTAAGACTTTGTCTAAATTCTACAGACAATGACCAAAGGTCTTTCCACAGACAGAGAAGTCATCCATGAAGACTTCCATAATGTCATCGATCATGTCTGAGAAAATAGACATCATACACCTTTGGAAAGATGCAGGAGTGTTGCATAGTCCGAAGGACATCCTACGGTATGCATAGGTGCCGTATGGACATGTGAACGTAGTCTTACTCTGGTCCTCCAGATGGATAGGAATTTGATGACAACCGGAATACCCATCAAGGAAATAGAAAAAGGAATGATTTGCCAGCCGTTCCAACATTTCATCAATGAAGGGTAGCGGGAAATGATCCTTTTTCGTAGCCTTGTTAAGCTTCCTGTAGTCAATGCACATCCTCCATCCGGTTACGGTTCGTTGCGGGATAAGTTCATTCTGAGCATTTGCAACGACCGTCATTCCTCCCTACTTCGGCATAACCTGGACTGGGCTAACCCACTCACTGTATGGTACGAGATAAATAATCCCGGCATGCAGGAGTTTCAAGACCTCTTTTTTTACAACTTCTCGCATCGCATTATTGAGCCGTCGTTGAGGTTCCCTTGAAGGAGTACTCTCGGGGTCAATAGGGATACGATGGGTGCAAAGTACAGGATTAATCCCCCTGAGATCTTGAAGGGGAATAGCCAAGAACAGAACAATGCTTTTCCAACACGGTGAGAAGACGTTGAGTCTCGTCTTCAGAGAGCTTGTCACTGATTATGACAGGAGCTTCTCTGTCATTGTGTAGGAAAGCATAGTGTTGGCAGTATGTCATGAGACCCTCCGACCAGACCTGCCGAAACCAAGTAACCAGCAAGACTTCAAGCCCAAGGGGGCAAGCTCATTGGGGCGAAGCCCACATGGCGGAGACTATGGAGCAAAGACGGCGAAGGGCGAAGAATCGCGTTGGTATCCCGCAAGTCAGAAGGCATCTCGGGCGAAGACCAGGTGGCGAAGGGTGCATGCCAAAGGGTAACTTCGCCACGACAAGTCGAGCTTCGGGGAGGCCCAAGGGGCCATCCCGGTCGCTCTAAGCCCATTGGCCATTGGGCCAGCGTTCGCCATTCGGCCCAGTGGAGGCCCATGTAGCTCAATTACGCTGTGTGCCCATGTAAATGTCCCTTTCATGAGGGCAACCATATAAATTCCCCTGTGAAACTTAAACCCTAATAGGGGGACCTGTAATAGAACTATAAATAGACCCCTAGGGGCATGTAATGGGGGATCCCAAGAAAAAATCTCGAATATACACACTCATCGTTCCCAACAACTGTTGAGTAACCATGTCCTTCGACGTACGCAGTTGTCGCTTCGACAACAGCTGGCGCCGACCGTGGGGACCTCTGAGCGAAACCACTGAGAGCGAATGCCACCGAAGAAGGTCGCAAAGGAGAAGGTTGCAAGACGAAAGGAGAGTGAAGCAGGAGTAGAGATGGCAGCCGAAGAGGGAGCAGAGCCTTCGGCGCTCGGCACCGAAGATGGTGTGGCACCATCGACTTCAGCCCCTGTGCCGCAACAACCACCTTCGGCTCCTGCCACTTCGGTGGGGCAGGCGCTAAACACGGTTGATGTGGCGAAGGCAGCTGCGGTAGCAAGGGCGCTCCAGACTAGGGCGGAGACCCTTTCAACATGTCAACTGGTGGCGCCCCAGGCTGCTTCGCTGCAGCAGGCTACAGCTTCGACCGCGCTCACCGCCGTACAAGTCAACTCCAACCTCGAAGTGCAAGTTGAAGCTGACACGGGGGCCATGCGTCAGAACATGGCGCGACTCCAGGACATGCTTCGTCAGATGCATGAGCAGCAGCAGGCATACGAAGCGGCCCGGCAAGCCAAGGTTGCCTCGGCCCCCATTCTCCAGTATTCGGCAGGCTACAATACGACGAACGTGGACAGGGAGAGTGAACCGGGAATGATTCACAACCAAAGGAGGAAAAAGAAAGAATTATTAATTACTTTTCCAATTAAATTAATCACTGAATGATCTTTCATTTATTAAAAATACTTCCAATGCTCAAATAATTCTGGGAAAAATCCAGAAAATACTTGGACATTAAAAATATTTAATACAATTTTATCTATATCAACTTAATGTTCAAAATTTTCATAGATTTTATTCACACACTTACTTTAATTATTAAGTAGTTTCTAAAAATTCCTTTTTCACAACGATTTATAATTTAGCGATTTTCAGGGTGTGACAACAGTACACCCAACCCCTCATATACAGCCACAAGTTCGGCCGGTCGCTACCCAAGTACGCCCCCCGCGGCCTGGTCAGATGTCGCAAGCAATGGCGGAGGGGGCTTCGGCCTTGCAGGCGCAGCTCCAAGCTTTTCTTCAGCAGCTCAACCAACCCCACAACACTTCAGAAGCAACCCCTTCGGCTCAACCGGAGGGGAACACAAGTCAAGGTGCACCCAGTTGACTACCATCGAACCTGCCTGGTCTAGGGGTTTCGCCATGGAGTCAAGGACTGCCGTTCGACTTCAGCAACGCCACTCAAGCACCAACCATCCGACCACAGGCACCGACACCAGGCTTTGGAACAAACCAGGTCGCCATGGCATGGACCCAGCCTTCGTTCGGTCCATCCATGGCGGCACACCAAGCGTCGCCGTTCGGAGCCGGGCAGCCGAACACTATGGCCCAACCGCACACGCAAGCCATGACTTCACCCTTCGCCATGCCATATCCAAATAGGCCTTCGCAGCAAGGTGCCGTGAGCAAGGTGGGGAGCGAAAAAGGGCCGCCGCTGAGTGGGGGAATCAAGATTCGCCCAATCCCACCCCAGTTCAAGTTCCCACCCGTTCCGCGATACTCGGGCGAAACAGACCCAAAAAAGTTCCTGTCCATATACGAGTCCGCGATCGAAGCCGCTCATGGCGACGAAAATACCAAGGCAAAGGTAATCAATCTCGCTCTAGATGGCATCGCCTGTTCTTGGTACTTCAATTTACCAGCTAATAGCATTTCCTCACGGGAGCAATTGCGCGATGTTTTTGTCCTTAATTTTCGAGGCACCTATGAGGAGCCGAAGACGCAGCAACATCTACTCGGCATTCGCTAGAGGCCGGGGGAGTCGATAAGGGAGTACATGCGTCGCTTCTCACAAGCCCGATGCCAAGTTCAGGACATAACCGAGGCGTCTGTCATCAACGCCGCTTTGGCTAGGCTGCTCGAGGTCGAACTCACAAGGAAAATCGCCAACAAGGAGCCGTAGACACTTGAGCACCTGGTTCGCATCATCGACGGATACGCAAGGGGCGAAGAGGATTCCAAGCGACGGCAAGCAATCCAAGCCGAGTACAATAAGGCCTCTGTTGCCGCTGCTCAAGCCCAAGTACAAGCACAGGTCGCCGAACCAGCTCCTCTCGCCGTTTGCCAGCCTCAGCCGGCGAACCAAGGACAACCACCAAGGCTAGATCAAGCTCCCATGACTTGGAGGAAATTCAGAACCGACCATGCAGGCAAGGCCGTGATGGCTGTCGAAGAAGTTCAAGCCCTCCGCAAGGAGTTCGACGCTCAACAAGTAAGCAGCCATCAACAGCCCGTTCGCAAGAAGGTCAGAAAAGACCTTTACTGCGCCTTTCACGGATGCTCTTCGCACACCACCGAGCAATGCCGAAACATTTATGTAACGGACTCAAATTTTCGGGGAAAATTTTTTGCGAAATATTTTAGTTGCACTCTTCTCGATTCTTCTGTTGAAGTGATCTTACCCTCTGTTAATTTCTTTTAACTTGGATTTAAAACTTTATTTGCAAAGTTAATCGCTCTCTTTTATATTTTACAAAACCTCTCTATTTATTTTCTTTAATCTCTGACTTTGGCTCTACATTATATTTCCTTTGATCTCCAACCGCCACAAATACAAATTCTTATTTTCCCCAGAACCAATACATTCCCTTTGGATCTCCACCTAAATATCCCCATAGTCCATAAAATATCCTTTTCAATCCCCCTTTGAGACAACATACCTATCCTTTAGAGTTTATCAATCTACCACCAATTCTGTTCCTATAAAAATCCCCATCCACATATATTTCCGAATCCAGTTCTATACTCCCACAAATATTTCCCCTTTGAAATCTCGTTTATCTAAATTACCCATTTTCTCTTTGTTGGAACTTATTTTTGGATCAAACCCCTACCTAGACCTATCTCCAAAAATCTTTACTTCCTCTCCAACCAAAATATTCTACCATCCATTCTGGGATCAAGTTCTTGTTCTGATCGAGCCACCAGTTTGATTCCCATGGCTTGATCGCATCCTTGGCACAAGAATAATATTATTACAAATAATTGAGTGATTGCTCTTGTGCTAAGAAGCTTATTTTCAACCCCTTCCATACAAAATCCAACTTCCGTTAGCCACAAATATTTCACCGAGAATCCATATCACATATTTTGGAGGCTAAAATCCTAGTTATTTACCTCCATCTATTTTTGCCACCATCCCAAATTCATCCAAAGTTAGAAATTAAATTATTGCCTTTCCTTCCCATTTGATTATTTTTGTGATGGCTTGTATGCTGTCCGGTATGCCCACAGTGCGTCTGGCAATCTATCTTTCCATCCTGTTCCCATTTTGTTGACCGTCTTCTGTAGAATATTCTTGATCTATTTGTTTGATGTTTCTGCTTGACCGCTGGTGTGTGGATGGTAAGGAGTGGCCACATTGTGTTTGGCTCCCTTCTCTCGTAGGAGATTTCGGAAGGTTTTGTCAATGAAGTGAGAACCTCCGTCACTTATGACCATCCTAGGGGTTCCAAATCTTGGGAAGATGATTTCTGTGAACATCTTCTTGGCATGCTTCGCGTCCACGGCGCTGCACGACAAAGCCTCAACCTACTTTGAGACATAGTCGACAGCCACCAGAATGTACTCGCAGTTGCGAGACTTAGGGAAAGGTCCCATAAAGTCTATACCCCAAACATCGAATATCTCGACTTGGAAATTGTATGTGAGAGGCATTGCACCACGAGCAGTGATTCCTCCTTGCCTCTGGCAACTTGCGAATCTTCTGACAAATTCTTTTGAGTCTTCGTACATTGTTGGCCAGAAGAAGCCACTTTGCCAAATCTTGCCCTAGGTGCGGAATGGACCATAATGGCCACCATAGGGTGAGGCATGGCATCGCTCTATGATCTTAAGTCCTTCATCAATCGGCACACATCTTCGTAGTAAGCCATCGGAGCAGACCCGATATAAGTATTGCTCATCCCATATATGACGGCGACTTTGATATTTCAGCTTCCGTTGATTTCCCCTGGTGGTATGTACTTGAATACCATGTAGTTCAGTATGTTGGCATACCATGGGTTGGAGTCACGAACCGTCATCAGCATGTCATCTCTCAAGAAGTCATTTATCGGCTGTTCCTACGTGTCAGTGATTTGTAGCTAGCCTAGACAAATGATCTGCTACAGAATTTTCTACTCCCTTTTTATGCTTGATTTCTAAGTCAAATTCTTGGAGCAGCAAAATCCATCTTAAGATACGTGGTTTAGTGAGCTGGTACTTCAAAGCAGCATGATCAGTAAAGACTACTCCCTCCGTCCCAAAATAAGTGCAGTTTTAGCGCTGTTCATGTTCAACGTTTGACCGTTCGTCTTATTTGAAAAAAGATTATGATTAGTATTTTTATTGTTATTAGATGATAAAACATAAATAGTACTTTATGTGTGACTAATTTTTTAAATATTTTTCATAACTTTTTCAAATAAGACGGATGGTCAAAGCGCTAAACACGGATATCTATGGTTGCACTTATTTTGGGACGGAGGTAGTATCACCTTAGCTCCCACCAAATAAGATCTAAATTTATCGAAAGCAAAAACAACCGCGAGCAGCTCTTTTTCAATGGTTGCATAATTCAACTGAGCTCCGGTTAGAGTTTTGCTAGCATAGCAGATTGCATGATGCTTTTTATCGTTGGTTTGGCCCAAGACCGCACCAACGGCGAAATCGCTTGCATCACACATGATCTCGAAGGGCATAGTCCAATCAGGAGGTTGAATGATTGGAGCAGAGACGGGTGCCTTTTTGAGGATTTCAAAAGATTTCAGGCACGCGTCATCGAACTCAAAGGGCGCATCCTTGGCCAGCAGATTGGTCAGTGGTCGGCCGATTGTAGAAAAGTCCTTGATGAACCTTCTATAAAAGCCGGCGTATCCCAAGAAGCTGCGGATCCCTTCCATGTCCACAGGAGGAGGAAGCAGATCTATAACATCGATTTTAGCACGATCAACTTCGATTCCACGTTCGGACACTCGATGGCGAAGAACTATCCCTTCACGGACCATGAAATGACACTTTTCCCAATTAAGTACCAGGTCCTTCTCTTGGCATCGTTTTAAGACTTTGTCTAAATTCTACAGACAATGACCAAAGGTCTTTCCACAGACAGAGAAGTCATCCATGAAGACTTCCATAATGTCCTCGATCATGTCTGAGAAAATAGACATCATACACCTTTGGAAAGATGCAGGAGTGTTGCATAGTCCGAAGGACATCCTACGGTATGCATAGGTGCCGTATGGACATGTGAACGTAGTCTTACTCTGGTCCTCCAGATGGATAGGAATTTGATGACAACCGGAATACCCATCAAGGAAATAGAAAAAAGAATGATTTGCCAGCCGTTCCAACATTTCATCAATGAAGGGTAGAGGGAAATGATCCTTTTTCGTAGCCTTGTTAAGCTTCCTGTAGTCAATGCACATCCTCCATCCGGTTACGGTTCGTTGCGGGATAAGTTCATTCTGAGCATTTGCAACGACCGTCATTCCTCCCTTCTTCGGCATAACCTAGACTGGGCTAACCCACTCACTGTATGGTACGAGATAAATAATCTCGGCATGCAGGAGTTTCAAGACCTCTTTTTTTACAACTTCTCGCATCGCATTATTGAGCCGTCGTTGAGGTTCCCTTGAAGGAGTACTCTCGGGGTCAATAGGGATACGATGGGTGCAAAGTACAGGATTAATCCCCCTGAGATCTTGAAGGGGATAGCCAAGAACAGAACAATGCTTTTCCAACACGGTGAGAAGACGTTGAGTCTCGTCTTCAGAGAGCTTGTCACTGATTATGACAGGAGCTTCTCTGTCATTGTGTAGGAAAGCATAGTGTTGGCGGTATGTCATGAGACCCTCCGACCAGACCTGCCGAAACCAAGTAACCAGCAAGACTTCAAGCCCAAGGCGGCAAGCTCATTGGGGCGAAGCCCACATGGCGAAGACTATGGAGCAAAGACGGCGAAGGGCGAAGAATCGCGTTGGTATCCCGCAAGTCAGAAGGCATCTCGGGCGAAGACCAGGTGGCGAAGGGTGCATGCCGAAGGGTAACTTCGCCACGACAAGTCGAGCTTCGGGGAGGCCCAAGGGGCCATCCCGGTCGCTCTAAGCCCATTGGCCATTGGGCCAGCGTTCGCCATTCGGCCCAGTGGAGGCCCATGTATCTCAATTACGCTGTGTGCCCATGTAAATGTCCCTTTCATGAGGGCAACCATATAAATTCCCCTGTAAAACTTAAACCCTAATAGGGGGACCTGTAATAGAACTATAAATAGACCCCTAGGGGCATGTAATGGGGGATCCCAAGAAAAAATCTCGAATATACACACTCATCGTTCCCAACAACTGTTGAGTAACCATGTCCTTCGATGTACGCAGTTGTCGCTTGGACAACACATAGCGTAGGCCCGGAGGTAGAGGTTTTAGCTCAAGCGGAGGTCGAGGTAGGGGTTCCATGATTAGCAGATCGAGAGTCTCACCGGGTTTCGCTTTTTCCTCAATGAAATCGGAGACTTCATCTTCTAGAAGGGCCTCGGGAGACTCGTGAGGGGGAACTGCTGTTACCTCCTCCGTTGACTCAATTTCTAGGAGAGTGTCGGTCAAGGCGATCCTTGCCCGTGAGAATGGAACTGAAAATTCATTCCCTCCCAGCGTTATTTTGAGGCTGTCTAATCGGGGTGTGCTAATGAGAAGCTGCTCAATGGGTAGCCCGATTAGGATGTCAAAATCTTGAATTTCAAAGATGTGGAAATCCAATATCGCCTCCCTGTCTACAAAGCAGACAGACACATCTTGCACAATCCCAAATCCTTCAATGATATTAACGTTCGGATGCTTGAAGAATTTGTTCGTCGGGGTTACTGCCTTATCACTTAGATAAGCGAATGCAAAAGATTCGGAGATGAGATTGACCCCGACGGTCGGACTGTAGAGAATACTAACATCATTCTCTTCCAGATGGCAAGGAATGATTCGGGGAGCGGTATTTATCCAAATTACTTCGAATGAAAGCTCTGCCTCCCTTAGCCATTCGTCGCTCATTATGGATGTTAGCTCCCGAACAGTTTCCCTTAGGAAGTCGTGGATGATGTATGTCGACTGCTCTCTCGCGGGACGCCGGCCGCATGGTGCCCATCCCCAGCGCAAGAGAGATGAAGAGAGGGGAGATGGAGAGAGAGGAAGGGAAGAGGAGGGTGAGTTAGGCTGACATGTGGGGCCCATGTGGGCCCCACCATTCTTTTATTAATTTGTGTATGAAACTGACATGTGGGTCTACGAGGTTTATTATTTCCAGGATCGAAATGCCACGTAAGCGCTACGTCAGTGCCACGTCAGATTGAGACCGAGTCAAATTAGCCACGTAGGCGCCACGTCAGCCAAAACCGCCGCGTTGAAACCGCCGAGGACCTAATCTGCACCGGTTTTGATAATTGAGGGACCCGTTGTATCTGGTTTTGTGGTTGGAGGATGAAAAATCGGATTCATCGACAAGTTAAGGGACCTTAGATGAACTTATTCCATCAAAAATAGAGTCGGCGCTGTCGTTCTTTTCTTCACACTGCCGTCGCCGTGTTCCCCTTGTTCTCCTCCTCTCCGAACCAACATTCGCGGCCTATAAATGAAGAATGAGGTCGCTCCTTTCCCCTCCACACCAGCCGAGCTCTTCGAGCTCTCTCTCTCTCTTTCTCAGTTTCTCTCTCCATCCATGTCCGGCCGTCACCGCCTCCGGCCGATCTCCTCCTCTATAGCCCCTTCTAGTTTCTTTGCACCGCTAGCTTCGCCTCTCTCCGGTGATTCCATTTTTCCACTTTCCCCTCCCCTTCCACCCCAAACAAGCCATCACCAAAACTCTCTCTCTCTTGCCAGTTCACACTATTATACTCGCTGTTCCGGCCATCCTCCTCTTTCTCTCTGCCTTCCTCCACCCTCCCTAGGTGCACCGCATCCGGGAACACCATGTCCCGCCGACTTCTCCACCTCCCAGCCACCGGAGCACCGCCGCCTTGCTCGCCCTCTCCTCTCTCTTCTCTCGGCTCCCACCGAGACAGAGGAAGAAGACGACGAGAAGAAGAAGAGGAGGCAAAAAGAGACACTGTCAAGTGGGACCCACTTTCTACACAGTAATCTTTTCCTTTTATTCGATTTATTTCAATCTCAATTCTCTAGACACCCATATCTCTCTAACCATTGATCCATTTCCAAAAATTCTTTGACCTAAATTCATCTAATTTCAAACCCTCTCTTTTGATACCAAATTTTCTAATTTTAAATTTAATTTAAATTTCTTTATTTAAATGCCTTTTCCTTAATTATTTATTTACTTTCTAATTTTAAACTATTTTAATTAACTTTTAAAAATTATTTTTATTCAAATAACTTTACATCCTTTAATTTTAAATTTCTTGTTAAATTATATTATCCTTTAATTCTTTAAATGCCCTTTTCTTTATTTTAAATACCATTTTAAATTA
>CM020179.1:11295114-11316129 GCA_009805545.1 Oryza longistaminata | reverse complement strand
TATTTCTTTAATCTCTTTTAAAACCCCTTTTTGAATTCAAATTTCTTTGATACTTATTTTTATTTTTAAAACTATTCCTTAACCACCAAAAAGCCGCCGTGGAAACTTTACGTCCTCTATGGAGACATTCGCGTAGTCTTAAACCCCGACGTCGAATCGAAGATCGTAAAACCCGGCATAACCTAATCCTAAGGTCGAAGTGTCGCTTTTCGCATCCCACGCCTCAACGCGTATAGTGGTCGGAGCCTCACTACTCCCTCAACCTCCACAGCACGCCGCACACTAGCTTTTGGCTCTGTGCAATCCTAACCGCTCTGCTGTCACTCACGACTGTAGAGTAACACTATTCCGTAAACCTACACCAACCTCTCAACTCCTTGGTCGTTGTGTTGCTTAATTGTAGCATCGACTAGACGAGCCGATATTTAGCCGTTATGCTGCCCATCCTTAGCATCGGCTAACCAATCCAAATATCTAGTCGTTGTGCTACTTTACTCTAGCACCGACTAGAAACCAAATCCACCAAATAAACCCCACCTATCCAAAATTATCCTTTCTTCGATTTTATTCAATTTCCAACCTATAGAAACCATCACCTCTCTTTTATTTTATTTTTAAATCAAAATTTATTTTGAACCATTCATTTCTCCTCTCGCCTTGCTCCAATTTTATTTGTTCCTTGGTTCTACCGTTTCTTAGTAGCAATTTGCTTATAGGCTTTATTATCTATCTTTTTATATCCGTAAGTTACCGTACAACAAGTTCGACTATCGAATCCAAGGAGCTGACGTGGACCCAGATGGCTACGCTGAAGCTGCGGGAAATCTTAAGGCGCAAGGCAAGACATAACTAAAATTTTGTTCATATAGAAACTTTGATATAATCTTCATATTTAAATTTGATGCATGATATTTACTCTTTTAACATCTCATAGGTAGATGTTATACTTCAGAATAACATTGTGGTAATTGTTAATGCTTTCTGGCATTGTTACATGAGGTTATTAAAAGATGCATTGGATATCATTTTACGTGGTTTATTATTCAAATATCTTTACAAACTTAGGAATCCGGTTAAAATGGGCATTTTTGAAATGTGATTACGAATATTGATAAATGATGAAGATGGTGTGGGGAGTTTGGAAAGTTTTGGGTGGTTTAACCGGATTATATATAATTACCCCCTTATACCATGGAAATGACATAGTTGCGTCCATCCACATGATCAAGGAATTGGACTTAGCCTAGTACATTGTCCCAGTATATGAAAGACTGTTGGTTGGCTCACTAGGAGCAGGATTGGGGTGAACGCATGCGTAAGGAGGTGGAACTCGTGAAAGCAACGACCATGTAGCCTTGCTTAGGCCCAGCAAGTGCCCGACTGCTAGGACGGATCAATATCCCACTCGTGCAGTAACTAGTAGTAAGTGGGACCTTCGAACGGCTCTGGTGTCCTCAGCCTTGCAAACTATTGACATCGTCTGGGTAAAGCTGGACAGTCTCTGCAGAGGTGAATTAAATCATTCGAATGTGCCGTACTCCTGGTTCTGGAGTTGTGTCATCAGGGTGATTCCTACTCCTGAAGTATAAGTAGTTTTAAAACTAAAATGTTAAGGATAAATATGATTTATGGTTTTTATCATCATTGTTTATCTATTCATATCTATTTACATTTAATTATTTATAATATGTCTTGCTGAGTACATAAGTACTCACCCTTGCATAATTTGACATATAGAGGATTTGTGCTAACAAGAAGACTGGAAGGAAACGAGATCTACGGCAACGACAAGTTTTTCTTCTAGGCTAGTCTACGCTCGAGCTTTTGCCTGTGGAGTTCTTTGAAGTTCTTTGGAATTTATTAATTGTAGTTCTAGTAGTTGAAGAGTTTAGGAGTTTAGTACTTTGGATTTTCTTGTATTTCAAATAAGGATATATTAGTTTGGATCTTTTCACCCTTTAACAGTTGTATAATTAGCTTGTATGAACAAACCTGTGTAAATAATCGAAAGCTGTTCTGTATATCAATCTGTGCGTGATCGAAATCCTGGATGATCACGAGTGGATTTTCGGGACACCAAGCCTAAATTGAGTGTCCCCACAATTCGGCAGCGTGGCAACGCGCAAGATCCAAGGCCGCAACAAGAAGCAGCTGTCGAAGCACTTCGCGAAGCTGTTCAAGAACAAGCACCCCCAGCCGAACAGCGCCAACATGTGCAGCGCAGAGTAATCCAAGTGATTACAAGGGCCGACTCGCCAAATCAACTGTCAAAACGGCAAAAGAAGATGCAACTGCGAATGGTGCACAACATCACTTCGGCAGACGAAGGGGCCCCGCGATACTTGAACCAGCAGATCTCTTTCAAGGCAGAAGATGCCGAAGGAGTGCTGTTCCCGCATCAAGACCCCCTGGTGATCTCGGCCGAGGTAGCTGGCTTCGAAGTCCGGCGAATCCTAGTCGATGGAGGAAGTTCGGCCGATGTCATTTTCGCCGAAGAATATGCCAAGATGGGGTTGCCAACCCTAGCCCTCACCCAAGCACCGGCCTCACTTCGTGGTTTTGGCGGAAAAGCAGTTCAAGTCCTAGGCCAAGTACAATTGGTGGTAGCCTTCGGCATAGGTGAAAACAGGCGCGAAGAGCAAATACTGTTCGATGTTGTCGACATCCCATACAACTATAATGCCATCGTCAGCCGTGCAACCTTGAACAAGTTCGAAGTCATCTCCCACCACAACTATCTCAAGCTCAAGATGCCTGGTCTTGCAGGAGTGATCGTGGTCAAGGGGCTTCAACCTTCGGCTACATCAAAGGGCGATTTGGCCGCAATCAATAGAGCAGTGCACAATGTTGAGGCCGAACCGCATGACCATGTGAAGCACACGCCGAAGCCCGCCCCTCATAGCAAGGTGATCAAGGTGCAGGTCGACGATGCCGATCCCACAAGATTTGTATCGCTGGGGGCGACATGGGTGAAAGGGAAGTTGAAAACATCCTGAAGGTGCTCAAGAAAAACATTGACATCTTCGCCTTGGGCCCTGACAAGGTGGGAGGTGTTTCGACAAGGTGGGAGGTGTTTCGACAGACCTCATCATGCATCATCTGGCGGTCAAGCCGAATGCCAAACCAAGGAAACAGAAGCTGCGCAAGATGTCCGCTGATCGCCAAGAGGTAGTGAAAGCCGAAGTGCAAAAGTTGCTCAAGGCCGGGGTGATCCAGGAGATCGACCACCCCGAGTGGTTGGCGAATCCGGTGCTGGTGTGGAAGTCGAACGGCAAATGGCGCATGTGTGTTGATTTCACAGACCTCAACAAGGCGTACCCGAAAGACGACTTCCCCCTGCTGCAAACTCGTGAGCTTTTTGGATGCGTACTCCGGCTACCACCAGATCCACATGAATCCGGTCGACATCCCCAAGACAGCCTTCATCACGCCATTCGGCACATTTTCCCACCTTAGGATGCCTTTCGGCCTAAGGAACGCCGGAGCAACCTTCGCTAGGCTGGTGTACAAGGTGCTTTACAAGCAGCTGGGGCGAAATGTGGAGGCTTATGTCAATGATATCGTCATAAAAAACCGCAAGGCTTTCGACCATGCGTCCGACTTACAGGAGACCTTCGACAACTTACGCGCGGCGGGAGTGGTGGTTGTTTTGGGGGCGAAGATGTGATTTTTTTGTAAGCTAGGCTGTGAAGCCCGTTACTCTCTTTCGCCTTTACCATGTTGTATGGCATGTATCCTTATCGTTTGGTGTTAATAAAGATTTGTTTTATTTCCTTTTCTCTATTATTCGCGTTATCACTTTTCGTGCTTTCGTTAGGTCTGAACATGTCGGCCCCTTTGTGGCTGTGTCATAGGGCCTCTAGCACAGATTGAAATATGTCCTCAATGTATGTGCATGGCAGAGAGTTAGAGGCCCTATGACACAGCCACATAACTGTTTGAGTGTTTGACATTTACTCCAGATTCCAGAACATGATAAAAATTACATTTAAACATCAAAATTAACTTTCATAAATTCTGAGGTAGTGATACTTCAGACAAACAGGTATAGCTCAAAGGCAAGAATGCCATACCATCAAAGAGGCAATTGGCAGGAAGGCCAGCAAGATTAAAATAAGATTAAGTCACTAAAAAATCCTTGGAGATGTACTACTACTGCCAAACCAAAAATCAGAGCTGAAAGTTAAGATCAAACCAATAAGCACTCTGCCATGTCAGTCATAAGGCTTCACAAGTGAAATGTATAAGCACTCTCCCATGTCGGATCCAAAATGCATAAGCATTTATCCCCTGTTGCATAAGTACTCACTTCGTACTTGGATTCATCAGTGGCATAATCTTGCCCCAATTGTTCTGCACATTGAAATGGTACACGTAGTTGCTCAATTAGAGGTAATCCGAGAGGCAAATGTGGGTTTTACTCATACACAAGCACGCTGATCGCGCAGCGAACCACCAAATTCCCCAGCGGGCGGAACCTGAAGCAACACCACCACCGCAAAATCAACCACTACCCGTACCGGCAACACCTTGGAAGCCATGAACCTAGGGTTTGGAGTTGGGGATTTATCTCGTAGAGGCTCTTGCTCTCAATGGCGGCTGGCGCGGGCTCCTCCTCCTCCTCCTGCTCCTCCTCGCCGCCGCCGTCGCCGTCGCGGGAAACCCTAGCCCTCCTCTTGCGGCCCATCTGGTGGAAGCGGTAGTGGAGGCGGCATGCGGTGGTGGATTTGGTGAAGTGGCGGCGCGCGGTGGTGGATTTGGCGGAGAAGTGGTGGTGCGCCGTGGCGCAGAAGGAGGAGAAGGAGGCCGCGCGCCGTGGCGATGGATTTGGCGGAGAAGTGGCGGCGCGCCGCGGCGGAGAAGGAGAAGGAGGCCGCGCGGTGATAGCGGAGAAGTGGCGGTGCACGGTGGAAAGCGGAGAAGGGGCGGCGCGCGGTGGAAAGCGGACGAAAGTGGCACAGCGCCTAGGTTTTTTTTTTTGCGTGGATTTTCTTTTCGGCGTGATTTCTTTTGGCGTGGATTTTTTTTCCGGCCGAGCAATCACCTCGCTCTATCCGAACCATGGGATCAAGATCGGCGGAAGAAATATTGCTGACAGATGGATTATCGTAAGTATTCCTGACATATAATTGGTTTCTACTCTTAATATTGCTGACAGTTATTTTGACCCAATAAATATTTGGAATTGCTGACATATAACATGTCTTATTACATAGTATTGCCGACATATAATTTGCCAAAAGGCTTTACCAACAAATATACTATCAATAATTGTTTATCTTTACCGACAGATGTCTGTGTGTAATCTAGTGTCATGGTGTAGTGTAAGTAAAAACCATAAAAATAACTTTTGCCAAAATAATCACTAATAGTACCTTGCTACTCTAGACCTTCATCACCTTCAACTCTCAGTTGATGTAGAGATATGGAACGATTCTTTGCTTTGATCTTGATCAATCATGTAGATCATTTCTTCACCTAATTGTTAGCTCAACACTACAAGGAATAATATATATAGGGGATGAGTACGAATGGTACTCAACAAGTCCAACTATAGCAATCCAACAAATACATGCCCATAATCCACCTGCATAATATATATAAATATGTCCAAAGTCCCATAATCCAACAAGGAGATTCATGCATGTTCATAAAACAGTGTTACAAAAGATCATATTAAGTAATTATGAAATCTACTGCATATAAGGCACCACAGGTATTAGAACCTCCGATAGGTTCCTTTCCTGCCGCATTCGCAGTTTTTACCCGAAACAGGGAGTGACATATCACAATTCATACACTCTGCAGAGGTGTGTCGCTGTACCCATAGACGCCTTAAACCTTTTAACGCCCGCGCTACACCGCCACCACGCCAGCGCCTAAGCACACTTCATGGTGTATGCCGGCAAGGCTAAGGTCACAAGCTTTTCATCAATCCCATCTGGCAATAATCTCTGCGGGTGATTCCCGCAACAACGGCGAATCATTGGATCCCGCAACAACGACGATCCACATCATCTAATCGGATTCCGCAACAACGACAACCCTCATCGCTAGCCCACGCTCACGGGATTCGTGGAAGTCCTTAAGCCGCATGATAAAGCCATTAAGAAAGAACTACTAAGCCAGCCTGTCCCATTCCAGGTCATATGGTCGACACGATCGCTACGGCGCTTGAATGCCATATAACAGTTGCTGGTTAACCTTATGATGATAAATATATGCAACTGAACCCCCACCACATGGCAAGTTCAGAATACATCTATTATCTATAGTATGACCGACTGCTTCACCAGCCAATCCAATCCATCAGCATATTTATTTTCATTATAGAAAGTATAATTTAATGCAAGGTGATACATATAGATTGCAATTATAAAAATATAACAAGAGTTGGTCAAAGGTGTTGGACTTGCCTGAGATACCCACAATTGAAGAACGAATAAATCATTGAAGAACTTCAAGAAATCCAAGATAAATATCCAACTGAAAAAAATAAGGCGAATTAAAACTAAAACCAAGAATGTAGATATCAGTATGATGCACATGATATGGCTAACCTTAATATCATACCTGATCTACAACCACTAGAGGTTATCGACTCTTACCTCAAGACTCAACTAGATGATCCATATATATTTTTAAGTTGAATATAGTTAAATATATTTGTATATTTTGATTCGGTAAAGATCTATGATTTATATAACAAAATTTGACTAAAGTATCTAGTGTTAAAACAAACATCATTACACTTTTATTTTTAAGAGAGTAATTATTTTAATTGAAAGAAGTTTTACCTTACTTGAGAGAGATTTATATTCAATAATCAATAACAATTAAAATCAATAGTACTCCTGTATACAGCCCACATGTAGAAGCCCAACAGAAAAGCCCATCTAGACCACCTTCTTCCTCTTCTCTCTTTTTCTCGTTCTCCCCTTCTCTTCCTCACGCTCTCCGCAGCGCCGCCGCTTCCTAGGCAGCGCCGGCGACGCGGCCTCTCTCTTTAGCAAATGTCCCGCAGCCGCGAATCGATTCCCCTAGCTCCCACGAGCTCATTTCTGCTAACCCTAGCCGCCCAGACCTGAAACACTAAGTGCCGCCGCCGGGCCAACTCCGGCGAGGTAAAGGATTCAGGGGAAGTTCCCAGGCCCCTACCGCTGCTACCACTTCGATTCCACCCTTCTATCTCATTTTCCCTGATCTCTAGTGTGTTGTACTAGTAAGGTGTTCTTTCCCTTATGATTTATGGTTGTGATGCACTGATGATACTTGGAGACTAATCCTAATGATCAACTTGATGACTCTATGCTATGGATTGTAATTACTAGTTCTAGGGTTCTAGATCAATTCATTTGCTAGATTGGATGATGCTTGTATGCCCATGATGAATGAATGCTCACACATGAATATATCATATGAAAATGCAGGACTGAAATTAAAAGCACACTAACATGATTTTGTCCTTATAAGTATGCTTGCATGTAGAATTAACTGAAACACTGAAATTGTTAAAACACTAACATGATCAAGTCCCTATGGATATTACTGCGTTCTTATAATTCATAAGCTACTACTAATTTTGCACTTAAACTGAAAAAAAAATGAAGATATACATATGCACATATTACACATATAAATCCCATAGAATTAGTAAACTCATGCATTGTTTATCCTTGATATTATAGTGTCCAGATTTTCATCTCTATATGCAGTCCACTAAATTTAAGATAATACTATCTTGTCCAATGACTCATAAAACCAATGTCTTACTTACTGTTCTAAGAATGCATATGATGTGCTCTACTTTAAATATTGGTTCTAGTCATCCTGATATAACTAGAGTGATCAAACTTAATTTTACATTGATGTATATGCAGTAACACAACTCATACACATACTAGTATATACATCACACAAAAATCATGTCATGATATGATTGCACTTTCATTTTAATCTCCTGATTACCTGTCATGATTTTAGGTGACTGATATATGGTTCCCTACTCTGGTTCTGCAGCTACTCCTCTGGACTTTGATTCAAGGATTCTCCTCATGGAACTCAAGTTCCTCCTCTTCAGCCGACATACCAATTTAAATCCTGAGGCTGAAACCCCTTTGCTCACATGGAACTCAGGTACCTCCTACTTGATTTGCACCCTTGCCACCGATTTCTTTGATTTCTTGTTCTTGCTGATTTTACCTCCTGATCCAATTTGCAACAGTTGCCTCTTCTCTTCCTTTCTTCTTGTCCTGCTTCTGCTGTTACTGATCCATCTTGATTCTTGACTTGAGTTTCTTGCTCCTTCTAAATCTCAAACACCCACTGCTTCTCTCTGGCTGCTACGACTGAAAAGTAGTGTGGTTGTGATGTTGAACTACTGCATCAGCTATCTCCTCTTTGAACTACAGTACTTGCTTCTCCTGGAGCTGAAGATCCTGCTCCATCTACTGCTTGCTGGATTACCCTCTTCTTGCACCATTTTTTTTCTCCTTACTTTCTCACTGATTCTAATGGCTGCACTGGATGGCTAGTGTTGGATGGCTAGTGTTTGGTCTCTTCGGCCAGTGAGTTGGCTGAATGAATCTCACATAGAGATATTCCCTATGTAGATGAAATACTGTGACTAAGTAGTGACTCACCTACTTTAGCTTTGATGGTTGTTTCCCTGACTGACACCTAAGCTGTGCTTGATCGGTGGAGTATTGTAGGGTTTCACTAATTTTTCTATTTAGATAAAGTCTGATATAATTGGGTACTTTTGCACATGAGTCCCTCAGTTTCCTGATTTTACAGTTTTAACCAAATTCAGGGACTGATTTGTTTCTAGAACTCATGGTCCTTTTTGTAATGCTACCAATTACTCATTGTATTCACAGCTAATGTATTTGCAATCCTATATGGTTTGGTTGTGTAACTATTAGCTTATAAGCATTCAAGAATAAATCATTCAAGTTTCACTTTTATTTTCTTTGTTTTACTTTTATGACCTTAACCTCCTAGAATAAAATTGTATACTCTAATATGGCACAACATTTCCTGATAAATTTTGTTTTTCTTCTTTAAACTTTTGCAGCGTATGAGTTCAGTTGATGCTGTATAACCATGCATATGTACAATATATAAGATGCATACTGTGTAAGATTTCTAATGTATAAATATATGCATGCATGTATGTAGACCTGTACTGGTAAATTATAAATAAAGAATGTGATTTCTATTTTCTACCTCTCCCAGTAACAACTAATCCACGCTACAGATAACGGCCAGCAATGTGGCATGAACCATATTTGATATTTTTGAATTTACCCACTCCTCACCAGGTTTAGTCTAACTAACAATAAATCAATGATGCATATGGATATGACTTGATAAATAAATGACAAGGAAACGATCGAAAATCACATAAGATCCATAATAGAACAACAATCAACATATTTATAGGTCATAGCCAGCATCGTGGCTCAATCAACACCGCTCTCAGCCAGTGTGATCAAGTCATTAGCGTGACTAAGACTATAGCTAAACCCCGGGATGTTACAGCTGTCATCGGCGACTGCGGCAAGCTCTAGCTACTGGTATACGTATGTGTGTATCAGTGTATGTATACCCGAAAACGGCCCACATTAGGGATTTAGATTTGTTTATCAATTTAAATAATGGATGAACTGAACTTCGTATTATTAAAGTTAGGTATTCATATCTGAAAATTTACGGGAAATTCCAGAGAGTACTTTAGGCCATAGAGAATATTACAAAAATATTAACGGCCATAATTTTTAAGGAAATTTTATTTCCCACATTAAACTTCATTTGATAAATTGCTTTATATTTTAATATAATTTCTAGAAATAATTCATTAATTGATTTTTAGTCTCCGAAAAAAAATTGGGGCGTGACAAAGATGATTCGGAAAGTTGGTGGCTAAGGGACTTTCAGAATCCCCTAATCCTCCTTTTCCTTGCCCCACGAAATCCCCAAAAATCCTAAACAAAATCACGTGAATTTTTCAGCACCATTTCTAACCCAGTGAACTCGGTAAAACCCTAGCCTCGGAGGAAAGACTCGGGGAAACGACGGATGCGATTATGATTCGATACTATGGACGAAAAACCTGACAAAAGTCTTACGTCTTTTTTAAGTAGGTATATATAAATACATATAAATTTTTGAAAGATGTCAATATAGTACTATCTTAGTTTGTACCCTTGCTGGTTTCTGTGGTCCGTTAATTGGTGATCCAGCAAAAACCGGTTACCTGAGGTCCTTCAGTGGTTTTGACCCCGGTTTTGGTCTACGTGGCGGCTGAGTCAGCGTGGGACCCACGTGGCCCCCACATGTCAGGTGTCCACCTCACCCTATATCTTTCCCCTTTCTCTTTCCTTCCTCATCTCTCTCTAGCGGATGGGGAGTGGCAGTGGCGGCCGGCGGGCGAGCGCGCGGCGACCGGCGGAAGGCGGATGGGGAGCGGTGGCCAGTAGGGGAGCGGCAGCCAGTAGGCGGTGGTGGCGGAGAGCAACTTCATATCCTACTTCAAAAAGCCAGTCAAATCTCAGCTCCCCTGACGAATCCTAACACGCTTGATCAAATTTTCGGTGGAATGAGGCGGCATGCTCAAGAAACATAGAAGGGAGGAATTTAAATGCATATTTAAGGTTAGCTGCACCATCTAGACTTTAACTGATTTGACCAAAGAGGAAGAACAATAAAAGAAAAGATACATACAAAGCTTTTTAAGATATTATTTTTAGAATTTGACATTCTTGAACAGAGACAAATAATATTTTTTTTAGACCCCAATAAAATAAAACAAAAGCAGAATATTTAGGACCTAGCTATAAGCACGGTACCAGTATCATCTTACAGGGATGAGTAGTATAAAATGCTATATGATTGGATTCGATACCATATAGATGTACAGTGCCGACTAAATCAATTGGAATTTACTAAAAGCGTTATAAGAAACATTTTGAGAAGAAAACAAACTTTTTGGCTTTTAAAAAGAAAAAGAAAATAAAATTAAATAAATTTTGTGGCATAACCTTGCATGTGCTGCCCAACTTAATTAATTTGTAAGAGGAATAAGAGGAGAGCAGTTTCGTAATTTTCCAAAATATTTTGAAGGCTACTTAAGGTTTCCATTTGGGAGCTTGTCTCTAAGGTTCGCAAGGTGGCTCTGATACCAACTTGTACGCCGGATTTCTGATCAAAATTCCAAACGCTCTACATTGTGTGTTTTAAACCCGTCCAGGAATCAGCCGAGGCACAACAAACAAATGATGAATAGAGTAGCAAATAAACTACTATTTAATATATCGCAAATAAATAAATTATTACAGAGGTAGAAAGTTCCTCTCAAAGTAACATTCTACGGCCGCGGGAAAATAAAACTAAAGCAATCTAACAGAACAGCTAATGGCGACTCCATCCACAGGCAATCTCAACCAAAAACAAGCTTAATCCTCCAGATCATCAGCCTTCGCTGAGATACCTCCTCCTCCTGGATGAATGATATTGCAAGAATGAGCATATGACAATACCAACAAGCCACACAACAAATATTGCAATGCAACAGGATAACAAAGGATGGCATAATATAGCTCATATGCATAAAACAGCATTTAATAAATCTTTTAAGGAATAGTAAAAACAGTTGAATAATTAATCAGTATTAAATTACAACACCATAACAAGACATCCGTGTTGCATAGGCCCAATCTCATTTTGAACAACCAACCCCGGTTGAACACACCAACCTCTCAAACCAGGAATATATCATTCCACCAGGAGTCCACATTAATTACCACAAGTTACCATTTAATGTTTTAATATGAGACTAAGATCACAGAAAAACATTGCTCAACTCACCTATAACCGCGGTACGGCTATTTCGAATAGATTAAACGTCTGATCAGAGGTGTAACCACTGTACCACAAGACACAATCCACAACATGTTATCCATGCGCCTCAGCACCAACACGGTACGCAATCTCTGGAAAGGGACCGCGAGAGTAGCCTGGGTCCGTTGATGTGAATCCTGAATCGCGCAGAGTCGGAAACTAACTGTGACAATTACCCCTCGCAGACAACACAACTCACCACGTGCACGTTCTGGAATGCATAATCTCCCCCAAACCAAGAGGCACTGGGACCTCCCCAGCGACCCCGCACGGACTTTCTCGCCGCTTCAACAGTCTGGCACACATAATGAATCATGCTATACAAAAGATAAAGCCGGTTGCCCACGCTGGCTTGTGGTTGGCACGGTAAATTGTTTTCACAACAAGTAGCTCGCGAACGCGGTCCTTAATTGTCCTGAGCACAACCATCAAACCATATGCGCTCACAACCCACCTTAACCAAAGATTTTAATTATCGCATTAATTAACCTGCACAGCGATTAATCATCGTGAGCTACCATTTAAACCAGTTAACAATAACCATAATATATATTATAATATAGTTTATAATTAACCCCTTTAGTTGGCTATTGTGTCTAAAGCATGGCTAAGCAAATACATATAGCATTTAGCTGACAAATCCAATATGTATAAGGTTCATGCTAATCAATTATAAACCATGGAAAATAGTCATCTTCGCCTTAATTAACTGGGGAAAAGGTTTTCACCACCCGAATGACATTCGAAAATAATGCATAGTTGAATATAAAATAATAGCTTTAAACGGGTTCAACATGCTCAAAGGGTTGTTTGGGATCTTGTGTGATTGCCTTGGGCTTCCGCAAATGCTTTCGGAACCTTCCTCACAGAAACGCTCTCCTCCGGACGTCGGAAACCTATAAAGCAATTAAACAAAAATCAACAAAACAGTACAAAAACAAGCCATAAACAGTCATGTGGATATTCTTTAACATGTGATCTTGATTTTAGACACAATTTAGGCAACTTGACGCACCTGAACGGGATCTACGGTTATGGTTAGATTTTTCCGAAGATTTAATCTATTAGAAAATCGGGAAAAAGACCAAAACCGATGATGGTCAGATGACGCATCATCAATGGCCGCCTCGGGTTGGCGACCTCGGCCGGAGCTGGAGGCGGCCGGCTGCGGATTTGGAGGACTGTACACGTAGAGGACGACGAGACGAACCCCAACGGTACTCACCCTCCGAGCCAAAACGCGAACGACGATGGCCGGCGACGAGATGAACGGCGGCGGCGGCTCGGTCGCGGTGGCGGGTATGCTCCGGTGGTCGGCGGCTTCGGGAACGGGCGGCGGGCTTCTCATCGCTCCCCAGCGCAACTAACGGTGGTGACGGCCGACCGCGGTGACGACGGAGGCGGGCGGCGCGGCGCGGATGAGTCAGGCCGAGCGGCGACGCAGCTAACGGCGGGCGGCGCGACGGCTACGAGTCACGAGAGAACCATGGGAGAGGGGCAACAAAGAGAGACTAGGGTCCTATTTTATAGCTTTGGATTAAAAGATCGACTCCTCCCGCAGAAATCGGCCCGGAATCAAAAACTCTTTTGGAGATAAACTCCAAAAACGAGTTTTCGATTTCGGGAATAAAAATACTCAACAGATTTGCTCCGATTTTTGGTGAGTCTAAAGAGAGGGGAGGATCAAAACCCCTGCAAACATCGAAGAAAAGGGCCGAATTGGGGTTGAATTGGCGGGGGCAAGGGCGGCGCGGCGCGCCCTCCGGCTGTGGCCGGCGGCTGAGGTCGGGAGACCACCACGTGACAGGTGAGGCCTCCACCTGTCGGCGCCTCCACGTGAGGGGGAAGCGCGCGGGTTGCGGCGTGGGCGGCTCGGCGCGGAGGAAGGAAGGATAAATGGGGCCCCCAACGACTTTAGGGAGGTTTTAACTTTTTTCATTAAAATAATTGTGAAAGTTTGTCCAATTATTAAAAAATACTTCTCCGCCTCAAATATGTCCCGAAAAATTCTAGAAAAGATAAACAAGGTATACGTAAAATATTTAATTAAATTTTATCTAGCTCATTTTTATGTTGAAAATTTTCCTAGATTATAGCGGTTAGCTGTAGGCTTTTAATTTAATTTCAAAATGACTTAAACAATGTATTTTAAAATTAGTGCCTTTTAGGGCTGACAGTGATTCCCGCAACACGGCGAATCATCGGATCCCGCAAACAACGGCGAATCCAGCATCTAATCAATTCGCAACAACGACAAACCCTCGTCGCTAGCCCACCGCTCACGGATTCGGGAAGTCCTTAAGACCGGCATTGATAAAGCCATATAGAAAGAACTACCTAATCGCAGCCGCCGCATTCCAGTCAATGGTCGACACGATCGCTCGCCTTTGAATGCATATAACAAGTTGTTGTTTACCTTATTTTGATATAAAATATGCAACTGAACCCCCACTACATGGCAATTCAGAATACAATCTTTATCTATAGTATATGACGACTCTCTACCAGCCATCCAATCCATCAGCTATTATATTTCATTATAGAAGTATAATTAATCAAGTGATACATATAAGTTGCATTTAAAAATTTATACAAGAGTTGCAAAGTGTTGACTGCCTAAGATACCCACAATGAAAGAACGAATAAATCTGAAGAACTTCAAGAAATCCAGATAAATATCCAACTGAAAAAAATTGGCGCAATTAAAACTAAAACCAAAAGAGTAGATATCAGGTATGATGCACATATATGGCTAACCTAATATCATACCTGATTACAAACCACTAAGAGTTATTCACTCTTACTCAAGACTCAACCAGTGATCCCAGTTATATTTTTAAGTTGAATATAGTCTAAATATATTTGTATATTTGATTCGGTAAAGATCTATAGATTTATATAACAAAATTGACTAAAGTATCTAGTGTTAAACAAACATCATTACCACTTTTATTTTTTAAGAGATAATTGATTTTAATTGAAAAAGTTTACCTTACTTGAAGAGAGATTATATTCAATAATCAATAACATTAAAAATAATAGTACTCCTTGTATACAGCCCACATGTAAAGCGCCCAACAGAAAAGCCATCTAACACCTTCTCCTCTTCTCTCTTTTCTCGTCTCCACCTTCCTCCTCCACGCTCTCCAGCGCCGCCGCTCCTAGGCAGCGCCGGCGACGCGCCTCTCTCCTAGCGCCGGCTCCGCCCCACTCGGCGACCTCCTCTACGCAAATGTCCGCAGCGCGAATGATTCAATAGCTCCCACAGCTCATTTTGCCTACCCAGCCGCACAGGACCTGAAACACTAAGTCGCCGGGCCGGGCGGGCGCAACCCGGCGAGGTAAAAAGGATTCAGGGGAAGTTCCCAGCACCTACCGCTGCTCCACTCGATTCACCCTTCTATCTCATTTTCCCTGATCTCTAGGTGTCTTGTACTAGTAAGTGTTCTTTTCGCCTTATATTTTATGTTGTGATGCGCACTGATGATACTGGAGACTACTCTAATGATCAACTTGTGACTCTATGGCTATGATTTGTAATTACTATTTAGCTTCTAGATCAATTCATTTGCTAGATTGGATATGCTTGTATGACCATGATGAATGAATGCCATCACACATGAATATATCATATGAAATGCAGGACTGAAATTAAAAGCACACTAACAATGATTTTGTCCTTATAAGTATGCCTTGCCATGTAGAATTAACTAAACACTGAAATCTGTTAACAACACTAACATGAATCAAGTCCGCTATGGATATTACTGCTTCCTGATATCTCATAAGCTACTACTATGCTTTCAGCTTCAAACTAAAAAACTGAAGATATACATCTGCACATATTACACATATAAATTCCATAGAATTAGCTTAAACTCATGCATTGTTGTATCCTGCGATATATTACTGTCGCAGATTTTTCATCCTCTATATGTTGTGTGATTAATTACCCAAATTATAAATTAATATCAGGAGGATGATGCTGTAGTTGCATACATAGGGACTATTGTCAACTATAATATAACAAATATCACTTATTCAGATGCTATGCTCTAACCTCTTCTCTAGAATTTATTTTCTTAAGAACTATGTTTTCTGTCATATCTAATGCCGTCTATCTCTACTATAAGCCTCGATACATTGTATTCTTACACTCCATATTTTAATCAGAAAATACCAGTCTTCCTGAACTTCTACCTGTATTTCTGAGTAATCAGTCAGGTTATAACTAGTTCTAATTATTTATGAAATCAGAGTTAATCTATAGAGTCTTTTTACTGAACCTTGCTTCCCATAATAGATATAGTGCAGTTCTTAACCAAATACTTATATCATAGATCATCAAGAGTTAATTCTTGTATTAGCTAAGTATGAGATGACTGTCTGTACCTGGGATTTTTGCTTCTAAAAGTCCACTAATTTTAGATAATACTATATCTTGTCCATGACTCATAAAACCAATGTCTTACTTACTTCTAAGAGCATATGAGTGCTCTACTTTAAATATTGGTTCTAGTCATCCTGATATATAACTAGAGTGATCAAACTTAATTTTACATTGTGTATAGCAGAACACAACTCCTACACATACTAGTATATACATCACACAAAAATCAGTGTCATGATATGATTGCACTTTCATTTTAATCTCCTGATTACCTGTCATGATTAGGTGTGATATATGTTCCCTACTCTGGTTCTGCAGCTAACTCCTCTGGACTTTGATTCAAGGATTCTCCTCATTGAACTCAAGTTCCTCCTCTTCAGCCGACATACCAATTTAAGTCCTGAGGCTGAAACCCCTTGCTCACATGAACTCAGGTACCTCCTACTTGATTTGCACCCTTGCCACCGATTTCTTTGATTTCTTGTTCTGGCTGATTTTACCTCCTGATCCAATTTCAACAGTTGCCTCTTCTTCCTTTCTTCTTGTCCTGCTTCTGCTGTTACTGATCCATCTTGATTCCTGACTTGAGTTTCTTGCTCCTTCTAAATCTCAAACACCCACTGCTTCTCTCTGGCTGCTACGACTGAAAAGTAGTGTGGTTGTGATTTGAACTACTGCATCAGCTATCTCCTCTTGAACTACAGTACTTGCTTCTCCTGGAGCTGAAGATCCTGCTCCATCTACTGCTTGCTGGATACCCTCTTTTGGCACCATTTTTTTTCTCCTTACTTTCCTTCACTGATTCTAATGGCTGCACTGGATGGCTAGTGTTGGATGGCTAGTGTTGGTCTCTTCGGCCAGTGAGTGGCTGAATGAATCTCACATAAGATATTCCCTATGTAATGAAATACTGTGACTAAGTTAGTGACTCACCTACTTTAGCTTTGATGGTTGTTTCCCTGACTGACACCTAAGCTGTGCTTGTCGGTGGAGTATTGTAGGGTTTCACTAATTTTTCTATTTAGACTGATATAATTGGGTACTTTGCACATGAGTCCCTCAGTTTCCTGATTTATACAGTTTTAACCAAATTCAGGGACTGATTTAGTTTCTAGAACTCATTGGCCTTTTGTAATGCTACCAATTACTCATTGATTCACAGCTAATGTATTTGCAATCCTATATGGTTTGTTGTTGTAACTATAGCTTATAAGCATTCAAGAATAAATCATTCAAGTTTCACTTTTATTTTCTTTGTTTTACTTTTATGACCTTAACCTCCTAGAATAAAATTGTTATACTCTAATATGGACAAACATTTCCTGATAAATTTTGTTTTTCTTCTTTAAACTTTTGCAGCGTAATGAGTTCAGTTGATGCTGTATAACCATGCATATGTACAATATATAAGCATGCATACTGTGTAAGATTTCTAATGATAAATATATGCATGCATGTATGTAGACCTGTACTGGTAAATTATAAATAAAGAATGTGATTTCTATTTTCTACTCTCTCCCAGTAAACAACTAATCCACGCTACAGATACGGCCAGCAATGTGGCATGAACCATATTTGAATATTTTTGAATTTACCCACTCCTCACCAGGTTTTAGTCTAACTAACAATAAATCAATGATGCATATGGATATGACTTGATAAATAAATGACAAGGAAACGATCGAAAATCACATAAGATCCATAATAGAACAACAATCAACATATTTATATGGCATAGCCAGCATCGTGGCTCAATCAACAGCTCTCAGCCAGTGTGATCAAGTCATTAGCGTGACTAAGACTATAGCTAAAACCCGGGATGTTACAAAAAGAAACCTACAAAATCAAAAGAGCGACGGAGGGCCTCACACCTCTGGGTGATCTGGCATCTCCTCCACCATCTTCGCCGCTGCCTCTTCTCCCTGATCCGCTGCCTCTGCCTTTGCAATTGTTCAAGCAGACGCACCTCGGCAGTGGATCGGCCGTCCTTTGCCAAACTGCTTGCGACAGGCACGAAGCGTGGGCAAAACGTCTTGACAGCTGACCTTCCCAATCCCCTTTCGCAAAATTAGGATCGGCGACGTGTTTGCACCGAACTGCCTGCAGCAGGCCCATGGTGAAGGCCGCCGACACACGCGCACAACAATCGCCGTACGCGGTGGCGCAATCCGAGACCGCCCCGCCGGCCTGTTGAGTCCCACTCTGAGAAGTCAAAAGCAGAGGCATCTTCGCCAGGGACTCCTCGTACCTCGCCCCATATCAATGAGGGCAAGGCGAAGCGTACGGAACGCGGTTTTGGCAGACTCTTGGTGGCTTTCGCCCATCTCTTGCGCAAACACGTTCCGCTCTTTTTCAGCGCTCACCTCCGCCTTTAGGGCCTCTTGGCGAAGAGCCTCCATCTTCGGCTTGTAAGGTTATAGTACTCAGTCAAGGCGGCGGATTGATCCTTTTCCTTTTGGAGCTTAGCCTTGAGTCGTTCAATCTCGGCCTTCGTCGCTCCCCTTCTCCAGCTCGGTTTGGAGCCGCTTATTTTTAGCCTTCGTTTCTTTGAGGGTGTTAGCGAGGCCCTCCATCTCCAAGCTCTTGCGGCCAGTTCGTCATCCTTGGCTCGAAGACGGTTCTTGAATCCGTCAAGACGAGCCCGCATGGTTCGCTTCTCGAACAATGGGCCACAAGAATCTGGTTCAAAAAATAGAGGGGCGAAGAGGGCGAGCGTCGATATAAGATTGTCAAAAAAAACGACGAGGGAAAGGAAAGAAAACGAACAACATACCCGAACTGCCAAGCTTTTGATGGCAGAACACCCTTCGTCGAACTCGTTCAGTTCGGTGAACAAGCTGGGCTACCAGCCGGTGAGACAAGATTACTTACCCCCTCGACGAAGGGGATAAGCTCCGCCCGAGTTTCAAAATCACGGGGGCGAAGTGGGGCGCCGCAAGAAGAATACTCTGAGGCTGATGTTTTGAGGGGTGTAGCCATGAGTCTCGTGCGGTTGTCGACCGCCTTTTCGGCAGCAACTTCCGCCTCCCCTTCGTTCTCCCCTTCCTCTTCGCCGTCATGGTCCTCGACGTTATCTTCGTCATCGGCGTCAGTCGGAGGAGGCGGGGGCCCTTCGCTTCCAAGGGCCAGCTTCACCTGCTCGCGCATACGCTCCTGGCGTCGCCTCATTGCCATCGGCCTTGAAGGTTCGCCCGGGGTGGAAGATCGCCATCATAACACCCGATTCGCCCGGCCAGCCCTACCGCGTGAGTAGTTGGCTGTACTCAGTGACCGACACATCGCCGATCATCCTACGGGCTTCAGTATCGCCTGAGCGTCGAACATCAAGCGTCAAACAAAAAAAAGGGGGGAGCAAAAACACAAGTGCATTTAGGAAGTAGAGACTCACTGTTCGCCCCCTCAGGCATAACAAGCTTTGGCAAGCCGTCGACCTCCTCGTCTGGTTCACCTCGACCTGCCACGACTGGGAAAGAGGGAAAATCCGAAGCATGCAGAATTCCTCCACCAGGTCGCAACAGCTAAGGCGAGAGCATACCTTGCGAAGAAGGGCAAACCGGGCTTCCATGGCGCCATCGACAGCGACCTAGGGTTTCCTGTTTGGCGCAATCGCCCTGCGCCGCCATCAGAGGGCCTTCTCCGCGTCGGATCCAGCCTCGAAGGGGATGGAGTGGTAGAACCACTTCGACATCCACTAGCGATCCCACTTCACATAGCGGCGTTCACCGGCCAAAGATCGGAGCGCTCGGGGCGAACATTAAAGTTCACACTCCTGAACGTTGTTTTCTTCGTCCCGCCGGAGTGACCACCGTCTTCAAATTCACGGTGGCATAAAAATGGCGCTGAAAAGCTCGGCGCTTGGTTCGAACCTAGAGGTCCGGCACGCCTGTCGAAGATGGCGATTCGGACAAAAGCTGATAGGCTCAGTTGGGGAAGCTCCACCTGGAAAAGGCGAAGAATCTCCGGCAACAACACGTTGCACGAAAACCGAAGGCCGGCCTAAAAAAACACGGCGAACACCACCGTCCGGTTGTCGCCAGGTTTCGGCACAACGGCCTTTCCCGGAGCAAAGGCCTGCTTTTCAAACAGCACGTTGGAGGCCACCAGCTTCGCCAACTCGTCTTCGTCCATAAGCGAAGCGCCCAGATAGGCAGTGGTGTCGTCGTCGATCCTACCGGGATCGGACCTGTAACAGAGGATGGGTTTGGCTTACGAGGGGCCTGGCGAAGGGTGAGGGCTGCGGCGAAAAGGGAAACGGTCGAAAGGTGTAACGACCTAAAGATCGCTCTGAGGGGAGAGAATGGAGAAAGAACGCGTGTTGAAAATGACAAGGGGGCGGCGGTGAAAAAGAGGGGAGAGGGGAAATATATAAACCCGCCCAGGCGTCGATTCGCCTCCCAAACCAATCATTGGCGCCACATGTCAAAAGGGGGGCGAAACGGTAAATTCCCATTGGCCGCGCCGCACAGTAGTGAGCCCACGAGGGCAAGCCCATAACTGTTCATTCCGGCCCAGTGAAAGAATAAGCACGACTTCGCTGCTTACAAAAGGCGAAAGCTACAAAACTTTACTAATAAAAATACATTTGCACGCAACACGCGATTCTTTGCAAGACTACAATACAGGTTTCGGCTGGAGCATCGGTCGATAGGGGGCACCTCATACCATACCACATGGTTTGCACGGTCTCGCCGAAGCTCCTATCTCACCCTTGCCCGTGAGGGGCT